>OW240913.1:6859604-6910927 GCA_933207985.1 Pelobates cultripes
CACTGTTAGCGTAACACACCCGCTTTAAGGACACTGACTGCTATTCAATCTATAACAGTGAAAAAAGTGTTTTGTTTTTTGAAATCCAAGCTATTGTGACACCAGATCTAATTAGTGGCACTGGTCAGCGTATCCACTGTTAGCGTAACACACCCGCTTTAAGGACACTGACTGCTATTCAAGCCATAACGGTGAAAAAGTTTTTTTGTTTTAAAATCAAGCTATTTGAGCGCAAGACGCTGGTGGTGGCACTGACTGAAATGGGCACTGTGAGCCTGACACAGAAGCTGGCAGCAGTGGCAGACAACTAAGTGCATTTACATTAGATAGAAAAAATCCAAAAAAAGCATACCCTTATCCCTAACCTAGCTATGCTTTTCCCTATCTTATGAACAGCAGCTACACTTTCCCTCCTCTTACTAAGCATGCAGCTTGAGAATGAATCTAAAATGGATGCTGTCCAGTAGGTGGGAGGGTCTGCTAGGGAGGCTGTGCTGCTAATTGGCTGGAATGTGTCTGCTGACTGTGAGGTACAGGGTCAAAGTTTACTCAATGATGACGAATAGGGGGCGGGTCGAACCGCGCATATGTTCGCACGCCGTGGCGAACGCGAACATGCTATGTTCGCCAGGAACCGTTCGCCGGTGAACCGTTCGGTACATCACTACTGCTTAGTACTTACAACTACAAGGAACTACAATCCCTACCAGGTTCCTTAATTTTGCCATGCCAATCATACCACAAGACCACGCTTTCACATCCAGAGTAATTTCCCCTTTTTTCCACACTTCCAACATGACGATCAGAGGATGTCCCTAGACACCTCAGCAACAGCAGACCTGCACATGGGGGGGGATTTCTTAACCACTTGGCATGGTAAAAGCATGTTCCTTCCAGGATTGTCTGACACTTCTCCAACCAGATGGTCAGACGCAGCGTATACCACGGGTTTGGCAGCGATCTACCGGGAACAATTGCTTTGGAGCTGTTGGCCATGGCATCCAGGTTTGGAAATTTTTCCACCACTTCAGCCCCTTTGGGAGACCTACCCCATTGTAGCAGCTGCTGTGGAATGGGGTAAATCATGGTCAGGGTCATCAATCCGTTGTTACTCAGACAACTAAGCACATATCATATCATCAACAAACGCCACTACTCATCCATAAGTTCATGATGTTTCTGGGAAACTCACTTGGTTGGCCACTTATCACATTTCACTTTCATGTACCAGACGGGGGTATACATCCCTGCCGACAACTGTCTCATTTATATTCCAGGCATGTTCATCATACGCTTCCTACAGCCGCCCATACAGTCACGTCCACTCTTTCATTCCAGAGACAAAATCATGGATTAGACATACTCATGCAGCATAGCATGCACTATCCCACCTAGCACTTTCGTCCCATACTTGTAGAACGCATAACACAGCTTTTCACCTGGCATAAAGAATCTCATTGGAACACGACATAGCTCAACCTGTGTCACAAAATTTCTCCTAAGTTTTGCTTATTTTTGCCACCTTAAACTTAAACTATCTCATACACCATTAATGATATATTTTACAGGCATTCAACAACATAGGATAACCTATGGCCAAAACTACCATAAACTTCATGCTATCATACCAGAAAAGAATATACTCAGAGGTTTTCAGGAATCCATTCCCCCACGTTCCTCTCAGAGATTACCAATAGCCATCCAACTGTTTATCCTTATCGGACCTATTAGATCTACAACCATTCAATTATACTACCAAGTCGGCCATTACCAGCCATGCACATTGCCTTTTATGCCTTTCTCAGGCCAGAGAATCCACTACCATCACCATCACTCAGACAGATCATTGTCTTCAACGATCCCACGTACGTAAACACATATATCGTTACCTATTGGCTCTACCACATTCCGAAATGAGTCAACATGCACCAACAGTAGAGATAACATACTATCCTACCCGCAACAAATAGTGCCCACTTTCGGTCCTAGATTCCTACCTTCAAAATCCTTTCAGGAATTAAATACTGTAATGCATTAAAGGAAATGTCTGGTTAATTTGTATATATTTGTTGACTGTATTAAATCTTTGATTATTCATTTTTGCCCTCTTTATTTACAGGCCTACCGTATCGTCGGTATCGGCACACCACAACCGACTTGCACTCTTTACACTATCCTAAGCTTATGCTGGATCCTTACTCCATATACGGCTATTTTGCCCCTTACACAAGTATTAAGGCAGTTTTGCCTGTATTTGTGGGAGGGGCTTAAATTAATTCACTCCCCTATATAAGGGACACCCCTTACCTGACTCATATCGCTTGAGGTCAGCATCAGAATGACCCTCCCACCCACTCCTCATTTCAACACTTTCTCTTTTCTTTCCATTTACTTTACTTTCTTACTCCTTGGTGGGCCCTCTTTATTTACAGGCCTACCGTATCGTCGGTATCGGCACACCACAACCGACTTGCTCCCTTTACACTATCCTAAGCTTATGCTGGATCCTTACTCCATATACGGCTATTTTGCCCCTTACACAAGTATTAAGGCAGTTTTGCCTGTATTTGTGGGAGGGGCTTAAATTAATTCACTCCCCTATATAAGGGACACCCCTTACCTGACTCATATCGCTTGAGGTCAGCATCAGAATGACCCTCCCACCCACTCCTCATTTCAACACTTTCTCTTTTCTTTCCATTTACTTTACTTTCTTACTCCTTGGTGGGCCCTCTTTATTTACAGGCCTACCGTATTGTCGGTATCGGCACACCACAACCGACTTGCACCCTTTACACTATCCTAAGCTTATGCTGGATCCTTACTCCATATACGGCTATTTTGCCCCTTACACAAATATATATATACACCTACACATACACGCACATACACTGTCTATGTGTATTTTAATATATATGTATATATAATTTGTGCTCAGGACAATAAAGGCCGTAAGTGTAATAGATACCTTCTCATACCAGTAGGGGTATGAATAATTTGGTTGAGATTTGCCGAAACCGACGTATTAGTAGACCTGTAAATAAAGTGGGCCCATCGAGAAAGGTAATTTAAGTGAAATCATTTAATAAAGGTGGCAGGGTGGGAGGGACTCAAAACGGAACGAATGCCTAAGAGGAGTCTAGTGCCGATGGTGAGTATTTATATCAGCACTAGCCCCTCCCACAACTCCTGGCTCCGCCTTTACATTTGTGTCCAGGACAATAAAGGCCATAAGTGTAATAGATACCTTCTCATACCAGTAGGGGTATGTATAATTTGGTTGAGGTGTGCCGAAACCGACGTATTAGTAGACCTGTAAATAAAGTGGGCAAAAGATGTATGCCAAAAAGATTTATTCAATCAACAATAACTTAGTACAACATAATGTTGGAAAGCTTGTCTGATTTCTCTCTCAGGTTGTACGCTGTAGATTTCCAGCGCCCCAGTGACATCATAATATGAGTAGATATGTTCCTGTATGAGGCTGCTGACGCTGCTCCAATACGGAAAGAATGCCCTGAGTAGCGTGAGGGGTTAAGGCCTAATCTCATCAACAGGATTCTAACTTAAAGCATGAATTTGCTTGTCGTGAGGATGGTGCCGTGTAAGGTGAGTAACGGGTGATTAGTAGGTGCTTGTAAATGAGTCAGATAGGTATCGAATGTGTTTATGGGACACCATTTATTAAATGTGGGGTAATAAGGGATTGTGACGGTTTGCCCAGGGTGACTTGTCTTGGTATGTAACAGTGAGAGGAGATAATGGTCTTTCTGTTTAATTATATGGCCAACGTTAAGACAGGACCTAGAGTTGGTAGTATGGATGGTAGTAAATTCTCTGGGCCTAAGGAACCCGTAAAAAAGCTAAATATATAGCGACTTTTAAGGTCTGGTTGGTTTTAGGTTCAAATGGAGAGTTATCCAAAAGGTCTGACAGTGATCTGAACACATTCCCAGTAATACGCAATCTTTGTGGTGCTAGTGTTTGGATTCCTTTTAATAAAGTATTGATTTGGTAGGAGGATAAGAAGGTATGTTTGTTTGGAAATAGAGCTAACCTGTGGTGTTGTAACCCTGTGAGGTAAAGTTTAACTGTATTGTAGGACAGATGTAAATTGAGGTGGCAAAAAGAGGCAAATGCTACCAAAGATTCCATCGCAAATACGTCTGCCACCTGGAAGTCCTTAGTAAATTTCACAAAAACATTAGGAGCTCTTTTGTGTGTACGCCTGGTGTTTTCGAACAGAGCTCTTTGTGACAGCACTCTGCCTTGCTCTAGGAGATGATTTAATCCAATATGAGGTCTTGAAACTGAGAAGCCGGAGTTGCTACCATGGAGGCATTGGGATGGAGTAACCAAAATTCCTGAAAACGGAAGCGGGACAAATGGTCAGCTGCTGTGTTCTGAACACCTGGTACGTGTGTACAATTCAAAAAGAACTGAGGAGTTGTTGCGAGCCAAGTTAATCGTCTCACGAAACTCATAATGACTAGAGAGGGGGACCGGCCTTTGTTAATAATGTGGCATGTTGCTTGGTTATCTGAAAACCAATGGACCGTGTGCCCAGACCAGGAGTGTCCCCATGTCGCGGCTGCAGCCATGATAGGGTATATTTCCAGCAATGCTGAAGTCTGACCAAAAGCTTCCAATGTTCTGGTCTCAGGCGGCCAGCTGCCCCATAACCTTCGGTCACCACAGATGGCCCCAAAACCAGAAGAAGCCATTGCATCCGACCACAACTTTGGGGAATCGGGGGACAGTGGAGGTATGAACATGGACATTCCATTCCATTGAAATAAGAAATCCTGCCACATGCGTAAATCAGCTGTGGCCTGGGTATCTAGAGAAACCACATTGTCCTCGAAGGGCAGGTGAGGCAATAGACACAAACATCTAGATATAAAAGACCTGCCCTGCGGGATGATTCTCATGGCAAAATTCAACGATCCCAACAAAGACTAACTCCTTTCGACTACAGTAACCCTTCCGAGTAATTACCAATGTCTGCTAGGATACGTTGAATTTTGTCACGTGGTAAGCTGGCTTCCATAGCTACTGAATCAAGTTCAATACCCAGAAAATTGACCATAGTGTCAGGACCTGTAGTTTGGAGAGGGAAATAGGGACACCCAACTTCCCAAACAGGTGGGCTATGATTACTCTATCTAAAGAGGAAGTCATCTAGATAGTATAGTACTGATGGACATCTACATGAGTTTAAGAGTAACCAGCATAAGACCTATGCGAAGGTGTCGATTATCTTTGGGCTACATTTAGACCCAAACGTTAGCCTGTTGAAAAAAAATAATACTGGTTTCTCCACTTAATACCATGCAGATGCCACAGCGACGGGTGAATAGAAAGCAGTTTAAAAGCGTTTACAATATCTGTTTTGCTTAACCATGCTCCTACCCCTGCCGCTAAGATGGTTTGTACAGCGTCATCTATCGTGGTGTACCGCAAGGAGAACTCTTCTAATAGAATTAATTAATTCAGACTGGGAATGGTGGAGGAGTGAGGTGCTGAAAGATCAATAATCAGCCTTTTTTTAAAAGAGTGTTTCCCAGTTACAATACCTATTGGGTTTGTACGCCAACTAGACAATGGGGGTGTGGAAAAGGGGCCTATGAGAAATCCTTGATTCAGTTCCTGTGTTAACAACTGCACCTGGGTCGTTGACAGCAGATAGTAAATTTTTACTTTCGGTAATACCGGGTGGTAAAGCTACAATACTGGTGTGAAAGCCCTCCGAAAATCCAGAAACCAAGTAGTCAGTGAACTGTGGTGAAGGGTGAGATGCTAAAAGTTGAGACAACTGGATGATATCAATGGATGTGAAATACTGTTTAGAATTTAGTTTATTAGGGCACATAGTTTTGGAGTAAGTACGGAAACATAGGGTACACACATGTAACAACCTACAAGCACTAAACCCGCAGGCCCCAGCATTGAAATTGTTACAAATCTGGGATTTCCTGAGGAATACAATAGGCCTGCCAAGCTTATCCTTTATGACCCTCTCAGATCTTACAGGCAATTCAGGGTTTTGCTGAACTGTGACCGAGGTGTCAGCAGGACAGAGGCTAGTACTGTGGGAGGTAGATGAACACAAGGAACAAGCTGGCGTCTTGAGGCCAGCGAAATGCCTGCAAAACAACTCTGTATCCAGCTTACTCCAATTAATCACTGTATTGAACTGGGCCAAAGTTGCTGCCGCCTTAGCAGAAAAAAACCTATGGTAATCATAGAAAGCATATCCGCCGTACTTGTGCCCCAAGTCGACCAGCCTGTGCATGTATGTATCCAATTCTTATCTTCTCTGAGGTGAATTGGTACATACTACATCTCTGTAGATCCCGAACGCCAATACAAACTCTGGAATGGTCAGTTTTTTACTGAGTCTGGGATCCCTGGCCTTGGGAACTACCGACAGGTCCTCATAAGCATAGGTCTTGTTCTCCACTATATCAGCAATAAGGAGTGATATCAGATTCACATCCTTACCCTCCAGGATATCTTTACGTATCTGAAGAGGTACCATGTGAGCAGGTGTGTTCATCAGTGTATCCAACTGTGATACCGGGCCCACAACATTACCCTGTATAATTGCTGGGTTATGGTGGGTTAGTTGTTGTATGGCCTGACCCTAATCTGTCGATCCTATCTTTGATCTGGCCCATAGAGGATAGGAGAGTGTCCATCATGGTTTGTAAATCGGGCATGTTGCTGGTGCCACTAGACCCCTCCCCTGCTCCGGTGTTGTCGGTGTTCATATACATTAGTCTGAACAATTCCACCTTGCTGGCCATAGCCAGGAATGGAATGCTCCTTCTCCTTAGTTCCGCCTGTATGCGAGGAATGGTCCATGACTTACTCGATGATGGGCTGACAGATATGCTCATGCCGGAAGCCTTATGCCTATCCCACGCATGCTTAAACTCCTTTACTGTGTTAACCTCTACCACTTCAGCTGGACGGCTATTCCATGCATCCACTACCCTCTCAGTAAAGTAATACTTCCTGATATTATTTTTAAACCTTTGTCCCTCTAATTTAAGACTATGTCCTCTTGCTGTGGTAGTTTTTCTTCTTTTAAATATAGTCTCCTTCTGCATTAAAGATAAAGTCTGGTCGGGTAGCTAGGCTTCTGCCGCGGCTCTCGCGTCTGCTTACACGCTGGATACTTTCCGGAAGTGACGTCACACTCAAAAAGGAATGAATGCCTAGGAAAAGTCTAGTGCCCATGGTGAGTATTTATATCAGCACTGGCCCCTCCCACAACTCCAGGCTCTGCCTTTACATATATATTAATATCAAAATACATGTAGAATGATATTGATTAAATATATATATAATTTATATATATATATATATATATATATATATATAATATATAAAATAAATATGTAAATACTTAAAAAAATTAAAAAAAAAAAATTATTTAAAAATAAATATATATGTGTAATTTCGTTCTAACTGTATTTTAATAATAATAATTTTATATATATATATATATATAGATATCAAAATACACGTAGAACAAAATAATATATATCTATATACATAAGTATATAAGTATTTATCACTATATATATATACCTATATATATATATAAATAAAAATTATTTTAAAAAATTATATATACATATATCTTTCCAATTAGGTAGCAGCACTCATATTTGATCCTGATGAAAGTGCTCTATGCAGGACTGAAACGTTGATCGTCTTTTATATTTTAAATTAATACATTTTGGACTTTTAAATCCGTGAGTGCTACCTAATTCGAAAAATGGATACTACTAGCCATGGCATGCTAGCACCCGGATTAAAGCGTGAGTGCAAGAGTACTTTTTCTTTTTTCTTTATATATATATATATATATATATGTATATATATATATATATATATATACACATATATATTTATGTAATTTTTTTTTACATAATTTGGTCATTTTATTAATTACAATTTGAGGGACCTGCCTGACAACCCAGACTGAAAGTCCAGAGAATTTAATTTGCTAGCACTATATTTGACCCTGTAATTTTCCAAGACCCCATAAAACCTGTACATGGGGGGTACTGTTTTACTCGGAAGACTTCGCTGAACACAAATATTAGTGTTTCAAAAGAGTAAAATGTATTACAACGATGATATCGTCAGTGAAAGTAAAATTCTTTGCATTTTTCACACACAAATGGCACTTACACTGATGATAATGTTGTGATACATTTTACTGTTTTGAAACACTATTTGTGTTCAGCGAAGTCTCCCGAGTATAACAGTACCCCCCATGTACAGGTTTTATGGTGTTTTTTCAAAAGTTACAGAGTAAAATATAAGGCTTGCATTTCAGTTTTTTCACATTGAAATTCACCAGATTGGTTACGTTGCCTTTGAGAGCCAGGAATTAAAATTACCCCCATGATGGCATACCATTTGAAATAGTAGACAATGCAAGGTATTGCAAATGGGGTATGTCCAGTCTTTTTTAGAATCCACTTCGTCACAAACACTGGCCAAATTTGTTTTTTGCATTTTTCACACACAAACAAATATTAACACTAACTTTGGCCAGTGTTTGTGACCAGGTGGCTACTAAAAAATACTGTACATAGCCCATTTGCAATACCTTGGGTTGTCTACTATTGCTGATGGTATGCTACGTAACCAATCGTAACCAATCTAGCGAATTTCAATGGAAAAAATGTAACACTCTATATTTGACCCTGTAACTTCTCAAAACAATAAAATGTGTACATAGGGAGTACTGTTTTACACGTGAGACATCGCTGAATACAAATATGTGTATTTTATTGCATTAAAAGCAAACAGTATTATGACATTCACGGTAAAATGTCATGTAAAACTAAAAAATATAATTTCTTTTTTTCTCCCAATTTTTTACATTTTATTCATGTTAAATTAAGTTTCATAGCTGAATATTTGATGTTAAATGAAAGCCCTGATTCCCCTGAATAAAATGATATATAATAAGGGTGGGTGCACTTAATATGAAAGAGGTGAATTACGCCTGAACAGACATTTAGCGGAAATTCCAGGTTTTGTTTACATTTTGTTTTGATCACAGCGTGTACATTTGGCTCATTCCTTAAGGGGTTAAAATAATTGATCGGAATGTAAAGGACTCATTATTTACTAACGTCAGATTTCAAAGTGAATCTAAAATTTAGGGCCGGAGTAGCCGAGATGCAAGCATAGCTGACTTGTTACAGTTTGGCTATTTTGACCTTCACTTTGAATCCTCCCTTTAGTGAAGAGCTGTAGACGTGTCCTGGAGTGGAACGGCAAACACTGCAATGCAAAACAGGTCTGTGTGATTATGTTCTAGCTCTCAGTGAGAAGATCCTGTAGCCACCATTCCATGCATTCTCAGGATCCACCATTCACATTCTGTGCCACCATATCCTCTGCTTCTCCCAGGCTCAATGCAATGCAATGTTAAGTAACGCTCACTCAGGGCTATTTACTAAAGAGAGAATTCAGAGTGAAGCTGAGGCTTTCAGCCAATAGTTCCTTAGTACTAGGTTCCATCACTCCTGTGGCTGTAGCAGAGATGGGGAGCAGTACCTGTCGGACCCCAGGTAAGAAGTATGGCTGTTCTAATATGGTTTGACTACTTAAAATTGAAGGGTGCCAGCGCACTTTAGTGGTTATGGTGCTCGGAGTGTTCCTTTAACTCCTGCCCTGTGACATCACTAGAGGTGTTAAGGCAGCAAAAAGAGATTTCCAGGCACTCAAAGTGTGAAAGCTGCAGGCAGATTTATTGTAACAAAACAGACAGCAACGCTTCAACCTACCAAGAGGTCTTAGTCAGGCTTTGTGTGCCTGGAAATCTCTTTTTGCTGCTTTAACATGTTGGGATTGCTGGTCCTGTTCCGGAGCACTTGTGGCCGCTGGGGGTGAGTGCGATTCCTGTGACCAATATCACTGGAGGTGTTGACTTAGCTTAGCTCATTAACATATCAAAAGCCAAATAGTTTGCAGCAACGAGTGATTGTATCTGTGTATCTCTTTGTGTGTCAGTGTTTATATTTGTGTATCTGTGTGTGTGGCAGTACAGTGTACAGTGTACCATGGCAAAGCTCCACACAGTATCGCGTGGGAGGACAGGCAGCTGCTTCACAGATCCCTCCCCATGCCTCCCGACATGGAAGCAGTGCTTGCCACCACCGGACCACCAGTGTTTTTTTTTTAAACACCTTTACACACAGCACCCCTACCCCCACACAGCATCCCTCCCCTCCCCCACACCCAGCTTCCCTCCCCACCCCTACCCCCCACACAGCACCCCTCCTACACACACAGCACCCCTCACATACACACACACACACAGAAACCCTCACACACACAGCACCCCTCACACACAAACACATACACTACACCCTTCAATGCAGTATGTGCGTGCATTCAGCAGTCTGTGTTTGTGCGTGTATTCAGCAGTCTGTGTGTGTGTACTCAGCAGTGTGTGTATTCAGCGGAGTGTGTGTATGTACTCAGCAGTCTGTCTGTATGTGTATTCAGCAGACTGTGTGTGTGTGTGTGTATTCATCAGTCTCTGTATTCAGCAGTCTGTGTGTATGTATTGTATTTGTTGGAGATACTAATAAATATAAGCTTAATTTTATCTATTTATATCATTATTTAAAATTTGTATCATTGAACTCTCTGTGTTCTTTTAAAACAAAAGTTTTTAATTAGTTCGGACAACAGTATGAGTTGTTTTTTCTAAACTTAAACCTCAGTATTCAGGTTTAATTGCCGTGTTGGCACTTTAAGGAAAAAAAAGTTGGCATGTATTGCGGTTTGGGCACTCGGGCTCAAAAATGTTTGCCATCACTGCTCTAGTGGCTGTCTCTTGACAGCCGCTAGAGGCGCTTGCGTGCTTCACACTGTGAAAATCACAGTGAGAAGACGCCAGCGTCCATAGGAAAGCATTGTGAATGCTTTCCTATGAACTGGATGAATGCGTGCGCGGCTCCTGCCACACATGCGCATTCAGCCGATGACGTCGCTATAGAGGAGGAGAGGAGGAGGAGAACTCCCCGCCCGGCGCTGTAGAAAGGTAAGATTTTAACCCCTTCCTCTCCCCAGAGCCCGGCAGGAGGGGGACCCTGAGGGTGGGGGCACCCTCAGGGCACTATAGGGGGCCTTTAAATAAGTTGCTAGTGGTGGGCTTGAGGCAGAATAGACAGGTCTTTTATTAAGGGGTGCCCTCGAAGCCACATAAGATAGGAATTACACCTTTAAGGTTTCCTCTAAGCACTACAGACCAGAAAACAGATAGGAATTGCTTACCGGTTTATTTTCTGTGAGACACAACAATAGGAGCTTAGAAATTCAGCAGGTCTGTTCCTGAGAATACAATCCGTTTTTCTTATACTTTCACTTTTCATCTGTCCGCACTATAACATGCAGGTATTCTGGTCTATTTAGAACGAACCACACAGATACTTACTAATTCTAAAACTGCTACTTAGTAATGGCTGAATACACAGCAAGAGAAATGTCTGTCTCTCTGTAAACAAGGAATGTACCCTTGATAAGGCATAGTTTAAGTCGATCTGTTTCACAAGACTCAAGGAAGCACTTTAGGGCTCACCTCCTGGTTACCTTCTGGAGTTATAATGTGCAAAATACTAACGACCGTTTAATCATCTTTAACTCTATCTGTACTTGTATACAACAGACAGAATTAAGACTGCTTACCCTATTTTAATATTTCTTGCTATACATGTTTTATTTTATGTATTAATATATTAAAAGCAAAGTTTTATTATTAGACACATTTAGATTCTATTTTTGATACAACTACTTATCCTCTGGTGACACCTACTGACACCTTAACCCTACTCCTAACCCTACTCCTAACCCTACTCCTAACCCTACTCCTTACCCTAACAGTTTTGCCACTTTTCAGAGCACTTCCGAAATTCGGCACTTCGGACATTCGTAAGCATCCGAATGTCAGAAATTCAGATAAATTTCCATTCAGACGGAACCAAATTGCACGTTTAATTACAGTGCTATTTACTAAAAGCAATGCATGGCTCCTCCAGCAGCTTATAGATAACAGTCTCCGATGAGTAAAACGGCTGTTTGGGAGTTTCTCTTAATATATAGAAATAAAACACAACGTGAGAAACCCTGATCCCTGCTTTCTGTGTGAATCCCTCAGACACAGCGCACTGTTGGTTCAATTCCTGGCCAATTCTCATATCTGCAGGGAGTAAAATTAAACAATATTTTCCATATTCACCAAGATTTTTTTTTTTATTAGTAAATACCATGGTGAATTCACTATTCCCAGCTGTGAGGGTAAGCTGGTAATAAAATCAGTGAGTTTATTTCGGCAGCCATTAAATATTTCTAAATAATTAAACTCCTTATTTAAAGCTTGATACTAATAGTGTTTAAGTTTAGGCATCTAAAGGTTCACGCCTATACAATCCAACTATTTGCGAGGTAACATTAACAAGGTTATTCATAAACCTGAGAATTGAAAGTGAAAAGATCAAAATAACAAAATAAATTCTCTAAGTCAGCTATGCTTTCAGTCCAATTATCTGGCCTTAAAGTTGAAATTCACTTAGAATTCTCACTTTAGAACATCAGTGTGAATGCCCATTAAGAGTCATATACCAACTGGTAAGGGGCTAAGTTGGGCAATTATAGGATTTAATTCAATGACATCATATGAGAGTTTGACATCAGAGAAAGTGAGTGTGGCTAGTTATAGGCATACCTGGCTACTCCAGCATCCCAAGACTCACAATGCCAGTGGGACGTAGATAAAGGGGACGACGGCAAGTGATGCGATTGTGTCACTTGTTCTACCCCCAAAGGGGACAGACCACCTGCATTCAGGCCAGTCCACTGTGGGCAGACCCTGCAGGGAGTACAGTTTCAGAGATCCCAGAAGATTCCTAGTGCCCTAAACATATTGCAAGTGTGTCTAATGATATGCTCGCGCTATGCTTGTTGTCGTGTCCTGTCCCAACATCCCATGGAACAAAGTTGGGACGCCGGGATAGGACACGAAAATCGGGACTCTCCTGAAAAAAAATCACAACAGTTCGGAGATCTGATATAAAGTGAGACTTTATAAATAATAAATGTCCAACTTTATATTGTGTAACCAAATTACTGCCAAGTGTGTCCTTAAAAAGTTATTTCATTTGCTATTTTTGCCTCCTTAGACTTTGGTGAAAAGACTAAAAACACATTCTCATGAAATTCTACACCACATTAGTTGACATGGCTTTGACTCTCCTAGATAAACAGAGTATAAACTACCGGTAAGTAGATTAGGAAAGGCAAATCAAAAAATGTATGTCTAGGTGCAATAGCCCTGGAACATGGAAGATAAATTAAACATTGTCCAATAACAGCGCTCCTATCACTGAATGTGCACTGAATGTCTTGTGGGACCAGGTCTCAGGACGGACACAGGGTGAATTATTTGTAAGATTGTGTATTTAATTGAGATTTGTCAGAAATTTGGGCGACCAACGATCTGACATGACCAACCGCTTAGCACAATTAAAATTAAATAAAGCCCTCACCCGCTGGCCACTAATACATTTATTTATTTTTTTAAATGGAGGAGAAAGTATGTCAATGGCTGCCTCATACCCAAGCATGAGCAGCAGGTGGAGGCTACTAATTAATTAATTAAAAAAAATAAAAAGGGGGAGGGGCGCAACCCAGATTACAGCTATTCATTAAATAAATGGGGGGAGTGTGTCTCCCATCCACGGGCAGCAGGCTGGGGCTATTAAATATAAAGTATATGTATAAGCATCATCCAGGGCCAATAAGCACATTTACAAAGTATAATGCAAGTACAAAGTACAAGCACAATAAAATCAGTTGAAAACCTTGTTCATGTGAGAGGCTGCAAAGATTTCTCATGTATGGGCAAGATTTGCTAAATGGTGCACATACAGAGATAATAAAAATACATTCTAAGGTCTGTCTCTTAATTGAGAAAGCCAATTGGGTCCCTCCTTGTATAAATAAATCAATCTCCTGCACCCTGTACAATACAATACCGCCCAGGATATCCATTTATATACAGTACCAGACACGTCCTTCCAGAAATCAGATTTGCCCGAGTGCTTTTAAAGTGATCCGTCACGTTTGGGTCACCTTTTCAACTTTGAATGTTCAGTTGGTGTGGAGACTATGGGCCCACATGGATATATTATGCTTTGCGGTTTGTTTGTTTTTGTGAATCTGGCAGTGTTAATTTTTAAATGTCCTATTGCGGCTGCTACGGTTTCCTGTGGAGCGCTGTCACTTTATCTCTGGCATTGTACATTGAGCTAGTAAGTAATCAGGAGTTATTTTAAAACTTTACTGCACTATCAAAAAAGGCTAGTGAATCGCTCTCATAAATAATAATAAAAAATATTTGAAAGGGAAAACACTATTCTCGCTGTGCACAGCTTCCTTCCATTGTATTTAGAACATCAATTATTACTACGTCATTATTTCGCCAGTGTTGTATCAATGTATAGCTCTCTATATGGTTAGGGTGCTCTAAACCACCTATCCTCATTTATCAGATATGGCCTTTAAATACACATCCAGATCTGACTATAAAGCCTAACTCTGTTATTTTTAAAGAGACAATAAGGTCATATTTTCTCCAAGTTAGTTTTAAATAGCCAGTACATGTACATATTTCACAAATCAAATCATGCAGGGCCGAACTGCCAAAAATATTGGGCCTGGGCATTTGTTCTAATCACAGTGGCCCACTGAGAAGGGGCAGAGCCAGAGAGGGGTGTCTTGTCATAACCACCTCGCAAGATGAAGATCCCCACGGAGCTGCTGCTAAAGCCCTCTGTTCTCTCCAGGATTTCAGAGCCTGTGAGATCTTTGATCTCCCCAGCCTGGCCGGCAGGGGAGGTCCTCTGCCATCACAGCCCATTAGCATTTGCCTGATGTCCAGATTGCGCCCAAGTTCATGATAATATGGATACTACATATTTTTTTTTGAAAATAATCATAAGGTGATAAATTGGGAAGCACGACTGCAGTCACTGATTATAGCGTCAATTATATAATGTTCCACCAGGATTGCTCCTTCTCACTGAATAAGTTTCATTGTATCTGCTTCCCACACTGCCAGGTTATCGTGGAATTCATTTAAATATTGTTCCCCCAGATTGCTCCTTTTAATTATCTCACCAAATACATTTAATTGCATCTGCTTCATGCACTGCAGGGATATTGGAGAATCCATTTATTTGCATTTTGTACAATCTCTGGTACCATTGCTATACAGTCTCCTGGGTATTTCAAGATATGAAACGCGTTTGGTGAGAACATTCGATCACATGTCTCACTTTTATATTTGTCTCACTCAGTGTTTAGTGGAGAATTTCTCCAACTTGATGTGGACCTAAAATTTCATGTGCCTGAATAATTTCTACACAGTTTTTAGTAAAAATCATACACCGGCTACTAATGAGAGCTGTAGAGTAGACACTTTTCAGTATCCATTTTACAGTTGTCTGAAATATTTATTCCAAACATGTAGCACTGCAGCAAGTCAGCTCTTTAAAACAAGCATAAACACCAAGACAATTATTCAAAGTGTCTTTTTTTTCCTCCAGATAAACAAAAGGTTAGGAAGACATGCCTTGGTGTTACATTACATATTTTCTTAATGTCATAAGCTGCTTTAAATGTGAAATTATGGCCCTGTATAATTTGATGATCAAAGAGATTTATTACTCTCCACACAGCTTACTATCTATATTTCATTAATGAAGCATAAGCAGAAAAATTAAAGATTCTCCCACTTTTTATAAATACATTCTAGATAGATTTTTGTACAGATATTCTCTCTGGTCTTATTTCGATTTATTATCGATTGTGAATTAGCACCGCAATAGTCAGTAACAGCAGAATTTTTTTATGATTTCTCCACAACCCCCGGTAAGAGGGTTAAAGTGGTGTGGGCAAAGATCTGATCAAGGACCCCCACAGCATAGAGTACTGGCACACCCATGTCCTTCTGAGGTGACAGTACACTTTATGTACTGTGCATTTCCAAAGGGCCAGCTTGAAGCCACTAAATTTCACATCGGCTTAACATCTGGGCAGCAGCCGCAACCACAAGTTTAATTCAGTGTTCCTCTTGGCAACAACATGGGACTGAGGAGAGAAACAATCTCTTAATTTCATTCCTGGCACAGCACTAGAGGGGTGGGGACTAAAAGGACAGCAGCAAAAATGTAAAGGGGAACAGACATTTAACTTTTTTTTAATCCCCATATTTAACAAATCTGTATTTATAAAATAAATACTTTAAAACGTAGATAGCAATTCATACTGGGTGTCACTATCTTAGCTCTTCATCATCCAATGTTATAAGCCAAGTCCTTAGCACCTAGTGGTCAGTATAGAGAAAACAAACCAAGGAGAAATAGAACCACATCTCCCCATTTGCAGTGTGTTCCCTGGCTCAACTGGATTGTAATTTGCTACATTTTTTATGTAAATTTAAAAGAAAACAGAGCATCGCATGAAACCGGTTAATACCATTATTGTCAATGTTTTATTCAATGATTGAGTTTTCAGAGAAGTAACGTTTTCACCCCCTTTAGAGAATATCTTTTTCAACATTGGAAAGCATCTGATTTTATAAGCTATGTATCGTTGAATAAAGGTATTTGACAGATTGAGGTGAACCAGTTAATTTAATATATTCTATACCAGATTCAGCATAGCTTTCTATCGACTACTAGATGAATCTGTATTAGAATCTGTGGGCTTCAACAATGACAGCGCAGACCCAGATGACCTTTGGAGAAACTCAATAGCTGGCAACAGATTGAAAATATTTTATTCATAATGTAATGTCCACATTGCGATGGAATGGATGCGTTGCTGGAGCAATGGGCCAAACGTCACCTCATGTCCACCACCATGGCCTCACCGATAATGAGCATTATTTACCATGTCTCACAGCAAGAACTAAGTGCAAAAATCAAGTGCCATACTTTACAGAAAGCATTGGAAATGCTGGAACCCAGTGCCTGGGTAATGTTATTTCTAAGGCACGTACGGTACCTCTTTAAGCAAGGTTAATAAATTGTCCACGCTGCACCTTAGCAATTGCCCTTCTCTACACAGCATGGACGGAATTCCTGATTAGTGCTCATTGTAAAGAGACCGTTAGTGGTGGAATTTTTTGTTAGGATCGTTGGCGTGGTCAATCAAAAGCTGGCACGGTGTGAATTGGCTTCCATACACAGTCTCGTATTTTCTCAACCTTTCCACAAGACGTTTTGCTCCATACGCATCAGTGTACCGGAATGGACCTAAACACAAACACAGGTTTGTTTAAAATTAAAAGCTCATTCATACATACAAAAAAAAAATTAGACAAGTCACATATTTGATTATCATTTCTACATAATGCCAACACAGACACTTAAGAGTTTAATCAATTTCCCATTCTTCACTCATAGTCTACTCTGTCTTGCAAACATTCAGTCCAAGATTTGTGTTTACCTTCATTAGTCTGCTACACAAGCCTACTAAAAAACAACTGTAAGCAAATGTCCAATATCTATTCAGAAAGTCAAAATACACCGTTGGAAACCAAGAACAAAGCTAAAAATGCAAGCCTACCTCCAAGGCATGGTGGAAATCCCAAGCCAAAGACAGCCCCAATGTCACCTTCTACTGGGTTGCTGAGAATGCCTTCCTGCAAACACATTACTGCCTCGTTCACAAATCGAGTGACCAGGCGCATCTGGATGTCCTCATCGGAGGAACTGAAAGAAAGGGAAATAAGCCATTCACCTGTTACTTTACTAAACTAATGCTGGAAACTGCAGACAAATCACTATTTCACAGAGAGAAGATGCTTCAAAGCAGCAAATCGCAGTAGCACCAAGCTCAGATATATAGAGAGGCAGCTACTAGTCTTCATGTGAGTAGCTTTATTAAAATCAGATTAATAAATTCCACCAAGCCCAACTTGAGATCCACATAACAATGTGATGCATAACAATTAGTTTTGTAACTGCATGGCATCAGCAGAAATTGTTTTAGTACCCAGCCATTAGAATGATCTACACACATTTACTTTACCAGTTGATATTCCTAGCCATTAGAATGATCTACACACATTTACTTTACCAGTTGATATTCCTAGCCATTAGAATGATCTAGACACATTTACTTTACCAGTTGATATTGGTGGGAAGACTTGGTTTGGTCTCTATTGTTTGGATTTATAACGTCATTATTCAAAACAATTTACATATATTAGTATTTGTACAGTCATCAAAACACATTAAACACTAGAATTTTCTAACTGAGCGTAAACATGAATAGTTCTAAATAAAAAGGGAACACAACTTCATAACAATTAGGTTGCGTTGCATTACATTGTTACTTTAATGCAGTATTGTTCTAAGTACCATAACCACTATAGCTTATCACAGTAATTAGGAAACCTGTCTATGAAACTTGCCGTTTCAATTCCCTCACATTTTCTTAAATTTTATGTTATCTTAAAGGGAATCTTTAGTGTTAGGAATGCAAGTCAGATTGACATCACCAGCTCTACTGGTAAGGTGCTTGCAGTGTCCCTTTAACTCTGTTTGGTGCATAACCAAGACATAGCTTAATCTCTTCAGTAGGCCAGGTCTGAATCAAAGGAAGCTTGTGAGGGCCATTACATATAATCTGCACATTAAAGTCAATATATGGGGACAGTAACATTTTATACATGGTTCAATTGTGAGGCTGTCAGGTTTGAATGCTGACTTTTACTATACTCTGAAAGATTAGTCGGCAGCTTCCAGAAAACATTCTACAAAGTTGGAGGTCAGTTGAAAGTGCCTATAGTTTGCTGCACAGAATATCACGGTCTAAGTGGACTTTCCATTTAAACCGGTCTCCAGATGTAAAGCTAGAATAGCATTTAGAAAGATGCCAGGAGAGCACAAAAATTTAACAGGTGAGAATAAGTGTCACAGATCTGGAGTCGCCGCGCACTGTGTAACCAGGAAAGAAATGAAAATGAACAATGTAAAGCAGTGTCCGACGAGCAGAGGCACAGTGAGAAACTTACACCTCTGGGCGAGCCTGCAGCTTGAACTTCTCAAGAATTTCTTCTGTGCCATTGTTTATAGATCTGTTTTTCACTCCAGCCTGATAGATGTAAAATCCTTTCCCTGACTTACGGCCTAGATAAAAAAAACAAAAAACACAAGAATAGCAAATACTTTGTCATGTAGAAACAAAATACAGGAAGAAGTGAGCTAAAAGCAGTTTTTAAAAATTGCCACACCCCCTTGGTGAGGTTTACGCAAAGACAGTAACTTATCACACACCTCCAAAGTGTGTAGTAATGGGGTATTTATTTTACATACAATTTCAGTACACACCAAGCGCGTGGAACTCACAATAAAAGTGGCCCAAAGGTCGCCAGGGTTTTTGTGAATACACAGCTAAATTAAATGTCACACCAAGCACCATAAGCACTCTGCATTCCCTCACCTGTGTATAAACTGACTGGCAGCTATTTAGCAATAGTGTGAGTATTGGACTACTCTTTGAGGATGGGGAGATTGAAGAGTCTCATCCTGGTGAACTTTGCACCAAGGGATACTTTCTAAAGGTTAATGGACTTATTTGCTCATTTATATAAAGCAAAAAAAAAAAACCCACACAAATATACATACATACATACATACATATAAATATATACACACACAGATTTTACATTTATGTATAGATTTACAGAGTTTTTTGTGAAGTCACAGTGCCAAGTTTTAGAACTTCTTACTTCACTTTCCAAGTGTGAAACGGATTCTGTGACTAGCATCATATTTAACATTCTACCCTTGTTTATTACCCCTTCAACTGTATACCAATAACTGCATGGGAGAGGCTTGAGGTGTTTATACAGTGGTGATTTAATTTAAGGCAGGGACAATGTCGAATCATTTCTATGGACATCACCGGTCAAACAAGACTTTTTTAGGACACAACTGATAAAATCTTATTAATCAGTGAGATAATCAACTAGTTGTACATGCTATAAGAGAAACACTGTGTGAGAGGCAGAATGTAGGAGTCTGAATAGGTTCAGTAAGGGGCTGTCACATTGAGATGCAGGTAACCAAGCGAGGAAATAACAAAGTCCCTCAAATTGCAGGTGCTGTTGGAATGATAACTTTGTACAAGTTGCGTCATGGAAAAGGTCTCAAAATGCTCAGTTTTTAGCCCCATCTGAAAACTTACCCAAGAATCCTTTAGCTACCATAGCTTTCAACAGCTCAATGTTTCCTCCACCAAATCTTTCTCCAAAAGCTTTTCCAAGGTCCTCAGCAACATGAGCTGCCACATCAATGCCCACTTCATCAGCCAGCGTGGAAGCACCCACTGGAAAACCAAAGCCAGTCGAGAGGGCATCCAACTTCTTGGGGTCAACACCTTCCTAAGAGTGAAAAATCAAAGGCAGAATAGCTTGAAGTTAAAATTCATATATGAAAACAGCACACAATCCCCTCCAGCGAATGCATATGTATAAGCTCCTTACGCAGACTTTGAATTTAAGTAACGTTTAACAATTACAAAGTCCACTGCTCCTCTGCCATCCCACTGCTTTCCTTTCAGATGGGATGGGAAAAAAAAGAGGTTACTCCTCAAGACAAATGTCATGTGATATAGATATATAAAAAAGTGGTTTAGTTTTTTGTTTTTTTTTAGATTGGTAGACATTTTAAACCATTAAAAAGAGACTCACCTGAAGAACACGGACTACCTCTGCCATCATCGGACCCAGACACCTGGTGGTATAGAAGCCTGGTCCATCCTGAAATCGTATTAAGAGAGGAATCGGTTTGCACATTTCTATTGCTCAGCCAAAAACAATTAAAATAAATTGCTCACAATGTGAAACAAAAATGATTGGTTAGGAGATGAATGTTCTAAAAGAACAAGGAAAAGTAACTTATTCCAGGGCTTAACAGAACCAATAATGGGTTATGAGAGTTCTCAAAGACTACATACCTTCACAACAATAATGACTTTTCCCTGTTTAAGGCCGACGGACACAGCTGAAGCCGTGGTGTCCTTGGACGTTTTGTCTGTGGTGATTATCTCTAGTAGCTGCATCTTGTCCACCGGGGAGAAATAGTGCATTCCTATTACCTGGAACAAAGTGACACGAATAAGACATAATTTCCCTCCAACTAACTATAATCAAAATTCTCAATACCTATACTTTATACTTCTTAACACATGAATCACCAATCAACTGGCATTCTGTCCACTGGCACGTCCTTCGATAGGAATGACAGATCAGGAGGAACAGTGATGCTAATGGAGAGAATTAGTTTTGGATGTTGAAGGCAGACTTAAAATGGAAAGAGGGCTGCTGTTCTCACCTTATCCGGCCTTTTACTGGCGGCGGCGATTTGTGAAATGGGGAGAGCAGACGTATTACTGGCGAAAATACAGTGTGGAGGAACAACCTGGAAGAAAAATGTATAGAAAGTTAATTTGCAGAAAAAATAAATAAAAAAGGTGTGAACTTGCATCACGTGAATCTAGCTGAAGAAAAAGAGCAATTACAGCAACTGCAGCAGCCATGAGCTCAAACGCCTGTTCAGATGCCATTTTTATATTCTTTCCACACGACCAAATACTTAATCAGTGCCAATGCTGTCAGAATGCTTAGCGCCAACATTAAAACATTGTGACATGTTCTCAGAATAAGAATAGACACTTACAGCTTCCACTTCCTGCAGCACCCGGTGTTTAATGCGGATATCCTCAAACACAGCTTCAATCACCATGTCTGCCGTCTCAAAGCCCTTATAATCCAGCTGCCCGGTCAGGTTACTAATCAGACTGTCCCGCTCAAAGGACGTCAAGTTCTTCTTCCTCACTTTATCGCTCAGGCTGCGGGAAGGTATAGGACAGAACACAAATGTCACGGATCGAAAATACGAAGCTAATTCTACCTCTGAATAGAGTAATCACCAAAACGCCACGTCCAAGATTATAGCAGATTATTAGAACTGGACAGTTTTTATTCACATTTTATCTATAGGTGTCTTCATCTGGCGCCATATCCTCCTTCCATAATGCTGGAGACTGAGGCACTATCGGTGGGTCCACTAACAGTGGAGACAAGAATCTATACCGGTTGGTCGTGTAAGTGCATACCACTATTGAATAGTAATTTATAGATTACGTATTGCACTATCCGCTTCTTTTTTTCTCTGTATGTACCAACACATTAAGAGTTGTTAGATTAACTGCATTCAGATAACCCTGTGGGGGGTGGGGAACAGGCCTGAGAATGATTCTCTCACCTCCTCCTTTTGCCATTTTTGGGCGTATTGCATTTCTTTTGTTTGGTCTTTTCTCAGATATCCTACTGTGGTTCTATGTTCATGTACACCCAACTATCAGGTTGGATTCATGTATTTTGCTCACCTTGCGCTCGTCTTGCGTACTTTATCCTCCATATTTATAAATATTTTATTAGCTAAAACTGGACCACAAGTTGGAGCAAGTCAACTCTTTTTAGGAGTTTTTTTTTTTCTAATCACAAATAAAATCAAGAACACTGGAAAACAGATCCAAATGGGAAAAAAGTTCCACCCTATTTTTACAGCTTACCCTTTGAAGACTTGCTGCTGTCCTCTGCCCAGACCTTCAACTGTTGTGTCTTTCAGAATAGTATTTAGCCCTTTATCCACAGACACTTGGGCAATCCCAGCTCCCATGAGTCCAGCACCGAGGATAGCCAACTTCCTGCACAGAGCAAAAGGGACTTTTACAATAATGCATACATGCCTGTCACCACTAATTTCAAAAGCACTTTCACAGCTTGTCCTAGAGCAAGGATTGGCAACCTTTGGTACTCCAGATATTGTGGACTACACCTCCCCTGATGCTTTGCCAGCATTATAGCTGTATTGGGAGATGAAATATCCGGAGTGCCAAAAGTTACCTACTCCTGTCCTAGAGAGTCAGAGAGGGGAGCGGAAAGACAAACTGAGCACCATTATACTAACGGAGTAAAAGTGAATAAATCACTCAACGCACCCACATACCGACATGAATTACCAGCAATTTGGTGCCTGCAACCTTGTATAAAAGTATATGTTTCAAGCCTTAACGCCATCTTATTTTCAACAGGAAACAAACATGACTGAGCAACGACTAACTTATTCTTCACAATGCCGTCCCACCACTCATCTCCACAAATCAATCATTCGGTCAGTGACATGACTTGTCCACTTACGCAACTTCTTTCTGAGGAGCTCCAAACTTATTCTTCTTGCAGAGAACCTGGCCGTGGTACAGGCCAATTAGTGCTTTGGACTCGCTGGTCATTCCAAGCTCACCAAATTTCTGAAGACAAACAAAAGGTAAGGTTTTGTGAGAGAAAGTGGGGATGTCCAACTAAAGTACTAAACAAAGCATTCTTCCAATGAAACAACCTAGGACAATCACGCTGGAAGACAAGGAGCAAGACAGCTAATAAATGCAGCACTATACCTGAGACTCTGCAAGATAGCCAGCATCCGATCCCTGCTCCAGTCCAGTCTTCACTACCTGGCATCAAATAAAATGGGAGAATCAATATACACAAACCTCTGACATGAATCTCTACTCAGAAGGCATTTTACACTGAGCCAGACACAGCTAACTAAACATAGATCCAGTTTGTAGTGTCTGTGAACACTAGTTATACACCTTCCAAATACACGAATCCTTCATAGCTAGAAGGAACATGAACTAATCCGTCGATATTACCAGCGCTATAAATAGCTATAGTCAAGACAGTGCATCTATGGGTTCCATATTTAGCAACTGATTTTGTATTGCGTATCTAAAAGTATTTCAACAATCAGAAATCATACAGAGGGAGCATGTCTCATAGACCAATTTCTAATGATTATTAAAGGGACACTATAGTCACCAGAACAACTACAGCTTATTGAATGTGTTCTGGTGAGTAGAATCATTACCTTCAGGCTTTTTGCTGTAAACACGGTCTTTTCAGAGAAAATGCAGTGTTTACATTACAGCCTAGTGATAACTTCACTGGCCACTCCTCAGATGGCTGTTAGAGATCCTTCCTGGGTCATGGCTGCCTAAAATGCATCCAAACATTCAGTGTCTCCTCCCTCTGCATGCAGACACTGAACTTTCCTCATAGAGATTCATTTATTCAATTCACCTCTATGAGGAGATGCTGATTGGCCAGGGCTGTGTTTGAATCATGCTGGCTCTGCCCCTGATCTGCCTCCTTGTCAGACTCAGCCAATCCTATGGGGAAGCAATGTGATTGGATCAGGCCACCACTTCTGATGTCAGCAGACTGTTTTTCTGAGTCTAACAGCATGCAGAGTTACAGCTTCTGGCTTGAATACAGTAAGATTTTATTATATTTATGGAGGCATGAGGGACCCAGGGGGGTTAGATGGTGGTGTTAACACTATAGGGTCAGGAATACATGTTTGTGTTCCCGACCCTATAGTGCTCCTTTAAATATCCCTATTAATATCTCCTGTTTAAACAAAACAGAACCTTCCAAAATCAGATGTTCTAAGCTACACATTACTTAACATACCTCAATAATTTTGAGGGGTGCAGGATAAAGCCCTTTTGTCTGCTTCTTAACCTTTTTTTCCACAGTATTGTAGATTTGCTGCCTTACAAATGGTACAGACATGACGTAGTCGGTGATCTCTGAAAGACAAGGAGACAGACACCATAAGAAATTCACTATAGAAACAAAATCTTCATATCAATGAGGAAAGAAAGAAGGAATAGATTTCAAAATACCAAGACAGGCCTGATGGCTATTAAGACAGCTGCAGACCAGCACTTCCAGATAATTCTAACAAACAGGATTTTCCACTGAAAAGTGAATTGTTGTGGATTCAAAGAACAAAATATATTGAATAGAAACAGGCGACTTGGAGAATGTTTCAGTTCAGCCAAAGCGGCCTAAAACTCTAAATTCACTCAATTACTGACAATTCACACGTTAATAAATAACTCTGGTAATCTTTCCCACAAGCAGTAATTGCAGGAAAGTGTCTAATTGAGAGCAATAGCAATGTAGAATTGGGATTGCTTTTGGTGAAAGGAAGTATTTAAAATTGACCCTCCAGGAATCCTTTCTAGTGTCTGGATGTCACCTTTCCTGAGACCACGTAGGGAATCATGAGAGCAAAGACGTGCCAATATAGTGTAATAAATGGAGAGGTGGAGAGTGCCAATATAGTGCAATAAATACACCTACTATGGCGTCACGCCACACCAGAATATATATAGTGCAATAAATACACCTACTATGGCGTCACGCCACACCAGAATATATATATAGTGCAATAAATACACCTACTATGGCGTCACGCCACACCAGAATATATATATAGTGCAATAAATACACCTACTATGGTGTCACGCCACACCAGAATATATATATAGTGCAATAAATACACCTACTATGGCGTCACGCCACACCAGAATATATATAGTGCAATAAATACACCTACTATGGCGTCACGCCACACCAGAAAATATATATATATTGCAATAAATACACCTACTATGGCGTCACGCCACACCAGAATATATATATATTGCAATAAATACACCTACTATGGCGTCACGCCACACCAGAATATATATATATATTGCAATAAATACACCTACTATGACGTCACGCCACACCAGAATATATATATAGTGCAATAAATACACCTACTATGGCGTCACGCCACACCAGAATATATATATATATATAGTGCAATAAATACACCTACTATGGCGTCACGCCACACCAGAATATATATATAGTGCAATAAATACACCTACTATGGCGTCACGCCACACCAGAATATATATATATATTGCAATAAATACACCTACTATGGCGTCACGCCACACCAGAATATATATATATTGCAATAAATACACCTACTATGACGCCACGTACCACACCACCAGAATATATATAGTGCAATAAATACACTCCACTATACACACCACACCAGAATATATATATATATATATAGTGCAATAAATACACACCTACCATGCATGCCACGCCACACCAGAATATATATATATAGTGCAATAAATACACCTACTATGGCGTCACGCCACACCAGAATATATATATATATAGTGCAATAAATACACCTACTATGGCGTCACGCCACACCAGAATATATATATATATTGCAATAAATACACCTACTATGGCGTCACGCCACACCAGAATATATATAGTGCAATAAATACACCTACTATGGCGTCACGCCACACCAGAATATATATATATATTGCAATAAATACACCTACTATGGCGTCACGCCACACCAGAATATATATATAGTGCAATAAATACACCTACTATGCGTCACGCCACACCAGAATATATATATAGTGCAATAAATACACCTACTATGCGTCACGCCACACCAGAATATATATATATTGCAATAAATACACCTACTATGGCGTCACGCCACACCAGAATATATATATAGTGCAATAAATACACCTACTATGCGTCACGCCACACCAGAATATATATATAGTGCAATAAATACACCTACTATGGCGTGACGCCACACCAGAATATATATAGAGCAATAAATACACCTACTATGGCGTCACGCCACACCAGAATGAATATATATATATAGTGCAATAAATACACCTACTATGGCGTCACGCCACACCAGAATATATATATAGTGCAATAAATACACCTACTATGGCGTCACGCCACACCAGAATATATATAGTGCAATAAATACACCCACTATGGCGTCACGCCACACCAGAATATATATAGTGCAAAACGTAAAAACAAGTGAAGGTGTACATGCACAAACTAAATGAACACACAGCAAATACTTCTACCAACCCTGGAAAATATACATATTACAATCCAGGAAGTTATGAAGTCTCATGGAGTTAGCAGTGTAGTTTAATGAAAACACAGAAAGCTTTCAAAAAGAAGCTGAAAGGCTAACACAGGCCAGGGTTTAAGTTTATGTGGGACGTAAATTTAAAGTTTGACCTCTAGACCAACACAAACTAAAGTCACTTGGATCATTCGCATGGAAACCATATGTATGATGACATGGGTGGTGGTGGGTGTAGGTGTGTTTTACTCAAAAGTATCACTTAAAATGAATTACTATGCCCCCCGTCCCAAACTAAAAACTAGCCTCCTTTAGCCCCATTCCCCCATACTCTGATACACCGCACCCTCCCCCCAATTTAACACACTGCCACCCCCAATCTAACACATTGCCCCCACTCCCACCCCCCTAATTGAATACATTGTCCTCCCCTCCCTGCCCCCAGATTGAATACACTACACAAAGGTTCCTACAAACCCCTTTTCCCCTCCCTCAAGCAGTCTTCCAGTCTAGCCCTGCATGATCTCTGCTTAAGGAGGCCACAGGCTCCTCTGGCACTGCAAGGAGCAGGTAAGGGGGAGTGGCTGGCCTGCTCTGCACGCCACCAGCCTCTCTGCACACTGTAGCACTGCAGCCAAAAAGGACTCTATACAATGGAGCATGTGATTGGCTGCAGCCCACGGGAGGGCCGCAGCACAAAGCGGCCCCGTGGCAGTATCCCAGTAGGCCAATCTTGCCCTGGGCTGCAAAGAGACATTGTGGGCCGCAGGTTTGACATGCTTGACCTACAAGGTTAGATCCTGTCAAAAGTGACCGAGTAGAATCTAAGAAAAGAAAAGGGAAGTCAAAGTGCCTGTTAATGCAGCATGCTCAGCAAACCACGTCACCCAGTGTGGCCACATGGGACAATATTTCAAGACATATTGACCAAAAAGATGCACCCTGTGTCTTACTCTTTATCAGCCCTTTGTCTTTCTTTAAGGAGATCTTCTTGTTGGCAATGCCTCTAGCATATTCCACTGCCACCTCTTCCAGGTACTCAATGGTTCCTTCTTCTGGACTCTTCAGGCCAGGGCCTATTAGAAAGTAGGAGGGCAAAATCGTTTAGAACTTAACACTATAAATACCTTATTGCAGCCTGGCCCTGGAAATGGCAAGCTATAAACCCATACATTATGTGGTTAAACGAATTTAATTGAAGGATCAGGAACAGGTGAGATCTTCAGTTAATGAAGAGACTATGGCTTCCACAAGCACTAGAATAGTTTGTTTCCCATTAAATTACATATTTTTTTTAAGATTATAAACTTTTTGGGGACATCATTTACAGTAATTACAGTTACAATCTGTTTTTTTTAAAGCAGTCGGTCCCACAGTAGTTGTCCAGGTTCATGGAGGCTCCACGGGTAACAGCCACAGCCTACACTACTTGGCCTAAAGCCATAAAGCTCTGGATAAAAGATTCAAAAGAAAGAAAACTCACCAAGAGGATCGACTAGCTGGTCAACTAAACCCATCTTCCTGGCCTTGTCAGCCCGGATGTTTCTCCCAGTCAGCATCATGTCAAAGGCTGTGGGAAGACCAACCTAAAGAGGCAGATCATGGGTAAAATAGCAACCAGTCCATCCGTAGCAGTTTCATGGCTGCTTATTATAAATTCCTTAAATACCAAAACACATCTCATTAGGCTATCCATTGCAATAATACTGTTCTCATCTCATTAGGCTATCCATTGCAATAATACTGTTCTCATCTCATTAGGCTATCCATTGCAATAATACTGTTCTCATCTCATTAGGCTATCCATTGCAATAATACTGTTCTCATCTCAAGAATATTTAAATGGAAATGGCCACTCCTCAGGATTTTTTTTTTATCTATATGTTTACGGATATCCTACGTTCAGCAATTAGGATTGTGAGCTCTGAAATATAAAATTAAATGTAAATTCACACTTCTATTCTGTAACATAGTGCCTCCCTCTAAGCCCTGTCAATCCCTTTCTTCCTCTGAACATAGTGGAAAAGTTCAAACAATGTTTAAATGGATTATATTACTAACATAGTACTGTATGTTTTAGCTGTGGCTGAATTGAACTGGATTATACTGTAATACGACTTCTAAATGCTATCGTATACAATCAAAAGAATACAATACAGAAAGACGGGTAACCCGAGATACACAGAATGGTCAATCCTTTATTCAAGAGAGTCACCAGCGCAGAAGGAGCCCGGCGCTGGATAAAGGTAAGTAGCTGAAGGAGTTTTAACCCCTTCAGCGACACAGGAGGGGGACCCTGAGTGTGAGGGTCCCCAAAGGATGACAGTGTCAGGAAAACTGTTTTTTTTTCCTGACACTATAGTGATCCTTTAATTTGCAATATTACCAGTAGGTGGTGCTCTTGCACCAACACATTTTATATTATTTTTCCTGCTCCTTGCTTCTAACTGGTGTATAAAAACAATATTTAGTGGCTGTTCATACACCAAATCAACCCCCCCCCCCCATTGTTTTTGTTGTGCCACGTACAGAATCCAGACTCACAAATCAAACAGTTTCTCGCACTTGCCGTTTTGTTAATGTCGTGATATGTCCTTATAGTGTTTCAGAGTTTGGGGTTTTGGACAAACTGCTGATCGGCCAAAATTATGACAAATCGCAATTTGTTGGAAACCGAATGTAAGAGTCTACTTATCAGCTAAACTGGTTAATGGAATGGACACAGCAGGTACCGGTCATTCCAGTGTCTTGAGGGACTGTAGAATAGATCAAGGCTGTTTGAAGCTTGTCTGAACGGTGATGGCTTTTCCAAATGTAAACACCGAGCAATGAATCTGTTTAGTTAAAGGACCACTATAGTGCAAGGAAAACATACTTGTTTTCCTGGCACTATAGTGCCCTGAGGGTGCCCCCACCCTCAGGGTCCCCCTCCCGCCCGGCTCTGGAAGGGGGAAAGGGGTAAAAACGTACTCTGAAACTGCTATGTTTATTAAAAAATGGGTTAACCCTAGATGGACCTGGCACCCAGACCACTTCATTAAGCTGAAGTGGTCTGGGTGCCTAGAGTGGTCCTTTAAGAATGGCTTAAAACCAGAAACACTAACAAGGTTATTTACTACAATGAGAATTTTAACGTTAAGGACAGAGTAGCTGAACTGGAAGCTTTGCGGGCTTGTGAGTTAACAGAATCTTTCCTGTTTAACCATTTTGATCTTAAATGTAGAAATCCAGACAGAATTCTCACTTTAGTGTCCTGTCACTAGCCATTGCAGCTCACTTACCATTTTAGGTAGTCTCTGAGTTCCTCCAGCCCCTGGCAGCAGTCCAAGCAGAACTTCAGGAGTCCCAAGGACGGTCTTCTTGTCCTTTGTCGCCACTCTGTATTGACAAGCAATGGCCACCTATGTACAGCACAAATTTATATTAGATACCAATTACAGAACTCCATCAACAGAATAACATATTACAGCACAGAGACACGGCCGTAGAGAAGTACAATTATTTACAATGAGGTGGAACAACCTACAAAGGTTAAAGGGTCACTCCAGTGCCAGGAAAACAAATAGTTTTCCTGGCACTGCAGGTCCCCTCACCCTACCACCACCCATCCCATGTTGCGGAAGGGGTGAAAACCCCTTCAGCGACTTACCTGAAACAGATGTCCCTCGGCGGTGGTTTCGGGTCCGCCCATGCTCCTCCCCCGCCATCATCCGGCGGGGAGACCGATCGCGCATGCGCAGCCGCGGGAGACCTAATGCACATGTGCGGCAATGCCGCGCGCACATATATTAGACTTCTCCATAGGAAAGCATTGAAAATTGGAGAAATATGGCGAATTGAGCGACATAGCGTGAGGATGTCCAGCAATGCTCTAACACAGAAAACCTGTGCTAGAAGCCAGAAAGTGACCTCTAGTGGCTGTCTAGTAAACATCCACTAGTGGAGGAGTTAACCCTGCAATGTAATTATTGCAGTTTATGAAAAGGGTCGTGGGAGTTGGTACCCAGACCACTCCAATGGGCAGAAGTGGTTTGGGTGCCTGCAGTGTCCCTTAAAGGCATCCATCTGAAAAGTGTTCCGGTTTCCTTTTACCAAAGGAAAGTAAACATTTGAGGAGGTTTTGGATAGTAACGTCACTTTAATTCTAATTTCTATTGGCATACAGCAGATATGTGATATGCATTGTGAGTTTACACATCAAAGCACTAACTTTAATTGTTTAGTTTTGACACTGCATTTTTTTTTGAATCCCATTACTTTTGCCATATATAACAATGCTCTTACAATAAATTATTAAAATACTGTAACGAATCACCTGGCACCCCGACTGGGTACCTCTGTTGAAGGATGCTCCTAGCGCTTCCTGAGGACTCCAAGCACTGCAGCAGACACCACAAGCACCGAACCGGAGAAGCATACAAATGCTCTCAAGCATTTGAATGCTGTAAGCAGCTGAACAGGAAAAGCATACAATCCAATTCCCCCAATAACGAGACGACACTTCGTTTTGAGGTCAAGCAGAACCCGATTTACTGGGGCTAACTGCCCGGCTTTTATGCAGGTCTCCCACCTGGTGGACACTCCCCTAGGGGACCAGATGGGAGACTGGGACACAAAGGGTACAAGAACCAATCACAGACTTACACATTTCAACCATCCCACAATGCATCACAATCCCTCCTCTCTATCCTGGAGATAATTGGGAAGTAATCCAATTATCTCCAAGGACAGAGGCAAAACTCCATTACACACATTTTCAGTAAGAGACATAAAATTACATACAGTTATTTATTACATAAAAAATATACATTATACATATCCCCAGATAGCTTAGATCTGAGCGCACATTACTACCGAATGGCGCTCAGATCACATACATACTTTTCAATCGCCATGGAGCCAAAGTCTTTCACAGTCTCCATGGCTTAGCTATCTGGGGTGATGCTGTTCATCCGGTTAAACTACCAAATGAACAGTCATTTGGTTCCGCTACCGAACGGAGAGGTAAGGAGGCTGGCGGCTCAGCGTTGTTCGCGCCAATAAGTGTCCGTTTTCAGTTCCATAGTTTGGGCGCTGAACACCGCTGGCCGCCCGGGAGGTAAAATGGCCACTGCCACGTGTTCGGCAACCGAACAAAGGCCACCCAGCGTTCATCAATTAAGCTGCGGTTAACCGCAGCTTCTGGGCGGTCAATTGACAGCACACTCCAGTTCCCCGGTGGTCCATCGTTCAGTAGTTTGTTCGGTAGATTCAATCTACCGAACACCCCAGCAGAAAGGCACGAATAAACCTTTCAGCAGGGAAAACAACAGGTTTGAACTGCAGAGCCATAGTCTAAAGGGAGCAGGCGCGCAATCAGGCTTCTCCAGTGCATAGTGGCGAGGTTGATTCCGCCACAAAGACACTAACTTATTTAGCACTATTCAATTTGTCTCCCACGTTGGAATTAGCATAGTACCCACCGATACTGGGGCACTGGGATGTAAGTAGTGTAGTACCCACAGATATTGGGGTACTGTGAAGAACTGTTAGGCTTAAAGGACCACAATAGTGCCAGGAAAACAAACTCGTCTTCCTGGCACTAGTGTTAATAGGTCCCTCCAACCCTCATGACCCCCCTCCTGCCAGGCTTTAGGGGGAGGAAGGGGTTACAGGCTTACCTTTCTCCAGCGTCAAGCTCGCTCGGCGTTGGGGACTCTCCTCCCTCTTCCGACGAATGCGCATGCACAGCAAGAGTCGCGCGCATTCAGTCCATAGGAAAGCATTTCTCAATGCTTTCGTATGGACGGTAGCATCTTCTCACTGCAATAAGTCTGTGAAAAGTCAATGAGACAGCCACTAGAGGCTGGATTAACCCCAATGTAAACATAGCAGTTTCTCTGAAATAGCTTTGTTTACAGCAGGCAGGGTTAACACTAGAGGGACCTGGCACCCAGGCCACTTCATTGAGCTGAGCTATAGTGGTCCTTTAACACAATATGGCCGTATGGTGGAACTGAATCCCCATACTTGTTTGCTGAGATAGGAGATATTTAGTACCATTATAAAAGGTTATCTTGCTCTGCACTGTCCTTTAATCTGTATTTTGTACCAGCTCTGGGAGTTCTTACGCCCTTTTGTGACATTAATGTACAAGGTCAATCACTAATACAGTGACTGCTGATGTACAGGGTACAGCATTTGTTTAAATCCCTCCCAGACTGGAGTCTCGTTCCTCAATAATAATGCAGTCCAACAATAGATCCTCACATACTGCCCTAGTTATCTGATCACAGTAGCACCAGGTCACATTGATGTCAGAAATTAAACAGTTTGTGGCATGCCAATGGTAATATAAGCTGGGCTACTAGATGCTTCGAGCAGGAGATATTAATCAATAGCTTTCTACAGGCTGTCCTGGCATCACTCCAAGCTGCAGGTAGGGTCTGTACCTGATATATGCCATGAACAGTGTGTACCAGGGAACCACTGAGGCAGGCAATCAATACTTCTTAAATCAGCCCAAAGCAGAGTGATCACCACGGGAGCCAACAACACACAGCTAAGACAATGTGGAGACGGTGACTAGCTTACACAGTAAAATCACATATCCTGATTGTCAAGCTATGGTTATTGTTTGAGGTTAGAAATACCATGCAAGTTTGAAGCCTGTCAGATGGTGTCACTATATAGCTTCTCTAGGAAGCAAGCAATCAGGCATGTAAAAACAAGGCCATGTCAACAATTTAAACTGATACTTTCCCCAAAAATCTGATCAAGCTATAAACACGAGGTATTGTACCTCAAGAAACCGTAGAATACCAACCCGGGGTCTTTAAAGCAGTCGGATACACATGGCCTGTAACATTCACCATTAAAAGCACAATATGTATATAAGAAATAAAATTAAAATAAAAAACACAGATTTTCCTTAACAGAAGGGGAAACCTGTAAATAACATGTACGGAAGCTTTGCACAGTGTCAGTCCATGCAGGAAGAATTGTCTGTTTGCAATCAGTTGTCCACTAGTGCAATCTGGGGTTCTATGTCTCTAGACTCGAGTTTAAGTTACCATAAAAAAAAAAAAAAAAAAATAGAACAAGAAAAATAACACTTTTCAGCTCAGTCTGTCGATGGCCAACATAGAAATTGCCATTTAAAGGCCATGCCACAGTACATACCTCCAGCCCTCCACCCAGGCAGGAGCCATTGATTGCAGCCACAATAGGTTTGGGAGATTTCTCCAGCTTTTCGAACATTTTCTGCCCCTCCTGAGACAGCCTTGTTATTTCTTGAGGGGTTTTACAAGCTTCAATCATACTGCAAACAGAGAGATTGTCAGAAAATGGTTGAAACGGCACACTTATACAGCTCAGTCAGTCACCCTTCTATAGTTTAGGAAAGACTCACTTTATGTCGGCCCCAGCTATGAAGCACCCAGGTTTAGAAGAAATAAGCACGGCACTTTTAACGGCATCATTGGCCCAGATTTCATTCATAACGTCATTGAATTCACTCTGCAGCTGTTCAGACAGTGTGTTCACCTGAAAGGATACAGAATTATACCACGCATGGAAACAGGAGCACAGCAAAACATGGGGAATAAGAGACAAGAATCTAATGGCAATAGCAGAATATTTTATGGGACCGATATAAATCTACCCTAATCTTTAACAGATCTAGGATCAACCACCTAGTTATAAGATTTGGAAGAGCGGTTTAAACCTGATTTATGGCATAATTGTGAAAATGCTCAGTGAAAGGTTTTCATGGTCACAAACCTGATGTAAGGCCTGGGCAGGGCACCTGCCAGACTAGGTTAGGCAATGGCTGAACAGATACCAGCCAGACTAGGTTAGGCAATGGCTAGACAGCTACCCGCCAGACTAGGTTAGGCAAAGGCTAGACAGCTACCCGCCAGACTAGGTTAGGCAATGGCTAGACAGCTACCCGCCAGACTAGGTTAGGCAATGGCTAGACAGCTACCCGCCAGACTAGGTTAGGCAATGGCTAGACAGCTACCCGCCAGACTAGGTTAGGCAATGGCTAGACAGCTACCCGCCAGACTAGGTTAGGCAATGGCTAGACAGCTACCCGCCAGACTAGGTTAGGCAATGGTTGTACAGATACCCGCCAGACTAGGTTAGGCAATGGCTGGACAGATACCCGCCAGACTAGGTTAGGCAATGGCTGGACAGATACCCGCCAGACTAGGTTAGGTAATGGCTGGACAGATACCCGCCAGACTAGGTTAGGTAATGGCTGGACAGATACCCGCCAGACTAGGTTAGGTAATGGCTGGTTAAGAAAACTCTTGAGTGAAGCCAACCAGTACCTGTATATGGGAAGGCTAGCACTGGCAATGTCAGCTAAAACCTGGTAACAGACGAGGTCACCAAAACACAAAAGACTCACCTTGGAATTTGGGGTGTTAAAGTGAACGACGGCCACATCTTCTTTAAGCTCATAATTTACATGTGTTCGTGCTAATGAGACAATACAGAAAAAAATTAAATAAAAAGACGTTTCATGCAGAAGCTTAACAGTAGCAGGTACAGAGCAGGGTGTGGGGCCGTGTGTTACTTACATAATACTGAAGAAGTCGTTGAGAGCTGTCTGCAACTGTAACCTGTGGAAGAAAGAAGATAAGGTTACGTAACCTGATGGGATGAAATAACTTGGCTCACACTTTTAGTATACAGGTGTAGAATCACCTTAGCTGTATATGTACTGCCCTACATGGCTTCCGCCCAACTACACTGTTAAATCCATTCATAGTATCTGCAATGCACGGCCAGGGAGTGACCTCAGTGTCGTTCGTCTTTAGTGCAGGACAGTTACATATTCATATATCCAAATATTACAGCCAGCAATGTAGAATACAGGCATGTCATATGTACTCTCCATAGACGGCATAATGTGCACACATTACGGATTTTATATTATGAGAGGAATAGGGAACAGCTGAAAACAAACATGCATATAGGGGAGTGAATTAACTTAAGCCCTTCCCACAATTACAGTCCAAATGGCCTTAATACTGGTGTTACGGGCAAATGGCCGTATATGGAGTAAGGTTCAACTAAGAACGTAGAATAGTATAAAAGAGCGGTTGTGGTGTGCCAAGACCAACGATATGGTAGGCCTGTCCATAAAGAGGGAAAAAAAGTGAATATTCAAAAGATTTAATACAGTCAAATATATACAATTATCCAGACATTTCTTTAAATGCATTTCTTAATTATTGTGTTTAGGTATGTAAGTCGTAGATGCGGATGATTTCCAATGTCCCAGAGATTTTTTGATGTGCACTGGTATGTTGGCGCTGGAAGCTGTGGGAGGCCGCCCCTATGCGAAAGGAGTGACCCGAGTAGTGAAGTGTTAAAACCTAGCATGGTGAGCAGGGATCGTATGTATTTCATGAAAGTAGTGGTAGTGAGTACAGAGCCTTGTAGTGCGAATAAATGTTGTGATGGTAGGGATGTGGAAAGTAGAAGGTAGGAATTTAGAGCCGCCACTGGACACCATTTGTTTTGGGTAGGGTAATAAGAAGTGATCTCCACTGGAGGTGCATTTTGGCTTGTTTATGACTGGGGTAGTGCCAGTATGTAGTGATCTATGTGTTTGAGTAGGTGTGTGCATAGAAGGCATCTGTGTCTGAGTGGTGGTGATAGTAGTGAATTCTCTTGGCCTGAGGAAACCGTAGAAGCCTATGTACATGGCAGCTTTGATGACTGTGTTGGTGGTAAAGTGGAAAGGTTTGGAGTCTAATTGGTTGGATAATGACTGCAAAAGTGTTTTATCTATAGGTAATCTCTGCGGGGAACGTGAAAGAACAGATTTCTGAATACCTCTGAGTATGTTCTTTATCTGATAAGATGACATGAAGCTATGTGTATTAGGTTGTAGTGTTAGCATGTGATGTTGATTGCCTGCAAGATATAATTTGATGGTGTTGTAAGATAAGTGTCATTTCAGATGGCAAAAAGAAGCCAAGGCTATGATAGATGTCACGACAAAAGGTTGGGATATGTCGTAGTCCGATAGAAATCTTGTGAAAAGAGTGAAGGCTCTGTTGTATGTTTTGCGAGTGTTGGATGATAGTGCCAATTTGGACAGATCCCTGCTATGTTGCATGATTAATTCTAGTCCATAGTTAGCTGTTGGAACGGAGGGGCGGCTGTGGCTGCCTGCGCGGCTGACGGGAGTGCTTGCCGAAAAGCCTGAAAGTTGAAACGAGAGACTGTCAGCTGCTATGTTACTAATGCCCGGTACATAAAAGCAGACCAAGTAGAAGTTGTGACATGCTGCTAACCATGTGAGTTTCCTGAGAAAATTCATGATTGTTAGGGATGAACGGCCTTTGTTAAATGATATGACATGTTGCTTGGTTGTCTGAGTGGCATCGGACTGACAAGCCTCACCATAAATGTCCCCACGCCACAGCAGCCGCTACGATGGGGTAAATATCAAAAAGAGCTGAGGTTGTAAAAAAGCCTCCTAAGTCATGGACTTCTTCAGGCCTCTTACCCCAAAGCCATTCGTTCCCAAAGATTGCTGCGAAATCCGTGGTAGACGCTGCGTCTGACCATATGGTTGGTGATGTGTCAGACAAACCTGGGAGGAACAAGCTTTTACCATTCCAGGTGGTCAAGAATTCTTTCCATATGTGCAGGTCTTCTGTGGCGTGCGTACCCAAGGACAGTCTATGGTTGTCGTGTCGGAAGTGCGGGAAAAGACAGAAGTCTTGATATGAAAGCCCGCCCTTGAGGGATGATGCGCATGGCAAAGTTCAAGGAACCTATGAGAGATTGCAGTTCCTTGCGGTTGCAAGTACCCAGCAAGATGTAGTTATTTATGCTGTTGAGAAGGTTTGTAATTTTATTTTGTGGTAAGCTTGCTTGCATGGATGCAGAGTCAAGTCGTATGCCCAGAAATGTAATGATGGTGTCTGGACCTTCAGTTTTCTTAGGGGATACTGGGACACCAAAGTGGTCAAACAGACTAATTGCTTCTTTGAGACTTCTGGGGGGAAAGGAGTTTTCTTAGATCAGGAAAAAGTCATCCAGATAATGGATGACTATGGGGCATCTGGAAATGTTAAGTAACAACCAGCAAAGTGATTCTGCAAATGTGTCGAAGATTTGGGGGCTACTTTTTGACCCAAAAGTTAAGCGGGAGAAAAAATAATAGTTGTCTGCCCATTTAATGCCATGTAAGTGCCAGAGTGTAGGGTGGATAGGTAGTAGTTTGAAGGCATTTGTAATGTCTGTCTTACTTAGCCAGGCTCTGACCCCTGCTTGCATGATGGCATGATCTATAGTGGCATATTGTAGGGAAAACTTTTCAGAGGGAATGAGGGAGTTGAGACTTGGGGTAGTAGAGGTATGAGGGGCTGAAAGATCTATAATGAGTCTCTGCTTAAGGGAAGATTTCCCTGTGACAATCCCAATGGGATTTGTGTGCCATGCCGTTAATGGTGGGGTATTAAAAGGCCCGAACAAAAACCCCTCTGCCAATTCTTGGGTTATGCGGATTGTAAATTTGGGCATTCAAGATGGCCTTTTGGCTTATGTATGATGCCTGTATGGAACCCCTCTGAAAATCCAGAAATGAGAAAATTTACCAGATGTCTGGAGGGGTGATTGGTCAGTAGTGCTGAGAAGACACGGAGGTTAACAGACGTTAGGTATGGTTTAGGGTACATTTTATTTGGACACATGGTTTTTGCATGTGCCCTGAAACATTGTGAACAAATATGCAATAACTTGCATGCACTAAAGCTACATGTGCCCACATTGAAATTATTGCAAATCTGGGATTTGCCAAAGAAAATGATGGGACGACCTTGTTTGTCTCTGGTGGTTTTCTCAGTTCTAGCAGCATAACTAGTGCTAGGTGACTGATTATGGTCGACTGCTGTGCTAAAACAAAAATGAGTAGTGTGGGTAGTAGAAAAGCAGGATGCACAAGCCGGTGTTTTGAGAACTGTGAAGTGTCTACAGAATATTTCCTTATCTAGTCTGCTCCAGTTGATATGGGTACCATACACCTTAGTGGAAAATTACCTATGGTAGTCATAAAAGGTTGACCCACCATATTTGTTTCCCAGGTCCACCAGTTTGTGCCTGTAACAATCAAATTCTTCCCTTCTATCAGGGTACATCACACAAATAACATCTCTAAATATTTTATATATAAAATATTTTACCAGGAAAGATACATTGAGATTTCTCTCGTTTTCAAGTATGTCCTGGGTAAATATACCAAATGCTAAAACAAATTCAGGGATGCTCAGTTTCCGGTTTAACCTGGAGTCCTTGGATCTGACCAGCACAGATATATCGTCATACATGTAAGTCTTATTCTCGACCACATCCTGGGAGGCAATTAGTAGGGATGCTAGGTTTACATCTTTGCCCTCCAGGATGTCTCTTTTAATGTGAGCTGGGATCGTGTGTGCAGGATCAACGTCCTGAGTATCTGAAGCATTCATAGTACCAGTAGCCCGTGGTTCAGTTGGTGCCTGTTGTACGTTGTCAGGAATGCCAGCCTTGGTGAGGGCTGTGGTGACCACCTCAAGGTTAGCTAGTCTGTCGTTAACCTTGCCCATGGAGTTCATGAGCAAGGCCAGCATAGCCTGTGTGAAGAATCCCCCTCCATTCATTCAGTACTTTCCCTCCCTGATACTTTATCCATGGATTTCTTACTGTGACAAAGTGCCCTTCGCCACTTGTGCCTGGAGAGGACTGCTTGCCCGCCTCTTGCCCTGTGACTATAGACCCTGGGAGATTTGGCCCGTTCAATTCAGTATGATAGGAGTTATGTATTTGTGTATCCTTTTGTGTTTTACTGGGAACATGTGCTCAATGGAGTCTGCCTCTATCCCTGGATATAATTGGATTAGGTTCCCCATTGTCTCCAGGATAGACTGCTCTGTAAAACCGGTTGGGGCCAGATAGCCATGCTGCCAGCCAGGCCCCAAAAGATACTTTACTAACTTCTGAACCCCTGGTCTGATTCATGCCATTTTTTATATGTTTCCCTGAATGGATTGATTGTGAATATATAATTTTTATGTGAATGTGATGTATATTTTAGAAGTTATGAATATGCTGTAAAAACTGTACTTTTCCTACCTGTGATAATTGCATCTTCTATTTTATAAGATAATTGAATCACAGGCAGAGGGGAGGATTTTTTGTGGGCTGTAACCTCTGTTTTATTGGCTACTGTAGATAACATGTGTGTCCCTCCCCTGCATGGGAGCAGGGAATAAAAGAAACTGTAGCTTGAATACCTGTTGTTGTTACTTCCAGTAAAGTCTTGTTCCAGCATTAAGCATTGGCTCATGTTTGGGGGGGATTGGAAAACTACACTCTGGGGATTACTATAATCACTTACTCCCCAGAGTAAACTCTTGCAATAGCTTGATTTGTTCCTGCTACGCTCTCTGGATTTAGGAGAGGTTCACCCACTGGGAGCTGGATCCTGGTCATGGATCCAGGGTGGGTGGAGACGGCGAGACCCCGGCGCAGCAGTATCGCTGGAAGTGGGGTCTGCAGTGCTGATGGTGTCGGTTGGAGTGCTTGGAGTCCTCAGCGAGCACTAGGTGCATCGATTGGCGGAGGTACTCAGTCGGAGTGTCAGCGTTCCGTCACAGCCTGGATGTCCCCCGAGTTGGTGTTCCTGGGGCCTTCCCCTGCTTCCGTGTTGTCAGTTGTTGTGGTAGGAGTTTGAATAGCTCCACATTCCCTGCTGGGGCAGGGTAGGGGGATGTGTCGCCTCCTTAGCTTGGTGGTGATGTGTGGGATTGTCCAGGATCTGATTGAAGATGGACTGGCAACATCTCTTCGCTGAGGTGCTAGGAAGAGATCTTTTCGTCACCTTCATGAGACATACTTAAATAAAAGATAAAATTATAATTTGAAACGTGCGGCAAAACAATTATGCTCATTGTTTTGGTGACGCCCTGCTAGTTGCCAAGTGGCTTGAGAGGCTCTATCTATGCGTTGGCGCGAGGGGATTTTTGTGGCCACTGAACGTTGTGGCAGGATGTTGGCCTCTCGGTGACTAACCAGAAAATAGGAAGAGGAGTGACAGATGAGGCTCTCTCTATGATACATGCGAGGCAGCTAGCTTACGAGTGGCCCAAAGGGTGTATGCCTCTGAGTGAGAGGCGGGGTGTTGGCCTCGCAGGACCACTAATCCAAAGCATAGTGCAGAAAAAGAGGGATAATAACTATTGGCCCCTATGACCCCAACTGCCAGTACTTATATCTATTCTGTGGGAGATCAGGTATGGATATAATGTAAGCAGGTGCACGTACCTGGTAGTATGGTTTTTGAAACCTGACAATCCATTTAGGTTTCAGTAGTACCTGTAGACTAAATAGATGGAGACTGTATAAAATAAAGCAAATTTATTGCACAACCGAGTTTACCTTAATTTTGTTTGGCTGTTGACCTATATAGGTCAGTGGAGATGATGTTTGTAAAATCTCCGTAAATTCTAAACGTACTTGCGGGCCCGTAGGCAGTAGAGTTAGTAGGACCCCCGTTGGTCTCGGTGTAGCGTAATATTTATAATTCAACATGCACTTTAGCCCGTACAGAGTTTGCTTAGGCGAAATGTTGTAGCCCCATGGCGTAATACGGTATTTACTATGGGCGCTGAGTTTAGAATTATATGTGGCACCCGTACCAGATTTATTTAGGAGAATATATATATACATATACACACACACACACACACACACACACACATATATACACACACCCGCTGTTTTGTTAGGTATGTATTATTTTATATGGGGTGGGGGTATGTTTGATGGGCAATCGTATTATTTATTGCATATGAAAATAAATTAACAGGTATCTATGTGAAAAATAACTGTCTACTGTATAAATAATATAATGTGTCCGTGTATATGGTAGCATATGGATAATACGTGAAAATTGTTTGTTTGACCTATAGGAGTCAGTGCTTTAGAAAATCCCATATGATATTATGTAAAGTGATCTGTAGGTGGCAGTGTGGGGTTGGTCTTAATAGATGTGTTAAGCAATGTAATTAAATGGTGTAGAGCCAGTGGAGGTTGTGGGAGGTGATTTATGTAAATAATAGGTGTAGACTGTGATAGTAACAGGCAGGTAATGAATAGGGGTCATGTGGGGGGTTAAATGGAACTGTGACTCATGTCCCCATACTGGGGGAAATGCAGTATACGGTAAAATTTGTAGTTTTAAACCCTGAGGTTTGTGTCTCGTTTGTGCGGTGTAGACCGCACGAGTGGCAATTGATTGCCGTACGGGAGTATGCACATGCCCGGCGAGTAGGAAACGGGTATAGGTGAATGCATGTAACCCGTTCGTGAGTATGAATGATTGAGTGATGTGTGGTACAATTATGGAACACATGGACTCTGTTCGTGCGGTAGGACCGCACGAACAGAGGAATCATAACATAAGCGATTTAAGCCGTTTCGCGTCCGGGACTATGAGAAAGCCCGTGCGAGCAATGTATACAGAATATGCATGGTAGTTTTATAAATGAACCGCAAGATGCACAAACGGTTGCATAGAAAGTCGATTTGACAGCAGAAAAAACAAACAAAAAAAAAGTAAAGTGAGGAGCTGGCCTGTGACGGATGCCGTGGGACTGTTGCCTGGCGTAACTGGTAGGTCGACTTATGGTTTGAGAGTCACTAGGACGTGATCTGCGGCAATGAAAGAAGCTGGTCGGACGGAAAAGCCTATGACAGAATTCCTGGACACAGCTCAGCGTAGAAGACCTCATGGGAAAGCAACACAGGTATTCCAAAAGGGCGACTGGATGAACTGGAAGTGCATTCAGAAGCGAGACACACACACACACACACACACACACACACACACACACACGATAGCAGGAGAGCTGCTTCCTTGCAGTAAGATTTATTAAAAACGCACACCTCACATAACTAGCCCGCTGCCTGCAGACACGGGAACTTTGGCCTACATTGCTAATCTTGTCATCTGCAACCTTTGTCCTACATACATGAACAAGGTGACACACACACACACATAGGGCAGTCTGCCAACAGTCACAAGAAACTGATGACAGTAACAGATAATCCACATTATATAGCGTGACAATCGCTCTTAATATAGTAATACAGGATTTTGCACTTGCCTGAAGCAACATTGCAGTCTTTACAGCTGTGTTTGGGCCCAAAACAGTACATCGGGTTTAACTTTAAATATCAGATAGTTTAACGTGTCATACAAACTACACAGTATAACAAGAGAAGAAAATCAAACAAGATAACGACTGAGATGGATTAGCAGGAATGTGGGATACATTTTCTGGCCATTGAAAAATACTCAACAAGCATTAAAATGTAGCAACGCTAAACAGTCAGAGTGCTTGGGAAGTCAATTTTAAAAAATTCTCGCCAATTCCGGTTCACAAGAATAGTGAACAATAAGTGCAATTAAACACTAGGATTTAACATGTATCAGCAAAAATAGGAGGAAAGAGAAAGATATCCTTACTGGTCTAGACACACCAACAGTAAAAAGGCAAGGGATGCTTTAAATAAAGTTAGATTAATGTTTATTTAGACTCAATTTATTCCACATCGCTTTTTATTCTAGAGGAGGAGATTTAACAGCAAACCAAAACATGTTTGATAAAATGTACAGATGGTGAGGGATTAATATACAATGAGAAGCTCGTGTAGGACAGCTGCGGAATTGGAAGATGAGGATAGTGTATGGACACATTAAGTGGATAGAGTAAGAGATAGGTTTGAAGAATGACAGGTGAAGTCCACAGACTATTCTGAAAAGATGGGTTTAAGAATATTGAAGACTAGGGGGAGACAGGAGCTACCCGAGACAAGTGCTGTAGGACTTAGCAGTGTAGGTATGAGCAGCAGACAGGAGAAGGTCAATGACATAATGAAGTGGTTTAGAAGAGGTAACTATGAATTAGTAAAGAAATGTGTGTGGGGTGGGGGCCATGGTTACATATTACATAGCTGAAAAGAGACTTGCGCCCATCAAGTTCAGCCTTCCTCACATATTTTTTTGCTGTTGATCCAAAAGAAGGAAAAAAAAAATCCAGTCTGAAGCGCTTCCAATTTTGCAACAAACTAGGACAAAAATTCCTTCTTGCCCCAAAAAATGGCAGCCATATCTCCTTGGATCAATCAGGCTGTCAGGGAGTTACTCTGAAACTGCTATGTTTACAGCTGCAGAGTTAAAACTAGAGGGACCTGGCACCCAGACCACTTCATTGAGCTGAAGTAGTCTGGGTGCCTATAGTGGTCCTTTAAATACAGAGTTTCCCCACTTAGCTCCTTAAGTACTTGTGGTACAGTACAGTCAGGCCCGGGAGCTTATTTATAATAATTTTCTTTAACTGATGTAGCACCTTGTCTCGAGTCATCCGATCACAAGTTATCTGCGGCAATCAATTGCCTATCTCTTGCCATGGGATCCTCAATATATACAGAAGAAAATTATAGTTATTTAACATTTCTGCCTTTTCCTGGTCTTCATTAACGAACAATGGTTGTTGAGAGCTTTATATGCAAGTGTTAATTTTGAATTGAATGCCGAAGGGCGCAGGAAGCTAATGTAACTATTGACAGAGGTTTGATGTGAGAGGAGCAAATCGAGAGAAATAAGCCTCGCTGAAGCATTCGTTATGGACTGCACAGAGGCAGCAGAGTGTCTGGAGAGACCAGTTAGGAGAGAATTACAGGAGCATGAACAAGTTACTTTGTGGCATCTTGCGTAATAAAGAGAAGGAGGTGCTCAATGTTTTAAAGGTGGAATTGGCAGGATTTGGTGACAGACTGATGTTCAGTTGTACAGGTGAGGCCAGTATCAGAGAGAATAGCTCATAAGATGCCAACGAACATTATAGCTACAGTAAATGTACACTGCAGAGATCTGCAAGAGGATTCTCAGTATAACCCCTAACCCTACTGTAAACCTGCCACTGTAATAACACATGTCATTATTAACAGTGCTGTAATAACACACGTTTGTAATGTGGTGCGAATGTGTAGGACTTGTTTATGCTGACCTTTCAAAGTTGACACATCTAAACTGAATACAATGACAACTAGAAGGGTCAGATTCTTAGACCAGTGTTACTATGAACACATGTTTTTGAAAAGGAAGTATCTCAATGAAATCTAGGGGAAAATGCAGCCAGTTAAAACACACATCTCTCAGTGCTTAAAATTAGCCCTAGGTGTCTGCAGAGTTGAGACAGCTCTAAACACATTCTTAACATTAACTAGACGGGGTCAGCCGAGGACAACACATATAGAATTGCAGTAAGCATACAAATTGCTTTATTAATAGCCCACTATGGTTTCATTTCATGGTTGAATAATGCTGAAGGTCATATGACCTATTCAATTTACAATATCTAGCCTGAATCGGGGTTAATGGGATTACCACCGAATCTATGACATGCCAGACATTAATAAAATGCCAGCTTGATTCACATATCAGGAAACAGTAAATATAGTGATATACAAAGGGTGGTATTTAATACGCATGTTTTATCCCGTTTTTGACCTTTGAAAGCCTGGATCTACTTTCATGTACAAAAATGAAAGTCTGCCAGGAGGGTGGTCTGCCTCTGCCTGCCCGGGGAGGGTCTGCCTCTACCTGCCAGGGGTCTGCCTCTACCTGCCAGGAGGGGTCTGCCTCTACCTGCCAGGAGGGAGGGTCTGCCTCTGCCTGCCAGGAGGGAGGGGTCTGCTACTCTCTGCCTGCCAGGAGGGAGGGTCTCTACCTGCCAGGAGGAGGGTCTGCACCTCTACCTACTGCCAGGAGGGAGGGGTCTGCACTCTACCTGCCAGGAGGGAGGGTCTGCCTCTACCTGCCAGGAGGGAGGGTCTGCCTCTACCTGCCAGGAGGGAGGGGGTCTGCCTCTACCTGCCAGGGAGGGAGGGTCTGCCTCTACCTGCCAGGAGGAGGGTCTGCCTCTGCCAGGAGGGAGGGGTCTGCCTCTGCCTGCCAGGGGAGGAGGGTCTACTCTACCTGCCAGGAGGAGGGTCTGCCTCTACCTGCCAGGAGGGAGGGTCTGCCTCTACCTGCCAGGGAGGGAGGGTCTGCCTCTCTACCTGCCGGGAGGGGGAGGGGTCTCTGCCGGGAGGGAGGGTCTGCACTCTGCCTGGGAGGGAGGGGTCTGCCTCTGCCTGCTGCCGGAGGGCTGCCTCTGCTGCCGGGAGGGTCTGCCTCTCTACACTGCCAGGAGGGTCTGCCTCTACCTGCCTGCACCGGGGGTCTGCCTCTGCCGGGAGGGTCTGCCTCTGCCAGGAGGATGCCTCTGCCTGCCAGGAGGGGAGTCTGCCTCTACCTGCCAGGAGGAGGGTCTGCACCTCACCTGCCAGGAGGGCCACGCCTCTGCCAGGAGGGTCTGCCTCACCTGCCAGGAGGGCTGTCTACCTCTACCTGCCAGGAGGGTCACCTCTACCTGCCAGGAGGGCTGTCTGCCTCTACCTGCCAGGAGGGGGTCTGCCTCTACCTGCCAGGAGGAGATGGTGGATGCCCCATGGGGTAGTGAGTGCTGATACCCCCGTTCCCCGGGTTACCGGTCACTGATTACCTCCTCCCCGGTTACCCGCCCCCGTTGCCCCCGGTTACCCCCCGTGTTACCTGCCCCGTTCCCGCTGACCCTGGCCAGCACTCCGATGAGTCTCGCGGCCGCCATGTTGTCCTGTGTGACTGTGACAGGAGCCGGGCTGGGTGCGGGGTCCTTATCTGAGTGCGGGGCTGCCCCGGGGCTGCCTGTACGGCCTGAGCGGGTATCCCCGCCTGCCCGGGGCCGGGGGCCGTGTGAGGGAGTCCCATGCCCGGTACATACACTGAGTGCCCGGCTGGCAGCCCGCACACCCGGGATACCGGGATACAGCGTTATAACGGAGCCACCTGGAGACAGGCAGAGCCGGGGCAGCCCCGGGGGGCGGAGTCAGGGGTCCTCACACTGAGAGAAACGTCACGGGAGCTGCCAGAACCCGGAGACCGCGAGCCGAGCGGGAGGTGAGTGACAGCAGCTACTCCGCACCGCTATATATATCGCGATATTACATACTATAATATACTACACTCCGCACCGCGCTATATATATCGCGATATTACATACTATAATATACTACACTCTGCACCGCTATATATATCGCGATATTACATACTATAATATACTACACTCCGCACCACGTTATATATCGCGATATTACATACTATAATATACTACACTCCGCACCGCGCTATATATATCGCGATATTATATACTATAATATACTACACTCCGCACCGCGCTATATATATCGCGATATTACATACTATAATATACTACACTCTGCACCGCTATATATATCGCGATATTACATACTATAATATACTACACTCTGCACCGCTATATATATCGCGATATTACATACTATAATATACTACACTCCGCACCGCGCTATATATATCGCGATATTACATACTATAATATACTACACTCCACACCGCGCTATATATATCGCGATATTACATACTATAATATACTACACTCCGCACCGCGCTATATATATCGCGATATTACATACTATAATATACTACACTCCGCACCGCTATATATATCGCGATATTATGCAATATAATACACTCTGCACCGCTATATATATCGCGATATTATGCAATATAATACACTCTGCACCGCTATATATATCGCGATATTATATACTATAATATACTACACTCTGCACCGCTATATATATTACGATATTATGCAATATAATACACTCTGCACCGCTATATATATCGCGATATTATGCAATATAATACACTCTGCACCGCTATATATATCGCGATATTATGCAATATAATACACCGAGACACTCCGCACCGCGCTATATATCGCGATATTATATACTATAATATACTACACTCTGCACCGCTATATATCGCTATATACTACAATATAATACACCGAGACACTCCGCACCGCTATATATCGCGATATTATACAATATAATACACCGAGACACTCCGCACCGCTATATATCGCGATATTATACAATATAATACACTGAGATACTCTGCACCGCTATATACCGCGATATTATATAATACACCGAGACACTCCATACCGCGATATAATACAGTGAGATACTCGGTATCACTATATACTACACTATACTGTAATATAATACACCGAGATACTCGGCATCGCTATATACTATACTGTAATATAATACACCGAGATACTCGGTATCGCTATATACTGCACTATACTGTAATATAATACACCAAGATACTCGGTATCGCTATATACTGCACTATACTGTAATATAATACACCAAGATACTCGGCATCGCTATATACTATACTGTAATATAATACACCGAGATACTTGGTATCGCTATATACTGCACTATACTGTAATATAATACACCAAGATACTCGGTATCGCTATATACTACACTATACTGTAATATAATACACCGAGATACTCGGCATCGCTATATACTACACTATACTGTAATATAATACACCGCGATACTCGGCATCGCTATATACTATACTGTAATATAATACACCGAGATACTCGGTATCGCTATATACTGCACTATACTGTAATATAATACACCGAGATACTCGGCATCGCTATATACTATACTGTAATATAATACACTGAGATACTCGGTATCGCTATATACTACACTATACTGTAATATAATACACCGAGATACTCGGCATCGCTATATACTATACTGTAATATAATACACTGAGATACTCGGTATCGCTATATACTACACTATACTGTAATATAATACACCGAGATACTCGGCATCGCTATATACTATACTGTAATATAATACACTGAGATACTCGGTATCGCTATATACTACACTATACTGTAATATAATACACCGAGATACTCGGCATCGCTATATACTATACTGTAATATAATACACTGAGATACTCGGTATCGCTATATACTACACTATACTGTAATATAATACACCGAGATACTCGGTATCGCTCAATACTCCAATATAATAATACATTGAGATACTCGGTATCACTATATACTACAATATAATATATTGTATATTATAGTATATAGTGATACAGAGTATCTCAGTGTATTATATTGTATTATAGTATATTATAATACACCTGAGATTCTCGTTCACTATATACTATAATACAATAGAATATAATACACTATGATACTCTGTATCACTATATACTACACTATAATGTAATATAATATACGGAGATACTCGACATCACTATATAATATAATACACTGAGATACTCCACATAACTATATACTATACTACAATATAATATACTGAGATACTCCAGGTTAGTATGTAATACACTGAGATACTCTATAATATACTGAGATGCTCGGTGTTACTATACAATGCACTGAGATGCTCGGTGTTACTATACAATGCACTGAGATACTCAGTGTTACGATACAATACACTGAGATACTCAGTGTTACGATACAATGCACTGAGATACTCAGTGTTACGATACAATGCACTGAGATACTCAGTGTTACGATACAATGCACTGAGATACTCAGTGTTACGATACAATGCACTGAGATACTCAGTGTTACGATACAATGCACTGAGATACTCAGTGTTACGATACAATGCACGGAGATGCTCAGTGTTACTATACAATGCACGGAGATGCTCGGTGTTAATATACAATGCACTGAGTATATAATACACTGAGATACTCCGGGTTACGATATAATATACTGAGATACTCCGTGTTACTATATAATACATTGAGATACTAGTAATGTACTGAGATACTCCGGGTTACGATATAATACACTGAGATGCTCCGGGTTACTATGTAATACACTGAGATACTATATAATATACTGGGATACTCTGTGTTACTATATAATATACTGGGATACTCTGTGTTACTATATAATATACTGGGATACTCTGTGTTACTATATAATATACTGGGATACTCTGTGTTACTATATAATATACTGGGATACTCCGTGTTACTGTATAATATACTGGGATACTCTGTGTTAAGACACTCCCAGCTTAAATGAATGAAACCACCGTTTAGTGGCTTTTTTTTCCCCTTTAGGCACACAGGCGCTGTTGCTGTAGACCGTCAAACTCCCAAACTGAGTATACGGGAGTGCTTTAAACTCCCCTACTAAGAATCAGCCGAACTCCTTCTCTCCTAGAACAGGCGAAATAATACTTCCAAGTAGCAATCCCCCCCAAACACGAGACCAAGCTCCGTCTTGAGGGTAAAACAGGAATCTGCTTTAATGAGGGCTATCTGCACGGTATTTATTCAGGTCTCCCACCTGGTGGACACTCCGCTAGGTGACCAGATAGAAGACTGGGACACATAATGTACAGTAACCAATAACAGTGGCTCGGCTATAAACACTCCCTTTTGTACAAGTAAATCCCTCCTCTCTATCCTGGAGATAATTGGGAAGAAATCCAATTAACTCCAGGGATAGAGGCAAACCGCCATTTTACATAGTATAATAAAAATACATAACTGTAAAACTACCAAATGCATTTAGTTCGTGTAACGTGTCCCCAGATAGCCTGGGTCTGATCGCACATTACTACCGAATAGCGCTCAGACCCATTGCACACAGTTCAATCGCCATGGAGTCAAAGTCTTTCACATTGTTCTTTCGGTATATGATTGACTCCATGGGACGACTATCTGGGTTAAGTCCATTCGTATAATAAAAGTCCCGAACGGACCGGCGTTCGCATGCCCGATGATAAGAAGGGCGGTCGGCAGTTTCAGCAGTGTTCAGTAGAAAGTGTCAGTTTCTATTTCCATAGTTTGGGCGCTGAACACTGGTGTTCATTTGCGTGTTTACAATGGCCGACGCCTCATGGTCGGCATACGAACGACGACCACCCTGCATACGGTTCACATGAAGAGGTGTCTGCGGTTAACCACAATGTTCTAATTGAGGCCAATAGGTTAACCAGCAGCACACTCCTCTGCTGGGTGGCCGTCCGTTTGGTAGTTTCATTCAGTATAACTGGAAATAAACAAACAGGGACATACGGGCAGGTAATTCCATGAATGTATACAAAACAGACGAACCAGCAAATAGTACTTGGACAGATGGATCTGTCACACTCCGTGTTACTATATAATATACTGAGATACTCCAGGTTACTATATAATATAATATACTGAGATACTCTGGTTTACTATGTAATACACTGAGATACTATGTAATACACTGAGATACTCGGGTATCTGATATACCAGCGTTCTTAACACTTTATTACAATATATTGTGTATTATACACTCCTAATACACTG
>OW240913.1:6911027-6924996 GCA_933207985.1 Pelobates cultripes
TACATAAAGGGAATCAACACAGTAAAGGAAGAGACTATATTTAAAAGAAGAAAAACTACCACAACAACATTACTTTACTGAGAGGGTAGTGGATGCATGGAATAGCCTTCCAGCTGAAGTGGTAGAGGTTAACACAGTGAAGGAGTTTAAGCATGCGTGGGATAGGCATAAGGCTATCCTAACTATAAGATAAGACTAGGGAGTAGTGAAAGTATTTAGAAAGTTGGGCAGACTAGATGGGCCGAATGGTTCTTATCTGCCGTCACATTCAAAATGAGCAGCCAGAGTAAGGTTTATTCCAGCCAACGTTTGGGCTTAATGTGAAAGATGGTCTTTATATTTCTTGTGTTATAAAAGTCTATTCTATATAATGAAAGTGAAAGAATTTCTAAAATTACATATATTGCTTTTTTTTTTAAATATAACTTTTTTTTAATTATTATTCTGAGCAGCCATTTTGGGTCCAGTACCTCCCTGGACATTAAGGAAGGGAGGACATGACTGCTGGCAGGGATAAGGGGTTGGGTCACAAGGGGATACATTGTTACACATGGGGGGACATTAAGATGGGGAAAAAGGGGAGGGTACTCACCAGTTCCTGGGCAGAGGTGTAGTGTTGCTAGCTTCCCCTGGGACTGTCCAAAAAAAAAAAAAAAAAAAGATTTTCAATTATTACTATTTTCATTTGGATTTTCTACTTACCTGACTTCCCCTCATCTGGCATCGGGAGAATGGCTTCAGCTGTGTCAAGGGAAGATGTGGTAGCCTTACTGCAGGCGTACCTTGCCTCTCATGGATCCGGTGCTTTGGAGGAGGTGATCGCTGGGGTGGATAATCGCCCGGCTCCTGCTGCAGCTTCAGGGACTTCTTCTATCCCGTCGGATGGCCGTAGGAGGACCAGGCGTTCCAGGCCTCCTACGCGCCTGTCCCCCAGTCCGGTGTCCAGACGTCGAGGTCGCCAGCGGGAACAGCGGATTGGCACCGCCAGGTCTTCCCCGGTGCGGAGTGGAAGGAGACCGGCGGCGGCCATCATCGTTGGTGGACAAGATGGCGGCTTGGCGGGAAGATCTCGGAGCCCGCCGTCTCTTCCGGTCCCAACGGCGGGAAGAGAGAGGACGCCGGAAGTGAGTGGAAGCGTCGGCGTGCGTCAGGCCGCCGGACGTCATCATCGGGCGCAACCGGAAGTGACGCGCCCCGCCGGATCACGGGACCCGGAAGTGACGCGCTCCGGCGGCGTCCCGAACCCGGAAATGACACACAACGTCGGCGCCCGGTCCAGAACACGGAGTTCTCAGGGCGCCGGACGCAGAGGACGGTCGGCAGGGAGAAGAGGAGACCTCAGGAGAGCCCAGACAGCCGGAGTCAACCCCCATCACCCTGAGGCAGCCGGTTTCGGAACGGTTAACCGGGAGCACACCTCAGGTCCAGCTGCAGATGTCCCTGGGAGCCCTTGGTCGGATTCTGGTTCTGAAGAGGAGGAGGTTTCGGTGCCTGCAGTTCCCCAGCGGTCCGGTGAGTGGTTACATGGCGCCGGCGTGCCAGGGACTGGGGCCCAAGATCAGGCTAGTGAGTGCTTGCGCTTGCTTAGGACCCTAGTGGCCACTTTCCCTTCCCATCTTACTGGGCTGGATACTAGACAGGTTCAGGGACAGGGTCTCCCAGGGCTGGCTGAGGGTCAGCCGCAGGGATGTTCTCACACCCTTAGGGCTCAGCCAGGGGCTTTTCGTGCCGGTGTGGGATGTGATCTTGCACCGTTAGGTTTGCATGTCCCTATGGACGTGCAAGAGAAGATTTGGAGAGGTGAGTATGTGGATCTGCTGTCTTTGGTCTCTCCCGACAAGGATTCAGTGGACAGACCACGCCGTGGGGAGGTACCAGAGGCGGAAAAAGGTAAGCAGATACCCAGAACCTTTGGTAATTGGTTGCAGGGGTTTAACATATTTGCCAGTATCCTAGTGCGCCGGTTCCCAGATAAGGCTCCGGCCCTGTTCGGGTACTTAGATCTGATTTGGGGGGCCTACAAAATGTATGGCGGGCAATGCTGGTATCGCTATGACCAGCAATTCCGACAAAAGATGGCGGTGTGCCCGGGTATGGATTTCGCCGTGCAGGATGGCAGTCTATGGCTGTTACTTATGACTCCCAGTAGACCATCCCCCTTTCCCGGGCCTGCCGGAGGTAACTCCGGCTCCTCTGCAGGGCAGAGAAAAGGTGTGTGTTGGCTCTTTAATGAGAGCCACTGCCGCTGGTATAGCTCCTGCAGGTTCCGCCATGAGTGTGCACACTGCGGGGGAGCCCACCCCGCGGTGCGCTGCTTCCGTAAGGGGAAGCCAGTTTCGGGAAAGGGTCCCTCTCGAGATGACGTACCTAGGGGAGAGGACGCCGGTGGACGCCCTAAGGAGGCTCCCGTGGCTCGCCCGGTATCATAGGGGTCGCGATGCTCAGACATTGTTTGATGGTTTTCAGGTAGGTTTCTGGATCCCCTTTGTTCCCTCTTCTTTCCCTCAGTTCGCGGACAATCTCCGCTCGGTTAAGGGCAAAGAAGATATTTTACAGCAAAAATTGCAGGTGGAGGTGCAGGCGGGTCGCATGGCTGGCCCGTTTAGTGCGCCACCTTTTCCTAACCTGAGGGTCTCCCCTCTGGGGTTGGTTCCCAAAAAGGACCCAGGTTCCTTTCGTTTGATCCAGCACCTATCCTACCCGTCGGGTGAATCGGTAAATGATGCCATTGGCAAGGACATCTGTCGCGTGCGATATGCATCATTTGATAGGGCTTTGGAATTAGTTCGTCGGGCCGGGCAAGGTGCTTTGTTGGCAAAATCTGACATAGCATCGGCTTTCCGTCTGTTGCCAGTTCACCCCTCCTGTTTTCACTTGCTAGGCTGTTTTTTTCAGGGGGTTTTTTACTACGACATGTGTTTGCCCATGGGTTGTTCTATTTCTTGTTTTTATTTTGAAATGTTTTCCTGTTTTCTCGAATGGGTAACGCTACAGGAGGCGGGTTTGGTGTCTGCTACTCACTACTTGGATGACTTCCTTTTCGTTGGCCCTCCGGGTTCGGGTGAGTGTGAGCGGCTTTTGCAAACGTTTCGGGCTGTCATGGGATATTTCGGGGTCCCCGTTGCAGAGGCTAAGACGGTGGGCCCGGTTCGGGTTTTGTCGTTTTTGGGGATTGAGATCGACTCTGTCGGTATGGTTTTTAGGCTGCCGGAAGAGAAGGTGTCGGTTCTCTTGCGGACGATCGACCTGGTTCGAGGGGCGAGGAAGGTGCAGTTGCGGCAAATGCAGGTGCTTCTGGGGCACTTGGCCTTCGCTTGCCGAGTTCTTCCAATGGGACGTGCGTTCTGCAGGCGCCTCTCCTTGTCCACGGTAGGGGTTCGGGAGCCTTTTCATTTTATCCGAGTCACGCGGCGTCTGCGCGCGGACCTCCAAGTTTGGAGCTCCTTTTTGGAGCGCTACAATGGACGCTCCTGCTGGTTGCTGGAGGCTGCGTCTAACTCGGAGTTGAACCTCTTCACGGACGCATCCAGCTCCGTGGGTTTTGGGGCATATTTTCAGGGTAAGTGGTGCGCGGAGGTATGGCCAACTCGATGGCGGGGTTTGGATGTTATGCGTAACCTGACGTTTTTGGAGTTGTTTCCCATTGTTGTTTCTCTGGAGCTCTGGGGGGATGCTTTGGCCAACAGGACTGTTGTTTTTCACACAGACAACATGAGTGTTGTCCATGTGATAAACCGTTCCACCTCCAGTTCCCCTCCAGTTCTCGCGCTACTGCGACGGTTGGTACTTCTTTCCTTAAAGTTCAATGTTTGGATTAGAGCTTGTCATGTCCCGGGTGTTGACAGCGTGGTAGCTGACTCTCTTTCTCGGTTTCAGTGGGACCGTTTTCGGGAGTCGGCGCCAGCCGCGGAGGCTGTGGGTATCCGATGTCCGGTTTCCTTATGGGAGATCGATTTGGAGGATTGAGGAGCTTGGTGTCGGACTCCTTAGCTGACGCTACCTGGAATGCATATCAAGCCGTCTGGCGGAGGTGGCTGTCCTCGTTTTCGCAGTACCTGATGCTGGGGTCGGAGTCCGGGCGCTTGGAGGCGACTCTGCTACTGTTGGAGTCCATGTTTGCGCAGGGTAAGTCTTGTTCTGCGGCCGAGAAGGCTTTGAGCGCCCTATCCTTTCTTTGTCGGTCTATGGGTTGGCAAGGCGTTTCTCGGTGGTTCGGTATACAGCGGGTTATTCGGGGTTGGAGACTTAGAAGGGCCCCGGACCGCCGCCTCCCGGTGTCGGCTGACTTGCTGGGACGGATCCTGGCGGCTATGGGGGCGGTTTGTTTCTCAGACTATGAAGCCTCATTATTTTGGATTGCATTTGCTTTTTGTTTTTTTGGAGCTTTTAGGGTGGGCGAGTTGGTGGCACGCAACCGTTGGGCGGTGGGGCCGCTGCTCATGGCGGATATCCGGTGGTCCGAGGACTACGTGGATGTTTGCATACGGCGTTCCAAGACAGACCAGGTAGGTAGGGGTTCATGGGTGCGTATTGGTGCCACGAGAGGCAGGTTTTGTCCGGTCCGTCTTTTCTCAGAGTATTTGCAGATTCGGCCGATGTGGTGCCTCTCCTTTCTGGTTCATAGGGATGGGTCCCCCCTTACACGTTATCAGTTCTCAGCTAGGTTCCGTGCTGCCTTGGTTGCATGCGGGGTGAATCCTCGCCATTATTCTACTCATTCTTTTCGGATAGGGGCGGCCACCCAGGCTAGTTTGTGGGGTTTCTCAGATCGCAGCGATTCAGCGCTTGGGTAGATGGGGTTCACGGCGCTACAGGTCCTATGTCAGACCTCATTTACTATAATGCAATCTCTCCGTAGGTCCTCGGCCCCGCTGCATTTGGATACTGGGACATTCCTACGTTTATTGGGCTGCGCGGCGAGCTGAGGAGCGTCCATACGGGAGGAATTTGGGTTTTTCCTACGAGATAGCCAGGGTAAGGTGGAGGGGCATTAGGGGTATGTTGTGGCAGCAGCTGTATTCGGAGTGCGTATCCCTTCGTAGGTACGTGTCGGGGCCAGTAACCCTAGTAATTCATGCAGGGGGAAATGACCTGGGGCGCAGTAGGTCAGTGGACCTCCTGCATGCGATTAGACACGATTTGGCTCGGTGTATGGCTCTTTTCCCCGAGTTGACCCTGATCTGGTCGGACATAGTGTCCAGGCCGCGTTGGCGTTCGCTGCCGCATAGGATTGGATATCCTGAATGCGGGTCTTCAGGCAGGTATTGAGGAGGCGCTGGCTGCGGGGGGGCGCGGTCCCTCCCAGGGGAGTAGGTAGGGAGGAACCGCGGTGGCGGTAGTCCTGGCCAGCGAAGAGGTTTGGAAGAAAGTGCCCAAGCGGCTTGGGGAGTCGCAGCCTGCTGAGAGCTGATGGCGGGGGCAGGCTGCATTGGACTCGTGGGTCTTTTGATAGAGCTGTCTGTTGGTAATCCCCCAACAGCTGACAGGTTGTGGACGCTGGTGATAATCGATGTTAATTCTGTTAATAAAGCTGTGGCCGTTGCCCTTACCCATAAAGAAGGTGTTGTGTATTTATTGGGCAACGGGTGGTGGGAGTTTTGGTCTGGGGTCAGCAGTCAAGTACCTCCCTGGACATTAAGGAAGGGAGGACATGACTGCTGGCAGGGATAAGGGGTTGGGTCACAAGGGGATACATTGTTACACATGGGGGGACATTAAGATGGGGAAAAAGGGGAGGGTACTCACCAGTTCCTGGGCAGAGGTGTAGTGTTGCTAGCTTCCCGCCCACCCACCCACAAAACGTGTGTTATGATGGTGTTGTTGTTGGTTGTGTGCTGTTGTTTCTTTGTTTTGTCACAGCTCGCGGTAGTCCTGGCCAGCGAAGAGGTTTGGAAGAAAGTGCCCAAGCGGCTTGGGGAGTCGCAGCCTGCTGAGAGCTGATGGCGGGGGCAGGCTGCATTGGACTCGTGGGTCTTTTGATAGAGCTGTCTGTTGGTAATCCCCCAACAGCTGACAGGTTGTGGACGCTGGTGATAATCGATGTTAATTCTGTTAATAAAGCTGTGGCCGTTGCCCTTACCCATAAAGAAGGTGTTGTGTATTTATTGGGCAACGGGTGGTGGGAGTTTTGGTCTGGGGTCAGCAGTCATTACTGTTATCTCAATTGCTGCTCAACCTAACTTCCTGCTGCTGTGATGGTTCTGTGTGGTATACTCTTGCCCAACATGGCTGCTCAGCCAGATACAAAGTGACCTTTTCTCTAAATAAATATACATAATTGTAGGGAAATATCATGCCTTTTCATTAAATGTAGTAACTAAGTTATAATAGTTGTCCTTTATTACTTGCATGTGGTTATACTCAGAATATGTCTGAAACTGTCCGAATGCTGCCTTGAATACTTGAATTGATGAAATTACCCCCAATAAACACAGTCCCAGATTATTGAAAAGAGAAACTTCGCCAATTTAACACAACCAGACAGCAAACTAAAAGTTAGGGATAGTGGGGAAAGCAGAAGTGTAATTACGTTTATTATTTACCTCCGTTGTGTTAATCACCCCGTAATATCAACGCTGAAATCCCTTTTATTGGGGTGAAAAAACAATAAGCTCTCCCCGCCCCAGCAACGACTTCTCATGTCGTGACAGGATGCGTATACTATCACTGTCATCAAAAATAATATCAATAATGTCACCACAAATACGTGCTTTGACTTTGATTTAATTTGTACCCAAATTATGTTGTAGCGGAGAGGTAGTATAATCCACAGTATCTCCGCTGGGTAACAGGAACAGCATAAAATAATCCAGGTAAATAAATACAGCGTACAATAATCCCGGTAGCGTTGTAAGAATCCTTCCCTCCCAAGAACTAGATGACACATAGGCTGGGAGTCAACTGAGCTTTTTTTTTTAAATTTTTTTTAAATTTATTTTATTTTTTTATTTATTTTTTTAAATTCTTTATTTTTGTCGTGCAAGAATTTACAACAGTGTCTGTGTAGCCACAACAGCTGTAACAGACACAGTCAAATATAACATAGTAAAACATTTTCGTGGCGTAAGTTAACTCAGCACGTTTTTGTAATTTAGTGAACAGGATTAGGTCAAAGAGTATGTAAGGCATTCAATTAAACATTGCTAGTGTGTCTTCGAGTTAGGTGTAAGAAATGGTCTAGTGAAGGAGGTATGCATACATTGCTATATCATAGATAGGTCTGGTTACCGGAAAGCCAATATGTCGCAGCGGTTAGCAGCATCATATTTGGCTAACCCTTAAGGTTAATATGCTTTGTGAACACATTTTTGTCATGCTTATTTTGTAAAGTTTCATCGCATTAATATCTGTCATGGTACCCTCCAGCATACACCAAACATTATGCACTTATTCACATTGGGTCAAGTCGCTTATATTAAGTAGGGTCATCGCACATTTTGCAACATTATACTAGGAATTCACTTTGTGTTCAAAACTGAGTGCGAAATGTATAAGATTATAGCGAAAACAGACATATGTATAGACGCTTTTAAGTGACAGTAGCTTAGCTAGGGTAAAGATAAATCAATCTAGGAAATCTCAGGTCATCATACGCAGCTTAAGGAGTCCCAAAGTGGTGACCTTTCTGGTTACCGGGTTTCAGTCCAGCATGGGTAGGAGTCCAGTAGTCAGGGTTTCATCCGATACCCGTTGTTGGTCTGCTCAGTGAGCCAGCATATGGCCTGGTGGGTTTGTGTAAGCGATACCCAGTGCTGGCAGTGTGCTTGCTCTGAAGGTTGTCGCACAGGATAAGCGTGGATGCAGCTGCAGCTACTGTAGTTGCCTCCAGGAGGGATAGGGTGGGCCTCAGGAGAGTGACGGTGCTTTCCTCAGGCACAAAGGAGTTTTTCCACCAAATATATATGCTGCAAACATCACCTTGTTTAGCCCAGTGTAGTGAGCCGACACATCCCTGGAGATGATTACTGTGGTGGTCAGATGGCGCTGGATGGTTTTGTCTGTGTGCAAGTTCCATCCTGTGGGTAGTTTGCACTTGTGTCTGGTGTGCGGCGGCCATCTTGGGAGGGTGCTGCTGGTGAGTGTTTCCCAGCGGGGTGATTGTTTTCTGCCCAGCTTGGCGTAATAGCAGTTGATTATGTAGACCGGGATGACCCCCCGGTCCAGAGGGGGGGGGGGAGGGCCGGACACCAACCGGAGACCCGGGAGAGAGGCCGTCTCATCCCGGCTCAAGCTCTAACATGCCTCGGGCCGTTGTCGGGTTACTGTAGGCACCGGACAGGATCGTGAGGGGTTTCTCCTCGTACCCCAGGATCTGGGGCTCAGTTTAGTCTCTGTTGCGGGTTGCTGGAAAGATTTTGCCTCCAGTTTGCGCCGATTTTCCGGCCCCAAAGCGGGAGCTCAGACAGAACACGTCTGATCCCGTCGGCGGTCCGGCCCCGCCCCCCGTCAACTGAGCTTTTAATCACAGGTCACAGTATTTATGGGATTCCCCGTGCAAGGGGTTTCCTTACTGGATCCAAGATGGCCGACTGCCGCGTGGTCAGTAGCCGAACGACGGCCACCTAGGAAAGTACTTAACTACCGATTGTAACAATGTTGCAATCGGTTAATGGGCGCCACACGACCTCCTGTGTGTGGTCTCCCATTCGGTAGTTTATTCATTTCACGAACAGGGTTGAAATTCACTGTTCGTGAAACTACTGTATGAATGCTGGTGGCTTTTATGCCGCCAGCATTCGAATGCTCTTATTCTCCTGAAATACAGATACCTAAATACACTTAATTCTAACAACCTTAAAGCTATAGAAACACATTTATGCAAATACAGTCATAAGTGGCTAGTTCTGACACAGATGTGCCAAAAGAACTCGCCATTAAAGTCTATTTTTTTGTAGATTAATAATTTGGAAGGTTTTTCCAACTGTATTGAATCATTTGGAAAGATTATTAAATCCAGACATTAATTAGGAAAGGATCAATGAGATTTTATTGTTTTTCTAAGTTTGTTCAGGGATCTGGATTAAATCATTACTAACGATACTCATCATATTGACCATTGAAAATGGGATAGCCAGACACAACCTCGTTATTCTAATCATCGTGGGTTATTTGCTTAAAGGACCACTATAGTGCCAGGAAAACATACTCGTTTTCCTTGCACTATAGTGCCCTGAGGGTGCCCCCACCCTCAGGGTCCCCCTCAAGCCAGGCTGGATGGAGAGGAAGGGGATAAACTTACCTCTTTCTCCAGCGCCGGGTGGGGAGCTCTCCTCCTCCTCGGCTGAATGTGCATGCGCGGCAGGAGGAAAATAACAGTGAGAAGCGCGGAAACTGCTATGTTTATAGAAAAAAGGGTTAAACCTAGCTGGACCAGGCACCCAGACCACTTCATTAAGCTGAAGTGGTCTGGGTGCCTATAGTGGTCCTTTAAGTGACAATTCAAAGAAAATCCAAATGTCCATTTTAAGGAAATAAAATCTGTAAGTCAGCAATGCTTCCAGTGCAGGTACCCGGGCCTTAAATGTTAAATTCTGATATACAAATGCGCCCTGGTTCTTTTTCTAATGGCACAAGATGAGCTAAAACCAGCTTGAGATTTTGGGCGGGGACCCACCGGAGGGCAGGCTAATTGAGCTGTTGTTCTCTTAATACTCTCTTGTAACATTTTATGTGCTGAAAAGCATAAATATACATTCACAAACACGCACTCATTCACACACATTTATCTTAATTGTCTCAGTGTTACTGGTAAAGCCCTCATGCAAATGGATATAAATATTCCAATTCTTTTTAATCCTGTTAAAAAAAATAATAATACATATTGTGCTCAATGTCACAATCAGCTGCATCTGTCTTAATTCTGCCCCGTGTTCAATTTCTAGAAATTAAAAAGAGAATTGGCAAAGTGTGTTACATACTCTTTGTAGACAAAGTTCCTGAGACAGATACAGTATACCGATGTGTGTTCCAGGATAATACAACCCGGTCAGTAGGAGCTGGTATCAATGTGGTGGTTATACAAGGTGAGTAGGCCATTCATTTACACTTATCTTATCTTTATATTAAAAATAGCATAACATAATAATAGCATAACTTATTTGTATATTGACAATTTTCAGGGATAGATAGAAAATATAAATGATAAAAAGGCACACATTTTTATTTATTTATTGATCCTTTGAAGCAATAGTGTATTAGAGAACATAAAAAATATCCATTATATTACAATATTTTTTAAAAGGGTCTGAAATATGAGCATAGAGGCAGAAATACAATGTTGCCACGGACGGTGGAATAGAACGTTCCATAAATGCCTTCAGATTCGTAAAAGGTCTGCATATAGACATAATGCCCACACACAGTAAGTAGAGATGCTGGTTGAAAAACAAGCACTTGTACAATTATAGGACATTTAGTCTGGGCTGACAAAGTCCTTGAACTAGCAATGTATCTGGGGCGGTGTAGCAATACAGTAGTTGAAAAACTATATTTTGAAAACCCTGGTAAAGACTATTTCATTTCTCTAAGTTACAGCCCTTCTTTAAGGTTCCTATTAATCATGCCTTGTATTTATATATTTTATTTTTTGTGTGATTTGATTCACAGCCAGAGACACTGTCTGCCCAGTAGATTATAATTATAACTCCATATGGAATAACACCAAGGCTGGGCATGTGGCAGAAATCCCCTGCCCTCTGGGCAAAGTGGGCAGCATAATGAGGCACTGTTTAAAAGATGGCAAGTGGGGGCTGCCTCGGGTCCCATGCCAGGACAGAATGCTGCTCTCACTCATGGAACAAACTCAGGTCAGTGTCTCTTTAAATCAACTATAATATAATTATAAATATACTGCAGTTTATGGGTAGAGTGGGTTGTTGATAAAGTCACGTCAGGGCCATAGTTTTGCTAAATGCACGAATAATACATTTGAGGCCATAACACTGATATGAAATGTTCAGTGGCCACGTTTACTAACTTCAGCTAACTATTTAGACCCATAAATTAGGCTGTACTTTGTCATCACTTACAACATCTGGGGGAATCTGAATATTCATTTTTGTCATAAATTAATTTGGAATTTCCATGAAACTAAGAAAAGAAAAACCTGGATTTAATTAACATGAAGTTTACAGAGATACATTGTGACCTCCTGATATCTTACAGCTAATAAAGGTGTAATGCTATTAAAGGGGCAGACACTGTGCAATACTCCATATGGATCTAATTGTGCTTTGTCCGGGTCTCTCGACCTTGTTTTACATCGACTGGAGGGATTTAATTGCATCTTCCACCAGCGTCCAACTGCCTTTCCAGTTTTTTACATTACAAATCCCTTCCTCTTACTCCATCCCAAAACTTTGCGGATCCAGAATGAGTACCTATAGAGGCTCATTCTAAATGTCACATTAAACCTGGAATACCCTTAAAACAGATTAAATTAATGCTAAAGAGGACACTATATTTAGACAGAGGTAATTACATAAAAAGCAATAAGAATGATGTATTATATTTGATGAAATGTCAGACAAGAGGATAAAATGTAACTTTAATTCCTGAAATATGTGTGAATGGCTCGGTTCAAAGTTTACACTGTAATTCGTCTTGGGAACGCATGTAGACCAGAGTATAAGGAATCGTTGTTCATGTTGTCTCGAACAACGCGGGATATTTATCAAAGCGTTCAGAAAATTCCTTGTTAAATTCAGTTGTTTTTATTGCATTCTGCGGCGGAACACACTGTTCCTTTTGTCTGTTTTCCTGTTTATACATTCGGGACTCATTTGCCAGAACCCACTGTATTCGACTTCCGAACGAGGACCACCCCTTTAACCTATTAGATCCTTCACACCAGTGGTCATAAGTGCAAAACCGCAAGGGAAGTAATTAATGAATGCTTCCCCTGGGTGGAAAGCTTGATCATATAACAGTTCCAGTTTGGCTGAGAAGAGAAATTAACACAGGTAACCAGTCGGGTTAGCCAGGGTCCGCTACATCTATCCCACTGTGACCAGTCTCTTTGCTGGGGGGTATCATCCCAGCGATTCAAACTCAGACACTCATGCAAAATTTGATAACCACCCTCCAGTTTCTTACCTTTTCCTGGAGGGTGGCTTCCCTGGGGTCCAGTGGGCTGGCTCAGGTGGCTGGGAGTTAAGCTCTTGCGATCTCCCGGCCTGGCTCCCTCCGGAACAGCTCCTACCTTCCGTGTGGCTCCTGTTTCTGTGGGAGGAAGTGACGCGCGGCTGTCACTTCCTCCCAGTGCTGCCAAAAAGCAAGGGCTCGGTCGCTCTGTTCAAGCGCCACAGCACCTGACCAGACCCCTGCTGACACAGGCCCACCGGGTGGCCCTAAGTGCATGGGCCACCCGATGGGCCCCCATAGTTTGCGGGCAGAGGGCAAACAGCTGCCTTGGGCCCCCCAGCAGCTGCCACGTTTGCTCCACGTTAAAGACGGCCCTGATGTTCACTGGTGTGAAGGTTCTAATGGAGTACAGGGGTGGTCCTCGTTCGTGAGTATAATACAGTGGGTTTGGGCAAATGACTCTCGAATGTATAAAAAGGAAAACAGACGAAAGGAACAGTACGTTCCCCCACACATTTATTGAAGTGTTCTTAACTTGTTCTAAAAAAAAGAGAAAGCTATAGAAAATTCTGTCAGATTCTGCAGACATGTACATTTTAGAAGACCACCAACTTTAGAATGATAAGAAAAGAAGAACTGAAACAATTTTTACAAAATCCAACAGATTTACTTATCTAAAAATAAGATATAACGGTGTCAGCAACACTTTGATAAACATCTCCCAATGAGTCTAGGTGTCCAAGGGCCTTCCCAGCAGTCTAGTTCAGTATTAAGAAATATTCTTAAAATATTTTAATAATTTCACATTTTGATATTTTTGTTGATATATTAGTATATTTTTATACATATATTAGTATATTTTCGATATTTAATGTGTTGAAAGAAATTTTTTTTAAAGTTTATCCAAAAATATGAAATAATTTGCCTTAGTCTGATCTAATTCATTTTAGCCGGTTCTATTATCTTGCCAGTAAACTGATGTAAAGTTCAAGCCTTCCTACAGTGTTCTTAAAATGGTTCCTCTGTATCCAATTTGTTTTTGGCTTAACAGCTCCAAATCTAGTCCTGTAGATATAAAAGCTTTGGCTAACTCACAACAACTGCAAGATGCAAAGCCTTTGACTTGTCTTGACCTGAAGATGATTCTGCTGGTGTGCTCACTTCTTGGTAAAATTGTGAAGAGCAGAAAACAGGGCGCAGCTGAAATAGCCTGCCCTTCGGTGGGTCCCCGCTCAGAACTCAAGCTGGTTTTTGCTCATTTTATGCCATTACAGAGAGAACATCTCTGAAACATATCAGACTGGTCCCACCCATACAGGCAGTCCAGATCCGAAATGCCAGCAAGTTCCCTCTGCACGAGAGACACAGCAACCCCAGACGATCGTTTCAGCCTTGTTAGGCATCATCAGTGAGGCATGGCTGATATCTCTCTAGGCACCGTGAGCAAGGGGTCCACGTCTGGATTATCCTTTAAACTTGTGGAAAGCAGAAAACAGGGTACAAGAGAATACTGAGAACTGGCAGCAGCTGAAATAGCCTGCCCTTCGGTGGGTCCCCGCTCAGAACTCAAGCTGGTTTCAGCTCATCTTGTGCCTTTACAGAGAGAACATCTCTGAAACATATCAGACTGGTCCCACCCATACTGGCAGTCCAGATCTGAAATGCCAGCAAGTTCCCTCTGCACGAGAGACAAAACAATCCCAAACGATTGTTTCAGCCTTGTTAGGCATCATCAGTGAGGCATAGCTGATATCTCTCTAGGCACCGTGAGCAAGGGGTCCACGTCTGGATTACCCTTTAAACTTGTGGAAAGCAGAAAACAGGCACAAGAGAATACTGAGAACGGGCAGCAGCTGAAATAGCCTGCCCTTCGGTGGGTCCCCGCTCA
>OW240913.1:6930342-6974569 GCA_933207985.1 Pelobates cultripes
ACCACTTCAGCTTAATGAAGTGGTCTAGGTGCCAGGTCCTTCTAGGGTTAACCCATTTTTTCATAATTATAGCAGTTTCAGAGAAACTGCTATAATTATGAATGGGTTAAGCCTTCCCCCTAATCCTCCAGTGGCTGTCTCATTGACAGCCACTAGAGGCGCTTGCGTGCTTCTCACTGTGAAAATCACAGTGAGAGCACGCAAGCGTCCATAGGAAAGCATTGTAAATGCTTTCCTATGAGACCGGCTGAATGCGCGCGCAGCTCTTGCCGCGCGTGCGCATTCAGCCGGCGGGGCGTAACGGAGGCGGAGAGGAGGAGGAGAGCTCTCCGCCCAGCGCTGGAAAAAGGTAAGTTTTTACCCCTTTCCCCTTCCAGAGCCGGGCGGGAGGGGGTCCCTGAGGGTGGGGGCACCCTCAGGGCACTATAGTGCCAGGAAAACGAGTATGTTTTCCTGGCACTATAGTGGTCCTTTAAGAACGAACAACAGCTCAATTAGCCTGCCCTCCGGTGGGTCCCCGCCCAAAATCTCAAGCTGGTTTTAGCTCATCTTGTGCCATTACAAAAAGAACCAGGGCCATTTGTATATCAGAATTTAACATTTAAGGCCCGGGTACCTGCACTGGAAGCATTGCTGACTTACAGATTTTATTTCCTTAAAATGGACATTTGGATTTTCTTTGAATTGTCACTTAAAGGACCACTATAGGCACCCAGACCACTTCAGCTTAATGAAGTGGTCTGGGTGCCTGGTCCAGCTAGGTTTAACCCTTTTTTCTATAAACATAGCAGTTTCCACGCTTCTCACTGTTATTTTCCTCCTGCCGCGCATGCACATTCAGCCGAGGAGGAGGAGAGCTCCCCACCCGGCGCTGGAGAAAGAGGTAAGTTTATCCCCTTCCTATCCATCCAGCCTGGCTTGAGGGGGACCCTGAGGGTGGGGGCACCCTCAGGGCACTATAGTGCAAGGAAAACGAGTATGTTTTCCTGGCACTATAGTGGTCCTTTAAGCAAATAACCCACAATGATTAGAATAACGAGGTTGTGTCTGGCTATCCCATTTTCAATGGTCAATATGATGAGTATCGTTAGTAATGATTTAATCGAGATCCCTGAACAAACTTAGAAAAACAATAAAATCTCATTGATCCTTTCCTAATTAATGTCTGGATTTAATAATCTTTCCAAATGATTCAATACAGTTGGAAAAACCTTCCAAATTATTAATCTACAAAAAATAGACTTTAATGGCGAGTTCTTTTGGCACATCTGTGTCAAAACTAGCCACTTATGACTGTATTTGCATAAATGTGTTTCTACAGCTTTAAGGTTGTTAGAATTAAGTGTATTTAGGTATCTGTATTTCAGGCGAATAAGAGCATTCGTATGCTGGCGGCATAAAAGCCACCAGCATTCATACAGTAGTTTCACGAACAGTGAATTTCAACACTGTTCGTGAAATGAATAAACTACCGAATGGGAGACCACACACAGGAGGTCGTGTGGCGCCCATTAACCGATTGCAACATTGTTGCAATCGGTAGTTAAGTACTTTCCGAGGTGGCCGTCGTTCGGCTACTGACCAAGCGGCAGTCGGCCATCTTGGATCCTTTGTTAGCCCAGCGGTATTTGGTCGTCGAGTGCCTGGAACTAAAATCGGCTACTCAACGGCGCGAATACCGCTGGACTTCCAGGCCGTTTGGGAGCCCCGGTCATTCTGTAGTTTATTCCCCTACAGTCAGTCGGTATTTTAACTGCAACTAGAAAATCATGTGTATTTCGTGCGGCGTTCGGTTAGTTATGCTGAGATCTGAGCGGTATTCTCACAAACTGTGTGCTCAGACCCCAGCTATCTACCGAACATCCATTCGTGTAAATAGAGTGAATAATGTGAAAGATATAGATTTTAATGTGAAATATTGGTTCTGCTGCACGGAGGGATAATCCACTTAACTGTATATTCCAGTGGGAGTATCCCTCTCGTCCAGCAGTGCATGATGGGAGAAATGTCCAGGTTGCTAAGTCCCCCATGTAGTCCCCTACTGTCCCACCCCTGTAATGTCAGTAGGGAAACCCCTTGCATGGGGAATCCCATAAATACAGTGACCTGTGATTAAAACCTCAGTTGACTCCCAGCCTATGTGTCGTCTAGTTCTTGGAAGGGAAGGATTCTTACAACGCTACCGGGATTATTGCATGCTGTACTGATTTCACCTGGATTATTTTATGCTGTTCCTGTTACCCAGCGGAGATACTGTGGATTATACTACCTCTCCACTACAACATAATTTGGAAACAAATTAAATCAAAGTCAAAGCACGTATTTGTGGTGACATTATTGATATTATTTTTGATGACAGTGACCTGTCACAGTATACGCATCCTGTCACGTCATGAGAAGTCGTTGCTGGGGCGGGGAGAGCTTATTGTTTTTTCACCCAAATAAAAGGGATTTCAGCATTGGTATTATGGGGTGAATAACACAACGGAGGTAAATAATAAACGTAATTACACTTCTGCTTTCCCCACTATCCCTAACTTTTAGTTTGCTGTCTGGTTGTGTTAAATTGGCGAAGCTTCTCTTTTCAATAATCTGGGACTGTGTTTATTGGGGGTAATTTAATCAATTCAAGTATTCAAGACGGCATTCGGACAGTTTCAGACATATTCTGAGTATAACCACACGCAAGTAATAAAGGACAACTATTATAACTTAGTTACTACATTTAATGAAACGTCATGATATTTCCCTACAATTATGTATATTTATTTAGAGAAAAGGTCACTTTGTATCTGGCTGAGCAGCCATGTTGGGCAAGAGTATACCATTATCTGACCAACCAGTTGCTGCAGGTTCGCAAAGAACCATCACAGCAGCAGGAAGTTAGGTTGAGCAGCAATTGAGATAACAGTAAGGACCCAAAATGGCTGCTCAGAATAATAATTAAAAAAAAGTTATATTTAAAAATAAAAAGCAATATATGTAATTTTAGAAATTCTTTAACTTTCATTATATAGAATAGACTTTTATAACACAAGAAATATAAAGACCATCTTTCACATCAAGCCCAATCGTTGGCTGGAATAAACCTTACTCTGGCTGCTCATTTTGAATGTGACGGCAGATAAGAACCATTCGGCCCATCTAGTCTGCCCAATTTTCTAAATACTTTCATTAGTCCCTAGCTTTATCTTATAGTTAGGATAGCCTTATGCCTATCCCACGCATGCTTAAACTCCTTTACTGTGTTAACTCTACCACTTCAGCTGGAAGGCTATTCCATGCATCCACTACCCTCTCAGTAAAGTAATACTTCCTGATATTATTTTTAAACCTTTGTCCCTCTAATTTAAGACTATGTCCTCTTGTTGTGGTAGTTTTTCTTCTTTAAATATAGTCTCCTCCTTTACTGTGTTGATTCCCTTTATATATTTAAATGTTTCTATCATATCCCCCCTGTCTCGCCTTTCCTCCAAGCTATACATGTTAAGATCCTTTAACCTTTCCTGGTAAGTTTTATCCCGCAATCCATGAACCAGCTTAGTAGCCCTTCTCTGAACCCTCACTAAGGTATCAATATCCTTCTGAAGATACGGTCTCCAGTACTGTGTACAATACTCCAAGTGAGGTCTCACCAGTGTTCTGTACAATGGCATGAGCACTTCCCTCTTTCTACTGCTAATACCTCTCCCTATACAACCACGCATTCTGCTAGCATTTCCTGCTGCTCTATTACATTGTCTGCCTACCTTTAAGTCATCAGAAATAATTACCCCTAAATCCCTTTCCTCAGATGTTGAGGTTAGGACTCTATCAAATATTCTGTACTCTGCCCTTGGGTTTTTACGTCCAAGATGTATTATCTTGCACTTATCCACATTAAATGTCAGTTGCCACAATTCTGACCATTTTTCTAGTTTACCTAAATCATTTGCCATTTGGCTTATCCCTCCTGGAACATCAACCCTGTTACATATCTTAGTATCATCAGCAAAAAGACATATGTTACCATCAAGACCTTCTGCAATATCACTAATAAAAATATTAAAGAGAATGGGTCCAAGTACAGATCCCTGAGGTACCCCACTGGTGACAAGTCCGAGCTTCGAATATACTCCATTAACTACAACCCTCAGTCAATTTAAGTTTTTTTTTTCTTGTCCTGTTTTAAGTTTGGACAGTTTTATTCTTGTCTGATTTCTCAGAATACAGAGTTTTCCCCAATACTGTCACCATGTGATGAGATGGGCTCTCAGAGATCTAATCTGTTCCGCCCAGTAACTGTTACTGTCACTAATCCAGGTTTGGAGCCTCTGTCTTCTGTCCCCTGCTCTGTCCTGCTGTCTTTCCATGAACTACACCCGTTCCTCTTGGTCACAATTTACCCCAAAAAGAAAACATCTGGAGAGAAGAATAAACATATTGACTCTGCTAAAATGTTTTCAGATCAGTATTGGAAATCTAAACCCATCCTCTTGTCGTTGATACATTGTCACAGCAGCAACAACTGCTGGATCCCAGAGACAGTAATTAGAGTTCCAGCATCTAGATATTGGGCCTTGGGTTCTAGATCCTATAATTTGTTAATCCAGGCAATCCATGTCAAAGTCACATACATAATACAATATAAAAAAAATCAGAATTAAAGTGGTATGTCACCTATTATTTTTCTATTAAACCTACTTAACTTTATGTAGGTAGGTTATGCTATATGTCAATATCAGAGTGTCTCACATGGAGGCAGTCATACCTGCGGCGACGTGGCCAGGTTCCCAGAACACGCTGTACGATTCACCATCTTCCCAAATGCAGCATTCCAGGGGAACTCCTGAAAAGACAGTGTCACTTCTCCAAACTGTCACTTGTTTTGGCTCGGCCATGATCTCCTGATGCTGTAAGGGCAGTCTGACTATGTAGTTCGATTGCTGCTGTAAACTATTGTGTTTATATCTGCAGATGTACACACCTGGAAAATAACCCGGAGATAATATGCAATGCAAGTGATTCAATTCTGATTTCTTGAATGGATCTTGTTTAACCTAACGGACGAGTCACTACGTATTTGCCAGTGACTCAAATGTATTTGTTCTCCATTATGTAGGATCTGATAAAAAAGATTTTAACAAACCTAAAGTTTTGGCTGCATGTCCGATCAATTTATTCTAATTATTTAGCCTGATCTTGCTTTATCTTTGCTCACCACATTGAAAGGCATAAGCAAGCTTTAAAATATTAAAATAGAAGAGGTTTAATATCTAAAAGAGAGATAAATCACTAGATCTGCAACACATTATCTTGGGGGCAGAGCTGAATGCAAATATTGTAGTACAATAAATTGACAAATATTTTGGGGGGAAAAGTATCCAGGTGTTCTTTATTAGAATCATTAAAAAGACAAAATGCAATTACTTGTAGGAGCTGAAATAATTCCTCACACATTCCATGGAAGGACCCTAGTTATGTCTTGGACTTTCTATGCTTTATGGATTAAGGAAAAGTCAAGCTTTACGGTCCTACTTTATAAAACGTGTGTATTGTTAGATATTGTGTGATTGTAAGTCACGATCAGTCTTAATACAGGAAAACAACGAATAAAAACCATCAAAGAATATCAAACCTGCCCAGCTTTTGGGTAACTCAGTTATGCGCAGCATGGAGTCAGTCCTGGATGTCACTATGGTGGTCCTTGTGCCATTACTAAGCTCCTTCCTCTGATTCCGAACATTTAGCAGAAACCAATGAACATCGGTCACTTCTTCGCTGGAATTAAAGAGCAGCTGTAGGTCACTTCCAACAGTAACTATGCTCGGAGCTAATAATAATATAATTCCCGGACCTACAGAAAGAATTTAAATTAAAACAAATAATTGTCTGCGGAAATACCATTCGAGCTATTTATAGTAAAGGTAAAAGTTCAAATAATATTTTCGTTCATGGTCATATTTATACGCCTGTCCTATGAATATCATTGACGATCTGTGCCATTAACACAGTCTATCTATGAAGGATCAATACATGTGACTGACACAATCAGTTTTTGATAGGTAGACACATTAACTATATGTTGTACAGGAGAAAGACCATTGGATGTGTCGATTGCATGATGCATGTTATTATGTAAGAGGGTCATCTGTTCATAGCTACCAACTTTGTTGCTTTTCTTGTGAAATTTAGAGGCAAACCCAATGTAAAGCAACCACTACAGTGTCCTGCGGTGATTATAGTGTAAGGACATCCATGGTGCTGTCCCAGGGTAAACAGTCAAACTATTAGCAAATTTACTTGTGGTCTACCGGACACCATTCACTTCCTCCAGGAGACCCAGAAGCTACTCCAGCTCGTGCACGGACATTCCAATTCTCCTGGAGGCTGTGACTGGTGACTGGTGGACTCTGGGTAAGTTGACAAAACATTCTTCAATTGATTTGACTACTTACCCTGTACCCTGGCAGGGCACCGGGGGACTCCTGGCACTAATACCACTACAGCGCACTGTAGTTATGGTGCTTGGAGTATTTCTTAAAGACGTCAGTGCAATGCTGTTGGATATAGTTACAGGTAGAATGTTTACTTTCTGCTGACATTTTGGGAATCTGTAGATCCAAGCATACTGTGTTACTCATTACCAACCTGCCGTGATGCTAGTGATTACAGGATCTTTTTCTGGAAATACTGCATTTAGGAGATTGTTGTTAAGAAGCTGTAGATTATCATTGGCTGGACTCTGAAGGATTAATTTTATGTCGGCAGAGCTGGACATTTGGCCTAGGAGAGAGTATCAGATTATCCGATTCATTTTTAATAGAATAGGAGAATATCAGTCCAAATATTCTGTATAGAATGCCTTTACATTGAGAAAATATGCTGGTTTATGTAATATTTCAGTAAATCCCAAAGCTTAACATGGATATGGGAGACAGAGGTTTTTCTATGAATTACCTATGTGTAACGTTATAACCAAACATGTAGAGTGAAAATCCACCAGAAGAAATGAAGACAGATAAAAAAAGTCCTTAGAATGGCTGGATAGATAGAATAAAATACAAGGAACATCAGAACAAGCCAAGGTCAAGGGGATCCAGAAATACACAAATACAGGAAATTAAAATGTCATGGGAGCCAGTAAACAGGGTAGTTGAAAGCAAGCATGGTCAATACCAAAATATACAAAATGGACAAAAGAACGCAACATTGGGACACTAGGAACCACAACAGGGCACTGTGCCTTGGGCAAAATTAGATTTTGTATGTTTGGGTGTGTGGTTAGCATAGACCCGTCCCTAAAACATGAGTGCATGTTAATCTAAATGTAAACTGTGTTTGTGTGTGTATTGATGAAGGATGAAACGTTACTGCATTTTTAGTTGGTTGTCAGATTCACCAGATATTAAATAATGTGCCTATAATCCATCTTTATGGTGATCGGAATGTGTCCTTACTGAGTGACAATCCTCCTTTTCATCGAATGATCAATCAAAAATGGCAAATTACCCACTATATCATTGTCGGTTTCATGAATCGTGAAGATAAGAAGATCGACAGAAGAATGTTTGAGAAGTAATGTTACTAAATACAATGTATTATCACGAATGTTATACAGACCTACAGATCTTTCCATCCAGGTTCTAGGATCGTTTTCCAACTAAAATACAAAAACAGAAAAAATAAGAAACATGGCGAGGAAGACATGTAAGAAAATACTCTGGAGAATCCACACAAAGAGAAACTCAACATTTTCAGCCATTTAAATAAGTAATTTCTCAAGACAAATTAGCTAAATAATTGGCGTTTGTTCGACCAAATAAATTAGTTATAAAAAAGTTCAATCAGGGTAATTCAGAAAAAGCTAAATTTTATAAAAAGTAGAGAATTTTGACAAGCGGCTGTAAACAAGTTTCCCTTAAACAGTAAAAGTGTACATTTTGGGAGAATGCCTTTTGAGGCCTCATTATGAACTAAACACTATATGCGTATGACCAAGGTCACACTATATCAGTATGTCCAAGATGACACTATATCCGTATGTCCACGGTGACACTATATCCGTATGTCCAAGGAGACACTATATGCGTATGTCCAAGGTCACACTGTATCCGTATGTCCAAGGTCATACTATATGCGTATGACCAAGGTGACACTATATGCGTATGACCAAGGTGACACTATATGCGTATGTCCAAGGTAACATTATATCCATATGTCCAAGGTGACACTATATCCGTATGTCCAAGGTCACACTATATCCGTATGTCCAAGGTAACATTATATCCATATGTCCAAGGTGACACTATATCCGTATGTCCAAGGTGACACTATATGCGTATGACCAAGGTGACACTATATCCATATGTCCAAGGTCACACTATATCCGTATGTCCACGGTCACACTATATCCGTATGTCCAAGGTGACACTATATCCGTATGTCCAAGGTGACACTATATCCGTATGTCCAAGGTGAGTTTATCCATAACACAAACCGATACCCTGAGCAATGGTTAGATTCCACGAGAATGGATAATGTTAACGGGCCCGGGATACAAGCTCTGCTGTGCAAATAAAACTTTGCTTATTTCCTATTCTGATTTATTTAATGAAATTCTCATATCCGTCTGTAACGATTCATCAGACAAACACGGACACTGGGTTTGACTAAACAAACAGCAGGTTGAGCCAAGTTTCCTTTATACTCATTGATAATGGAAATAAACGTATGGATCTCACAACACTAATCCCCCAAAATGTACATATTACACGATCTGCTGGTCATTTCAATGTTGGATTGTGTTTTCACACACCGTATTTAACACTGTGATGGTTCCATGATTGGGACGTGACTTGACGTACCATGATGGATTCCTTCTTGCTGCCTATGAGTGATGGGAGTTGTGCTTTCTAAACATGCTCTATTAATGTACCATGATATACATGCTATGGGCTGCCCAAGAGTGAGGACAGTCTGTACCTGTGGTATGGGACAGTAACACAATTCAGAGAGTCTAAAGAAACGCCCTAGTACATAGTTTGTTTTTAAGGTTTTATGTAACATGATTTAGAAGTATTTTTAAGGTACAGGTAGACTTGCACTAAAACATCACATGTTCACACTGATCACCAGTCACACAAATGCCCAATAACAACGGGAACAAATAGTGAAAATAAATAAATACATCGTTTCCTACCGCCTAATCCTCTTTTTTTCTAAGATTCTGAGATCTCACCCCGGAGATGAATTACCGAGTATACAGATTACTGAGCACTTACTGAGCAGCATCGATTGCTCAGAACACGACTGGGAAATTCATGCAAAGTTATTTACTAACGTGAGAATTCAAAGGGAATTTCAACTTTTAGACCAAAGTAGTCAAACGTGAAGTGTAGCTGACTTTGGCTATCTTGGCCTTAAAATTGGAATTCACTTTAAAATCTGACTTTAGTAAATACATTTGTTAATCTGAGAGAAGTGGGGTGAATATCCTGATTCAAGAAAATCATTAAGTTTTTAATGTGCAATAAAAACGTTCCACTAAGGTGTATTGCTGAATAGTTTTTCACAAAAGTGTTTCAGATAAATATTTCTACTCAAATATTTATGTTTTACGTTCACACTCACAAGTCACTCACAGAGTTATTCATTAAAATGAGAATTCAAAGGGAACATCAATTTAATTCAAAGTGAGTTTCACATTTAAGCCCAAAGTAGCCGAGCTGGACGCTTGGCTGACTGAGAGATTGATTATAGTTCTGCTATTTTGGCCTTGAAATTTCCCATTCACTCTGAATTCCTGACTTTTCTCACATTAGTGAATGAGTCTGCAAGTTGTGATTTTTGTCCCTGTGAGATTACAGTCTCTGAAGATGATCCGCCTGTTGAGATAGTATCATATTTGACTCTTAATTTCTTCTTAAATTATATTAAGTTTAAACAATTTAACAGGTACTGTGTGGTATACAGTAGGTATATACTTTAGATTAAAAAAATAATAATTTGTCAGAATTTTTCGTCTTTTGTCTCAAACATGAATAGAGAAATGACCTGTAGTACAAAATTAAATGCAATGTATTGATACCTCTTGGATTTATTACAAGGAAGGATCTCCAGGCTCCCTCATTGTAATTAACTGTTAAATAATGTTAAAAATGGGGGCCGTGCAGCTTGCTGGTTCCTACCCCAATCCTCAGTCTTTGGAATGGGGAGACATTTATGAATCCGTGGCCTGGCCAAAGGTGTCCCCCATGTCCCTCACTGGCTATATAGGTGGGGGATTAAATTAAAATGGGATGGGAGGGCAGCAGCAAAATCATTGCTCTCCCCTCCCATGTTACCCTTTCAAATATGTGAAAATATTCTCATATTTGTCCAGTGAAGATCCCCAATTCTTCAACCTCCATGATGCTAATACATAAAGTCTGTTCTATGCTGACGGTAGCATCATGGCACCATCTCTATAGCAAAGTTCATCATTTTTATCTCAGTGTTTTAACTAACATTTTTAAAGTGAATCAAAATTTTTACAAGAATTCTAGTTAGGAGAGCTCACAATAAGCATTATAGACAAGAAGAGCAGCTGGACTCACCATGTTCCTTCCAACAGGTTCTAGATCCCTTAAAGGAAGGTAGAAGATTTGGAGCACTAGCAGACGGAGAAGGAATATAGCAGTGCCCATGCTGACAAGGTGGTGATTAATGTCAGGGATTCAGCGTGGATGGAGCACTATCTCTGGGAGGAAGACGGTGTGGTCTGCAAACAGAGAATGAAGCAGGATATTGCATCTAGTTTGAATAAATTCTAGCTGTGTAATGTCCTGAAATAACCATAAATAAATAATTGTAATGCCAAGAGACGGCTGCTAAGCATCTACCAGTGATTGATGCCAATGTCACCATCACCACACCCCTTACTGTCCATAAATAGATCATTGTAATGCCAGGAGACGGCTGCTAAGCATCTACCAGTGATTGGATGCCAATGGTACCATCACCACATCCCTTACTGTCCATAAATAAATCATTGTAATGCCAGGAGATGGCTGCTAAGCATCTAACAGTGATTGGATGCCAATGTCACCATCACCACACCCCTTACTGTCCATAAATAGATCATTGTAATGCCAGGAGATGCCTGCTAAGCATCTACCAGTGATTGGATGCCAATGGTACCATCACAGCACACTCCCCTTACTGTCCATAAATAAATCATTGCAATGCCAGGAGATGGCTGCTAATAGTCTACCAGTGATTGGATGCCAATGTCACCATCACCACACCCCTTACTGTCCATAAATAGATCATTGTAATGCCGGGAGATGGCTGCAGAGCATCTACCAGTGATTGGATGTCAATGCCACCATCACCCCACACCCTTACTGTCCATACATAAATCATTGTAATGCCAGGAGATGGCTGCAGAGCATCTACCAGTGATTGGATGCCAATGTCACCATTACCCCACACCCCTTACTGTCCATTGATAAATCATTGTAATGCCAGAAGACGGCTGCAGAGCATCTTCCAGTGATTGGATGCCAACGTCACCATCACCACACATACCTTACTGTCCATAAATAAATCATTGTAATGCCAGGAGACGGCTGCTAAGCATCTACCAGTGATTGGATGCCAATGGTACCATCATCACTCCCCTTACTGTTCATACAAAAAGGCAGTGGAGACACAAGGTGAGCCCATACCGGTATTACCAGCCATGTCTGACTGCCAGCTGAACTAGGAGCAGTTTGTATTTAGTGCCAATCAAACTCCATATATAATCCTGCAATCTAGATTTAGTCCATGATTGATGATCTGTTACTTTGTAAAAGTTAACCCCTTCAAATATAGAAAAAAAAATGAGAACTGGTCTCAGACAAAGAACAAAGTTACCACTATGGATATTCAGGTCCAATGTGTAGCAAAATTGAAAAAAATAAAACTTTATTAGATGGCAATGACATATAGTAGTGCCACAAAACATAAAAATGAACCACTTTAGCGCTCTTTAGTGTGGGGATTCGAGGGATTCTTCACGTTAGAGAGCTGGTCTATGTTCCCAGCCGGCAAATGTGAAAGGGGCCCAGTCAACACTCAAAGGGCCCCTGTTCAACAAGACCCATTGAGTGGCTCTCGGTGCATGGGCCCCTTGAGCGTGCAGGCCCTGGTGCAGCCGCACCAGCTACACCAGCGGTAGTTTCGCCACTGGTTCCAGCATTGTATCGGTCATAGAAGTTATTTGACATTAGAAAATATAGAGACTTTAATCCATAGCGACTGAATGACCTAGAACCATCACCTAGACCGGCATTGACTCCGGGGAATGCCGTGCATGAAGACTCCGGGGAATGGCCATGAATGAAGACTCCAGGGAATGGCCATGCATGAAGACACCGGGGAATGGCCATGAATGAAGACTCCAGGGAATGGCCGTGCATGAAGACACCGGGGAATGGCCATGCATGAAGACAACGGGGAATGGCAGTGCATGAAGACTCCGGGGAATGGCCGTGCATGAAGACTCCGGGGAATGGCCGTGTATGAAGACACCGGGGAATGGCCGTGCATGAAGCGGGGAATGGCAGTGCATGAAGACAACGGGGAATGGCCGTGCATGAAAACGGGGAATGGCCGTGCATGCAGGGAATGGCATGCATGAAGACTCCGGGGAATGGCTGTGCATGAAGACTCCGGGGAATGGCCGTGCATGAACACACCGGGGAATGGCCGTGCATGAAGACTCCGGGGAATGGCCATGCATGAAGACTCCGTGGAATGGCCGTGCATGAAGACTCCGGGGAATGGCCGTGCATGAAGACACCGGGGAATAGCCGTGCATGAAGACAACGGGGAATGGCAGTGCATGAAGACTACATTTACATTTAGCAGATTATACGTTTGTAGCTTTTAGTTAGATTTGGAATTTGGAGAGCAGATTGTGGGGGATTTGTTTGCAGCACGAAATCTAGAATTTTACTGATTTCACTTCATTCTATATTAGCTGCTACTTTGTAGAATGAATCAGGATTTATGTGGCCTTCATTCGCAGTTATTACGTACATGTTATATGAAAAGTATCAGTATTGTTTGTAACGAGAGTAATGGGAGTAATAAAAAAAAATGTCAATAAACAGTGAAATTATTGAAATAAGTTAAAGGGAAAATGGGGGACAGGTGAGAGAAGAATAGAGGACCCACACCAGCTCTCCTAAAGGTAAGAAGACTGGATGAGCCTAAAGAGAATGAGCCTGGATGAGCGCAGTTGCCCCCTATTGCTTTCTTTGAACTGTCTGACAGACCAGAATGGGCATTAGCAGAGAGGCTTGTCTGTCAGAATGGCTGACATTACAGTAATACTGTTATGTAACTACTAATACTACATTATCATTAGTAATACTGTAATGTAGTGTTATAAACCATGAGAGAAAGGGTGCACTGTACCAGAATTATCGAGAAACAATTTCAGGTTAATATTCACACAAACATTCAGTGCGCATAAAAAACTCTCTGCAGTGCAACCCCACCACATTAAAATAGTAAAAAAAGATCCCCATTTTGTTATAATGGAGTTAATGTACCTCCCCCGCTATGCAGAAGGTGGTGGCATATCCATTATACATTAAAAACAAGCGACTGGGCAACAATGGTGCCCCTAGCCATCCAGAGGGCATACTAATTTTGTGGACAATGGCACGTAATTAGCACCCCCACCCTCTTCCCTTGAGTGGAGGCCGGGAGTGAGTACATTAAAAATATTTGGTTTTATTTGATGTTCACTTGTACCCACTAATTCTTTAAAGTATTTTGCTGCTTTCAACATTGTGTGCCAACATATTTGTGTTCACCTTGGCCTGTATGATTTTGCTCTTTCATGAATTTCTGCACAGGTGTCTCACCATTACTTCCATGTCTCCTTTTCTGGCACATCCATATGCATCGTTCTGTTGGAGTTCCACAAGGCTCTGGGCCCAATATTTTTGTCACACTGGTTCCCTGGGTGACTGGACATTTTCTCAAATTCAATTGCATGAGAAATTAACTTCTTAGTACCTATTAATGCAACTAAAATCTACACTGTAACTATCTCCCACCTCAACTCTGCCAGTCATTAAAACAGCTCACTATATATCTTCTAGATAGATTTCAATTTATATTCCTAGTTCCCACCTGTGACAAACGCTCCTTATCCTGGACGTTTATCACGAACTCCTGGAGGAGCCTGCTAGCAAGCCTCCTGCACAAGGACTATGGGCCACATACAAAGACCCTGTTCGGGAGTTAAATCTCCCCAGCCTCCATTAGCAGCTTTCCTTAGGTGCCCCGGGTTCTGCACTTTCCCTTCATTCGAATGGAACCAAAACCCTAGCTCCCTGGTGGCGGTTCGAATGAAGAAACCCACAAATTGTTCTCAGCGGTACTTAGCTGCGAATGTTATGGAACTTTTTCCGGCATGTGGTGACCATGTGACTCCCAGACAACTTGGTCCAGGGTTTTGAACGACTAGTAGAGTGCATTTTGGAAGGAAGGTGCCTGAGATTAAGGGGAACAAATGCCTAAGGCCTAGCGGAGCACCCCATATTGCGGCCACAGGAGCTCTCGAAAGCTGACTGGCAAAACGCCCTGGAACTGTTTTTAGCATAAGACCACGTGTGCGGACGGTCAGGACATGGTGGTGTTTCCCCTACACTACATGGATCTGAGCGCTATTTGGACAACTTGGGCGCTCAGATCCAAGCTATCCGGGGATATAACATTTGTGGGGGTTCCTATAGGATTATTATGTATTGTTATGTGTTTTCTTATTTTATGTTATTTATGCTTAGTCATGCTGACACTGTAAATTGTAGCCATTTTGTGGGATTGTTCTGGGCATGTTCTCCAGCCTCCTGACCAGTTGGCCAAATTCAAGAGATTCGTTTTACCCTTCATCAAGATGTTTGGGGAACTTGGGCTTTAATCACTACTGTGCTTGGGACTCGGGAGATTTATAATGGATATATTCAGCCAGAGTATAGGGCATCACCTTTGATAAATACCCCATCCTGTGCCCTCCATTTCTCAGAAGACTTGGGCTTCTCCTCTGTCCACAATCTGGCTATCAGATTTCTTCAGGGCTGCCTCTTTCATATGGGGTTTGCCTCCCAGAGAATTTAGATGCTCCCTTACTTGTCATGATTTTGGCAAGTTCTTAAAAGCTCACTTCTGTAGAAAAGCATTCCATTACCAAGTAACTAACTGTCCCCGGTGTCACATTTCCCCTTTGTCTTCTTTAACTCCTATCGTCTCCTTCATGTCTACTCAAGTCACACACTATTTACAGACAGTGCTGTCAGTTCACCCAACAATCCATTTTGTCTCTGAATAGAATGTACTGTACCGTAATCTTTTCTGGAATTTTAGCCCATTTAGATTGATAGCTAAATTGAGCAGGAAGTTAACCACCTCTTGTACATGTATGTCAAACTTGTCTAGGTGAATTTCCTTGGACGCTTTGTTCACCCATTGTACAGTGCTAAGTAATGTGTTGTTACTTTAAAAGTAATAATAACCAGAACAGTAATAATAATAATAACAAGATAATGAGATCCAAAGAACAGTATATTGAATTACTCAAGAAGCAACTTTTCAGTGTCACTTTTTGGCTACAATCTGCTAAGCACCAGCCATTGTATGGGTATAAAATAAATGACTGATTGCCTGACATCACCTGGTACCCTGTGAAAGTACCCTGCACAGTATACCTGGCTTGCTGTATTTGCATTGAGTAATAAGAATGAAAACATCAACATTTTAACTACACAGATTTGGCCACTTTTATTGAACCATTTCAATGATTTGAATTCTTGAATGCTTTGGTGTTTTCACAAATTTGGTAATTTCTGAAATGAAATGATAAAAGCTCCTTTCGAGAAGTGCTTGAGGATATGATAACATTTATTGGGGGACATGGGTGAGCTCCTGATATTTCTGAATTCTGTTTGGAATTCCAGCTCATTCCTCTTACTGACTGAATCCCTGGATAGTCTCTCGGTAACTGTGCATTTTGCAGACATATAGATGCTCCACGACACCTGTTTCAGATTCTGGAGAAGAAGAAAAATAGTTTATATTCTCAAAAATTTTCATTTTTGTCTAATACTTTTAACAAAGCAGGTCCATTTTTGCGTTTTTTTTAAGAACATATTTTACATTCACTTTCTGCTTTAATGAGACTTTTTTTGAGATAGAAGTTAGGAAACTTGTCCCTTTGTATTCCCCCCCCCAAAAAACTATTGTCATAGTAAAAAAATAAATAACTGTCATTGTTTTCCTGGAAAAAAAAGGATTACTTTGAAAATTTCCATTATAAATGGAACCCCAAACTGTACTGCAGTGGTATAAGTTGCCCTCCCCTTCTTCCACCACAGCTCAAACCTACTCATTGATAATGAATGATAAGATGTTGAGAGCAGCTGTAGAGCTTTGGTCGCTTGTGAAAAACGCCCAGTTTGAGTGCATCTCACACATGCTCAGTATGCATCTGGTGGCATTTCCTGAAGAGTCCCATATAACCTCCAGTAAGTTGTCTATGTACATTTGAAAGCCTTACACTCCCATGCTAAATTACAACATAGAAAATAGCCTAGAGGTAGATAAGTAAGCTTGTTATGTAAAAGTTGTAAGTTTTATACATGTGTAAGGGTTTTTTTCTGCTCATTCATGTGCTCATCAAATCCAGATGCCTGTGACTTTAATCTCTGTTTTGTGATCTTTTTCTTTTATTCAATTTCTTAATTTTTCCACAAGTGTTTAGTTATAAAATGTGTCACCCAATCCCAGCACTGTGTCTGTCTGTTGATAATGAAACCCCCGGTGACAGCAATGTGTATATCTGCAAACCCAGCTGTTTGTGTGTCTGCTGGCTGTGAGTCCTCCACTGCCAGTGCTCAGAAAAAGGGAATGAAAATTCCAATATTTTGGTTTCTTCACTCTTTTCAATATGTGCCTAAAGTGGAATTGCTTGATCTGATAAGGATAAGTTGACTAATTCAGTACATGGGCCTCGATTTAATATTGTTGGATAAGCTTCCTGAATTATTTCAATGATTTTGAACTTTTAAAATGATTTAAGATCAGGAAAAATTATTTAGTTATGCAATATTTTTATTTTCCCATAACCGTATATTTTTTAATATATGAAATATGCTTTGAAATTGTAACATGTTGCAAAAAAAAACATTTTAAAAGTTTATCCAAAAATATGAAGTAATTTGGAATACTTATTTAACAATAGTATATCGAGACCATTGTTGCCTAATAGTGTATTTTCTGCTCGGACAAACCGAGCACGATTGACATCTAAATGTATGTTTTAACTTCCAAGAGAAATGCGAAGTGGCTGCAATGTTTCGTTTTTGGATGTAGTTTTGATATAATTTTAATATTTGTTAAAACGGAGCTTGCTGTTTTTTAAATACTTGCTTACCTTGGAGTCCAGAATTTTTAATATGTGCTGAGAGTTGTAGCCTGCAAGAAATTAAACGTGATTTAATTAAAGATATATCTGATACAACCTTAATCCAGTATGAAACTATAAAACATGTGTCCGTGTAACACGAGAATTTATGCTCTGCTGACATTAAATAGGGAATGTATTAACATATCTATGGGGATGATTTATTAAACGTTAACCCTTTATTGACAAATCTGTTGAGTCCACAAAGGGATTAAGTCACTAAACACTGAATTCAACTGAAATCCAAATTTTATTCATTTGTTTTGTAAAAAAAAAGTTGGTTTGGAAAATTCTCCAACTTGGAACCTAATTTATTATTTTGGATAAATTCTTAAAATGATTTAATATTATGTAAACTATTTTAATTTTGTAATATTTTGATATTTTTGATACATTGAGATATACATATATATTATTTATTATGTATTTTGTCATATTTTATTATTTGGATTTATTTATTTTATTGAATCATTTCAAAATCTTATCCAAAATTAATAAATCAAGGCCTTAGACCTCAATTTAATAAGCTTTTCCAAATGATTTAAAACTGTTGGGAAAACTTCCAAATGATTTATCTACAAAAATTCCCAAATGAGGAATTTGATTGTAAAGTTACTTCACCCTGTGCAGTGGTTGTGTATTGGGGTGTGAAGCCTATGTCTAAAAGTATAGATCATCTCCTGCACATTCCAATTTTTATATTTATTGCATGTTCTCTCTTATTAAAAGAATATCCCTGCTTGATCACAGAGCTTCCAAGCAGAATGTCTGGCAATGGCTTCTTGAAAGCAGGTGTTCCAATCTTTAAGTAAGTGGATGAACATACAAGAGTTGTGTTTAAATACAAGGTGAACACACACCCTTGTGGCTACTGAATGTGGCTACTGAATGATCTTACCGTGCTGCTGAAACCCTGGTTCTTAGACAATCGCTTCTTCACAAGATCTAACACCTGAAATTGAAACAAGACAGGATTTAATCTTTTCTCACTGTGTCCCAATTTCCATCCAGTAGGTAGTCCTACAGCTGACATTGAATTACAGCTTCATGATGCTTTGACAGCGTGCATAGTTGGCAACTTTTGCAAAAAAATATTCTAGGGACACTTTGGATGAAATTTATCAAAGTGTCGCTGAAATTTGTGCAGCTAGTTGTCAGCAAATATTCCACGCACACACAGTCATACACACACACACAGTCATACACACACACTATAACACAATCCCGGGTTATGTGGATGGCTGCTCCTGCTACAGAATGCTGGGCTTTACTGGTACAGACTGTTATTCCTGAGGATTCTACAATCTGAAATTAGTTGTCCAATATTAATTTATATAAATCTTCCCTTTTATAAATATTTGGAGTAAAACACAGCTTATCTGATTTGAGATATGAATCCCATGTATGACATATATAACATAGTAGTACACGATGACAAGAAATCATTCCATACCTTTTTATCCAAGAGGCAACCAAAAATAAAGATGAAAAAACCCTGGGAAAACAAAGGAGAAGATTTGTGAAATACTCTGATGAACCATTAACGTATTAGATTTTAGAAGACGTTTTTCTCTGTTACATACACATATTACAGAAAAATGTATCTCTTATTTCATATAATATATATTACAATTAAAATACTACTATCCTCAAGAAAGGGTTGATAGACCGTCTCAGATAATTGCAAATTAGAGGGTGCTAAAATTTTATATTTATTTATGAGCTCGTTTTTTTTTCTTGCCTTTTTCTTTGTTTCTCCTCATGTTGGTGTATGAGTTTGCGTCAAGAGCTTTGCCGAGCATCAGACATGTTGAACGCGGCTTGGCATTCATTAAGTATATTTGATGCTTATACTGGCTGAACATTTATTAATAGATTGTGTACAAAGTAACATCATTAGGTATTAGCCCTTTATGTCTTATACAGCTCTTCCTATAACATATGACGGGATTAAAAGTGTCCTGGGTAAGACATGAACCACCACATAGTAACGGGATTGAATATACCTGGAGAGGATTGAGCAGTACAAATAGATATTGTAAAAACATTGATTCTCCATTTGTAAGCAGTGGAATTCCAATGGCCCAGGTCAACCCGAACTGAGGCGTGCAAAAGACGATTGCTTTCGCCAGCTTCTTCACAACCTCCTCATCCTCACTGCTTCCCTCAGAAATGGATGGTCTGAGAAGTTTTTTGATTACTACCAAGAGTACCAGGAAATTTAGAGATATAATTATTATTGTTGGGATGGTAAATGTCAGAGAAGCCCCTGATTCAGTTTGCAACCAGCATACATTATCCCTCCGGTAGTTGTCTGTAGGAGTGTAGTATAGGAAAGTGCCAACCGCAATCAGCATCGGGCAAACATATCCCAGCACTGTGGAAAGGGTCATGAATTCTTTCTTCGTTATGTGGTGAAACACAAAGACTAAACGGCAGATCAGAAAAAAGCTCTGTACCAAGGTCCAGCAGAAGAAAGCCAAAAGAGAGAAGTGGGTGCAGAACGTCAGAGCTACACAAAGCCTCAGAAATTGTGGTGGTTTGATATAACTGGCTCCCAGAAATGAGACATTACTTAAAAGGAGGAATGAAGACACGTTTAGTATGGCCAAGTGTCGGTAGTAAGCCACAAGGTTTACGGTACTTTTCATAAGATACATTTGTAAAGAAATGCACACTACAAGTGACGCTACGGAGATAATTAGACCAATGTTCGTGATGTAGTCAAGGATGGAAATGTCTAAATGTCCTTGAGGTAGGATGTTTGATATTAACACAGAGAAAGAAGTCAGGTGATTGCAAAGACAACTAGCTACTTCATCATCTGTCTTAGTTGTGCATCCTTCAGATGACCATTTGCCGAGGGTGAAATTCCAGAATACACATATGGCCGTGGAGTGGCATTCTTTGGTATTACAAGGGAAACTCATAATGACATTTGCTGAATGGTAGTTCTTATGATCAAGAAACATTGTATTTGTCAGAATTCGACTGTTCACCTTGTAGAATAAGCTCGGATCTTTATGGTTTTCATAATCATTTGGAAAGTCATTACTGAGAGATTTGTAGGAAAATGACATTATATTTGCCATACATGAAGGGTTGAAATCAGTTTCATTGTCTTCACGACTTAATGAAATGTTGACATTAAAACCAATCTCAACATTAGTCTGATTCAGCAAGCTGCTACAAGACATAACTTTATATTGAAAGTCTATGTTTTCCAAGGAAACATTGAAAGACTGGTTGGTGGCTTCCATCCCAGCCAAAATACTCTCAAAGCACTGCAGCATCTGTGGTCCAAGAGCAGTATTTGTACTGGCAGCTGGCTTCCAGGATGATTCATTGAGAAGATGGTTAGCAATGTGCAGTATGTCCTACGAAACAATTTCAAAGGTTTAGCGCACTGTTTCCTGCAAGCAATGCATATAAAACACAAACAATGTATCTTACTGTACCAGCTGAGCTAACTCATTGTATATAGAATGGGGGCACTAGTTCTTTGGCTTCCATTAAATGTGCTTCCTACATAAATTAGCTGGGTCAGGTTTGTTCACATTATAATTTCCTTCATACTATAACATGATTGATACAAAGAAACACAAATAGATATTTTATTAACCATAATTATATCAGTTTAATTAATGATGATCTGAACTTGATCTTCTTTAGACTTGGTTTCTATTAACCATCATATCACGTAGTTCCTGGTTGAAGAAAAATTAGCAAATGGGAGGCAGGGTGACCCTAGCCTAGCATGTCCTGTGTTAGGTTTTGAAATGTATTGCCACAACCTCTAAATTAAAACAAATCTGAACTAAATGATCAAGTCCAGTCTGCTGACCTCAAGATACATTCATTTTATAATCTTCCACTATCAATGCTGTGGCAATAGGGGCCACAGGAAATCAGGTGAGTGAGTAGAACTCAAGACCCAAGTAGCAGAAGAGATGTGGACTCCATCCACCATTATCTATACACGATTGGGAAATTACGTGTAACGCTGTTTCACGCAGCGAGGGCACAGATCTCTTCTGTATGATGTTTGTAATTCACAGATCTCTCCTTTCTGCTCTCTTTCTAATTTGGTCTGACACAATGGAGGCACAAACCCTGCACTGTGCACTGTGCTATTTACTATTCTTTATTAATATATACCATATACACTGGGGGAACACATGTAAGTCCCCATCCCCCTTGCTTTGCTGTGTACCACACAAACATTGGGAGCACAGATCTCTCTACCCTGTTACCTTCTGCTGAGTGTTGGTAAATACCCTGCATGTAATGATCTCTAACATTCCATTTTCTATATACTATTTCACACACTGAAGGCACAGATCTCTTCACCCTTCTCTCACTCTCAGTGTATTTGATGACACCCTAAAGCTGTTGTTCCCACTAACAGTCCAGGCATTTCTCAGTTCTGTTTCTATGGACTGGACTGGTGGTGAGCATTGAGGACTTCTAGAGGCACAGATCATTTTTACTGTGCTTCCTCTCAATAAATGGTGTCACACTTGGAATATATGTATCCTGCTCCTTCCAATAGACAAACATGCCTGACCATAGGTAGCACTGTGGGCCAAATGGTAATGTGCTTGAAGGGGTTTTGACCTAATATAACAATGATTAAGCCGTAACCTATCTATGAAAGTGCTGGGGAATGTGCTATGGCATCACTTCTTCTTGTTTTCAATGACAGTGAGACACAGGAGAACATACAATAAGCACTACAGGGACCTGGGCTTGCTGCCTCCTCTTCCTCAATCTGTGTTTGTAATTCAACCAAAGGCTTGCATGACGTGGACACTGGTCCATCAGTGATTAACTAGTCACCACCCGCTGTGTGGCATTACAAGTCATCAGTTCATCAAAACCACAGGAGTTTTCCATTCTAAAGAGTAAAAACATAAACTCTCTACAGACAGCGGGCTGGGGAACAACGTTCAGTTTTTATAAGTTGGGTTTGGTTAGTATAGGGGATTCAGAGACAAATATGGGCAGGGAAGCAGGCATGGAAGCAGAACAGCATCTCGGCAGCAGCTATGTGTCAGATAGGGAGGTATAGTGTGTGAGACTTGGCTGTATTGTATCTACATTAATCTTAAAGGAGGTAAGGGAAAGTCAAATTGTTCTCACATGTAATGTGATTGCATGTTTTTTTTTGTCTGTGTGTGTATGTGTCATTGTTAGTGTGTATCAATGTTTATGTGAGTGTGTATCTGATTGTGTGATAACTGTGTGTCTTTGCCTGAATGTGAGTTTATATCTATGCATCTGTGAGTGCTTTTTGTATGACTGTTGAGGCATGTCTGTGTCTGTGTTCCTCTGTGTGACTGTGAAGTCTATAAGTGTGTATCTGTGTTCCTCGGTGTGACTGTGAAGTCTATATGTGTGTATCTGTGTTCCTCAGTGTGACTGTGAAGTCTATATGTGTGTATCTGTGTTCCTCGGTGTGACTGTGAAGTCTATATGTGTGTATCTGTGTTCCTCGGTGTGACTGTGAAGTCTATATGTGTGTATCTGTGTTCCTCTGTGTGACTGTGAAGTCTATATGTGTGTATCTGTGTTCCTCTGTGTGACTGTGAAGTCTGTATGCGTGTATCTGTGTTCCTCTGTGTGACTGTGAAGTCTATATGTGTGTATCTGTGTTCCTCGGTGTGACTGTGAAGTCTATATGTGTGTATCTGTGTTCCTCGGTGTGACTGTGAAGTCTATATGTGTGTGTCTGTGTTCCTCGGTGTGACTGTGAAGTCTATATGTGTGTATCTGTGTTCCTCTGTGTGACTGTGAAGTCTATATGTGTGTGTCTGTGTTCCTCGGTGTGACTGTGAAGTCTATATGTGTGTATCTGTGTTCCTCGGTGTGACTGTGAAGTCTATATGTGTGTATCTGTGTTCCTCGGTGTGACTGTGAAGTCTATATGTGTGTATCTGTGTTCCTCTGTGTGACTGTGAAGTCTATATGTGTGTATCTGTGTTCCTCTGTGTGACTGTGAAGTCTGTATGCGTGTATCTGTGTTCCTCTGTGTGACTGTGAAGTCTATATGTGTGTATCTGTGTTCCTCGGTGTGACTGTGAAGTCTATATGTGTGTATCTGTGTTCCTCGGTGTGACTGTGAAGTCTATATGTGTGTGTCTGTGTTCCTCGGTGTGACTGTGAAGTCTATATGTGTGTATCTGTGTTCCTCTGTGTGACTGTGAAGTCTATATGTGTGTGTCTGTGTTCCTCGGTGTGACTGTGAAGTCTATATGTGTGTATCTGTGTTCCTCGGTGTGACTGTGAAGTCTATATGTGTGTATCTGTGTTTCTCCGTGTGACTGTGAAGTCTATATGTGTGTATCTGAAGGTGATGTTGAGTGTGTGCTCATTTTACTTGATAATTTTTTGAATTTATTATGTCCCTAATTTTGTCCATCCTTCAGATTTTTTAAACTATGAGTTATTTATAGATAAAGTATAATAGCAGGAAGGGCATGTTGTGTACTTGAATTTACACCACCATTTATCATTTTCTTATCAGGTTTTTTATGATGAACTGAATGAAAAAAAAACAAAAAACAAAGTTGCATTTGCAGATCCAAACTCTGAATGTGGGCTGCTGAGCTTGGAAACGCTTGGGCTTATATTTTGGCCCAACCCAGTCCTGCCTACAAACAGTAATGTCTTCAGGATTCAGATTTAGGGGCAGGCACATGAGGGGCCAGGGACAAAAGTATGGGGGCAGTTATAAAACATGTATATATATGTGTTCTAGTCACTAGGTCACCATGGCGACTAGTAATCTCGCCCTAGCACCGGGGATTTGTCAGCCCTTTAGTGCAGGAATCCCTGAAGCCAGTCGTCGCGTGGAGCATGGAGACGGCATGTGAAAGAGCAGTAACTTTCCTGCAGTTCCTGCACCCTCGTGCACTGTTTAGGGACATGACGTCACTTCGGCCCCGGCATCGCTACAGTGAGCACGCAGGGGAACAGAGAGTATGTTTCAGAGTGTGTGTATCTCAGTCAGTGTGTCTGCGTGTCAGTGTGTGTCTCAGTTAGAGAGTGTGTGTCTGTCAGTGTATGTCTGTCAGAATGTGTGTGTGTCTGAGTCAAAGAGTGTGTGCCTGTCAGTGAGTGTCTGTTTAGGTACCTGCCTCCTCTGATCACATGAGAAAGTTGTTTACTCATCTTTTTTCCCATGCCGTGCCAGTTTTGCCATGGCTGGACCCACCTCCATGGCTGAGATTATCAATGACAAGACAAGCTCGCTGACACACACATAAGCTCACTACAGACAAGCTCACTGATTCACACACAAGTTCACTACAGACAAGCTCACTGATACACACACAAGCTCACTACAGACAAGCTCACTGACACACATGCTCACTACAGACAAGCTCACTAACACACATGCTCACTAAAGACAAGATGACACACACGTTCACTACCTACAGACAAGCGCACTGACACACATGCAAGCTCACTACAGACAAGCTCACTAACATACACACGCTCACAACAGACAAGCTCACTGACACACACATATATGCTCACTACAGACAAGCTCATTGGCACACACACAAGCTCACTAACTAGCAGACATATACACATACAAGATTTGTCATGTCTGTAGTGCTAAGTTTTGGAAGCCTATCTGCCACTGGAGGCTGAGGCTGTGGGAGAACTGGGAGCCAATTTTGAGGTCTCTTCTTGCAGCAAGGTCCTCTGGTAGAGAGTGGGCATGGAGCTTGCATGTGAGAGGGTGGAGCTTCCATGTGGGGGCAGAGCTTTTGTGCCGGGGAATCTGCTGTGGCTTGTGAAGAGAGACTCACTGCTCCTGTCTTCAATTTAAATTGGGGCCCAAAGGGGGGCACTGCATGACGTGGGGGGGGTAGGTCATAGCCCCCTCTGCCCCCCCCAGCGACGCCCCTGTCTACAAATCTTTCCCTCCTTATCTTCCAAGACACAGAAATCATTGTGCGGCCTAGAAGGAGTCTGAGGCACCAACAAGGAGGATGGACTATATAAAACATGGGCAGGATTTCCACTCATCGTACTATGGCCAAAATTACCCATGACAAATGTATCAATGAATTGCAGTCTACTCACCAATACTGTGGCCACACTGAAGGGCTGGTTTGACTGGTTAGCATTTTGCGTTACGTTTCCTAAAATGTATAAAATTAATGGAACTTCATCCTTATTTAGCTGAAAAGAACTGACAGAAGACACATATTGTTGCAGACGAAGGATGGTTTCCAGTCCAACATTTATTGACTGATTCTGTGTAGGAGCAAATGAATGATATTAATTAATTGGATGTTGTATTCAGGGGACTTTCATCAAGGGGGCGACATTTATGAGGTGACAGGGTGTCTGTCTGCACTATTTTCCTGTTTACTAAACTCACTCATTGCATAAATCACTCCAACAGGGACTGGAAATGTTATTGGCTTTTACAGAACATATGGGAGCTGAAGAGACTTCTCTGAAAACAGCAAGGTATCTATAAAAAGAGAGCCCACAGCTAAAAATGGGACTTATTTCAGGAATATGCTTCAATGCTAAATATGTAACTTAATGTTAAATACTGTAAGTACATTAAGCTCTTTTTTGGAGAAAAGGAGTCAATTATAAACATTCTAATTATTTATCTCATTGAACAGATGTCATGTGCACAAATGTGTTTCAGGTTGTTAAATTAATCTACATGGAAACAAATCGATCTGTCTGGGATTTATCTGTGGAGTTGGATGGATCTGATCTTTTGGGCGCAGATTAAAGGCATTTGATTAGTTTGCACCGACTGAAATACATTCAGTAGCAATGTATGTAGGAACAAAAACCACTGTACCCAGAAAGATACTCTTAACCATTCTTCTAACTGCTGGATGTTGGAGGAGTTAGCGGGGAATTCCATTGAGTTCGAACCAGAGGATCCGGAATATTCTGCTGAAATCAGAGTTGGATATTCTGTCGAGGTCAACACAGGATATTCTGTAGAAAATCCTAACGGAGAGTAACAATTTAAACAGCATCATAATTTTTACGTCCTTTTCTCTAATTCAAAATTTTTCAAGGCATAATTCCTGCATTCGTTAGATATAATTACATGAAACATGGCCCGTTTTCGTGCCCTTTTTGTTCATCGACTAGTTTTCCCCTCAAACGATTGCATGGACGAAATTCATTTAAACCGAAATGCCACATGGGCAAAACCCAAATCAACTAAAATATATATTTTTTCAGATGAATCGATTTGGGCAAACTGAATTTTTTTCACCGTGTACAGACCTAAAAACAATGTGATTTTAATATCTTACCTTTACCATGTGTAACTTACTGGGTAACGTGGAACTGGATGTCAGCATTTTAGTGGTAACTGGAAACAGAACAGAAACAAAGTAAAACGCATAAAATAACTTCAAATACCTAGTCCCGTTTCTCTATTTGTATATATGCAGGTTGTGCTCACGTTTAATTATTTATTAATTGATTGATTGCCTGCATTTGTGGAGTGAAAAGAATATTAATGTGTTAATTACCTGGTCCGGGTACCGTAGAGTTATACGTTGGAGCCTCAGTGGAGCCTTGGAAGTAAGGACAAAGGAGACGTGTAAAAGAATCAAAGTTGTACATTTACATTCAAAATTATGAACAAATTCCTAATTGCTTATTTTAAACTCAACTCTATAGTGAGCTGATCATGGGGATTATACACAGCATATGGACTATACAGTGCATTCTGTCTGCTACTGTAGTGCACTCAGTTGATGCTTTCTCCTTCCTTCTCCCTTCTCCATGGCTACTATAACACAGCCATGAAGTTTGCCCTTTAATGGTTCCTATGGTGTGCTAGTAACTGCTGCAGAGATGCTCAGGACAGAAGGCTAATGAGGTTTAGCCTGTGTATACATGTTCTCGGGTGGGAATTGGTTTATTTAAGTTTTCTTTAAAAAAAAAGTAAAATATAACTGTTACCTTAAATATTTTATGTTTTAGTTTGCTGTGCAAAATATGCATGATTGACAATGGCCCACTTCCCATCTTACATATAACAGAAATGCAGACTACAAAAGCAAAAACATCACAGAATTAACTCAAATTGTGGGTTTTAGATCTTAGAGAATAATCCCAGCGTTACCATTATTAAGTAGGATGAATGGTGGATTCCCCATAAGGTACTTGCATGAAGCTAGATACTTGGGAGTAGCTTAACATTGACTCCACCTGGTCCCTGCCAAAAATATTACTAGACTTGTGCATTTAATGTCAAACTAATTGTGATTTGTCCATATTTTGTGACACTGGTTATTTGTCTAATATCCTGAACTCTGAATCAGGAAACAAACAAAACAGACAATGTGTGGTCGAACAGTTTGATTTGATTCGTGATGCTGTCTGTGGCACAAAAAATAAAAGAGTTGCTTCACCAAACAAAAGATGGGGACAGCCAATAACAGTTGTTTTTTTTCACACATTACGTGAAGAGGGAAAAAAGGAGGAACGGTAATAAAATTTTAATTTATCACAATGTCACGATAAAGTGACCCCAAACACGCAGAGTTCTACCTAAAATATAGAGAACGTATTACCGGACCTAAGAATGGCCGGGTTTAACTTGGTTAGTGAACGAATTGTCAGGGGATAGCAGAAATACAAGGAAACCAGAGATCAGGATAACAATAAAGAGTAGCTGAGTCAGGAAAGCAGAAAACAGAACAGGTTTATACGAATAAAGGATCCGAGTCAGGGATACCAGAGAAGCAGAATAGTCAAATTACTGTGCCACGTCAAATACCAGTAAGGAACTATCACAAAACAACAAATGGAATAACAAGTGAACCACAATAGGGCACAGAACCAAGGCAAAATGTGCTCTATTAAAACCACACCCCCAAAACATCACGGGGTGGTAAAAATGGAGATTTCTGGCGGCATTGCTGCTATGATGTCGGCACGCATGCGCTGCTTCATAAAACGGGGCGTGGCCGTAGCGCCTGGCATCCGAAATGCCGTGCCAAAGCTGAGAGGAGTCGGCATCAGGAGTCTCTCCACGCGAGCGTGCAGGACTAATGTAAAGTATTGTGACATATATTTATATATTATTAAATAAATCTTTTACTACTCCTTTTTCCCCTCTATTGGTTATCACTTCTCTCTTGATCTTTGAACCAAATGAAGGAACAATAATATGTATATTTTGCAGTGTACTGATTGGCAAATTTTCGTGCCCTTTTGGTGCATCGACTAGTTTTCCCCAAAACGATTGCATGGACGAAATTAATCTGAACCGAAATGCCACACGAACAAAACCTGAATTGTCTAAAACGATTTTTTCAGATGAATCGATTTGGACGAACTGTACACAAATCTGAGAACAATGTGATTTTAATATCTTACCTTTACCATGTGTAACTTACTGGGTATCGCGGAGCTGTATGTCAGCATTTTAGTGGTAACTAAAAAAAAAAAAAAAAAAACTAAGTAAAATTAACAAAAAAAACTTCAAATATTGAGTCCCGTTTCTCTATATATATTTATGCATGTTGTGCTCACTATTATTACCATATATGTTGTGCTCACGTTTATTAATTTATTAAGTGATTTATGCGTTTCTGGAGTGAAAAGAATATTAATGTGTTAATTACCTGGTCCTGGTATCGTGGCGTTATACGTTGGAGCCTCAGAGGAGCCTATAAAACAAAGACAAATAAGACACACGCAAAAGAAACAAACTTGTACATTTACAGACACAATTATAAGCAAATTCCTTCATGGGGCATATACACAGCAATACAGAGCAAATGTCTTACTCTACTAAATACTGTCATTGTAAGAGGGAGCACGATAGGCCATTGCTTCTCACAGAACAAAGAGTAGAGGATTCCTTAAAGAAGCCAGGATTGCAGAGCTACAGATTGCCTGGCTATATTCTATTACCCACATTCTATTACCCACATTCTATTACCTACATTCTATTACCTACAGTCTATTACCTAATATATATTATCTATATTCCATTACCTTCATTCTATTACCTACATTATATTAGCTACATTATAATACCGACAGTCTAATACCCACATTCTATTACCTAGATTCTATTAGCTACATTCTATTACCTACAATATATTATCTATATTCCATTACCTTCATTCTATTACCTACATTATATTAGCTACATTATATTACCGACAGTCTAATACCCACATTTTAATACCCACATTCTATTAGCTACATTCAATTACCCACATTCTATTACCTAGATTCTAATACCCACATTCTAATACCCACATTCTATTACCTACATTCTATTACCCACATTCTATTACTTAGATTCTAATACCCACATTCTAATGCCCACATTCTATTACCTACATTCTATTACCCACATTCTATTACCTAGATTCTAATACCCACATTCTAATGCCCACATTCTATTACCTACATTCTATTACCCACATTCTATTACCTAGATTCTAATACCCACATTCTATTACCCACATTCTACTATCTACATTCTAATACCCGCATTTTATTAGCTACATTATATTACCTACATTCTATTACCTACGTCCTAATACCCACATTCTAATACCCACATTCTATTACCTACATTCTATTACCTTCATTAAAATACCCACATTCTAATACCCAGATTCTACTACCTACATTCTTTTTTTTTTTTTTAATTCTTTATTTATGTTGACAAAGAGAACATGTACAACTCGAGAGCATTGCACAGTTTGTAACAGATTGACACATACATTGTAAAACAGGATACCTCCTGTCACCCAAAGCATAAGCCACCACGATATGGAGGAATAGAGCTTCGCAGCCCCACCCCCTGCCATGTACATTTTATTTATAACAAAGCTCGCGAATATGTTATTTTGTATACTGTCATGTTTATACCTGTGGTATCCAGGTAGACAGAGTTAGAGAAAGAGAAGAGGGAGAGGATTAAAGAAAAGGTGGGGGTGGGGGGGCATCTTCCAAAGAGGTTCCTGATCGGTGGGGCCTAAAATGAAGAGAAAACCCGCCAGGTGGTTCAGCTCAAGGGACAGTCTTCCCAAGGAGACCATATTTTTTGGGACCGTTTTTGGGTGCCCCTGACTCTTGCTGTCAGATCGTCCAACAAGTGGACTTCTTTAATTCTATTGACGACTGCTGCCATCTGTGGGGTGGTTTGATTTAGCCAGTCCGCTGCCACTGCTCTCCTAGCTGCCAGAGTTATGTTATGTATAAGTTTTTGCTCGTTTCTAGACCACCCATCTATCTTTCTGCTGAGCAGATATACCCACGGGTCTAGGGGGGGAGACCTGCTCAGGACCTGGGTTAGTAGGTCCTTAATTTGGTGCCAGAAGCTTGCTATCAGTGGGCATTCCCACCACATGTGGATATACGTCCCTTTAATTCCGCACCCTCTCCAACATACATCCGTAGTGCTCTTCTTCATTTGATACAGTTTTACAGGCGTTGTGTACCAGCGGAGCATCGTCTTAATCGCCTGCTCCTGGAACGTTACGCAAACAGAGGATTTTTGGTTGGCTTCCCAAATCTCCTGCCATTCTATCCCTTCTAGTTGTTCCCCTAGGTCTCTTTCCCAATGGTCCATGTACGTCAGCCCACCCTCTTCGTTAGGCACTGAGCAGAGGTGGGCGTACAGCCGAGTTATCAGGCCTTTAGGCATATGGTCCTGAATGCAAATTTGTTCGAAAAAAGTCAAGGGCTTTTGGGCCGCCGCACGGACCCACGTCAGTTTAGCAAAATCTCTTATTTGTAGGTACCTGAAAAAATCAGCGGGAGTGAGGTGCCCCCTTTGTTGTAAGGCATCGAAAGTCACTACCTCTGTATCCTGCACTAGCTGATATACGCGCTGCAAGCCTAGTCTCTCTAGGTTCCTAAAGTTGCGCGCTGCCATGCCCGGAGGGAATGCTCTATTTCTTAGGTACGGCATCAGAGGTGATGGGGTTGAAGCCAGCCCGTGTCGCCGTTGAGCTCTATCCCAAATATGTATAGAGTTTAGGATAGCTGGACAGGTCGATCTAATGATTGGTCTATGTTCTTTGGGGACCCATATGAGTAGCTGTGGAATGTCCGCCCCCACCATTAGTGACTCCAGATCTACCCACCTCCTCTCCCCGGGTGGGGAATGCTACTACCTACATTCTATTAGCTACATTTTATTACCTGCATTATATTAGCTATATTCTATTACCTACAATATATTATCTATATTCCATTAGCTTCATTATCCTCACCCGCCCACAACTCAGCCAAGTTGTTGGCTCTTAGAGATAAGAGCAAGGTGTATATATTTTTGTTCAGCTTTTTTCTTTTGTCAAACCCCCCTCTTTCCTGTGTTTTTGACCCTATCCTTCACTCCAGGCTCCTTTAAAAAGCTATATGCTAAATATGCTAGATAGGGAGCTCCTCTCACTTGTCAGCTTCTTCCGTACCCAGCGAGGTTTAGGAAGGGACCACATTGCGACCAGGATATATACACTGTGAGGGCACATCTCGCACATTAGATACACCATATATTGAGTCCCAATGACGGACCAACTTAAAATTATCACCTACAATGTAAAAGGGCTGAATCACCCCCATTAACGGCGCTTGGTAATCTGCGAAATGCACAGGTCTGGTGCGGCAATAATTTGCCTACAAGAGACACATTTTTGTAAACGAAACCCCCTCCCCCCCGCTTGATTTCCCGCAAATACCCAATGGCGTACAATGCTTACTCGCCCCATAAATCTAGAGGGGTGGCTATTTACATACACTCTGACTGGGTCTATGATATTGAACATAAATACGATGACCAAAAAGGTAGGCTTCTGATCCTGGTTGGCACCTTAAATGGTATTCAACTTACTATGGCCTGTTTATATGCACCCAATGATGCCCAACGCTCATTTTTGCATACCGCTGTTAAGAAAATAATGAAGCTTCACAAAGGCCACCTCATTGTGTGTGGGGATTTCAATTGCACTCTTGACCCTGCACTGGATATTAAAAGGGTGGATGATAAGGCCCCTACCTCATTATCCCGTCAACTAATCCAATATTTAACCCACGAATTATACTCTCATGACCTGTACGATACCTGGCACATACTGTATCCATCTTCTAGGGACTATTTCCTATCAAGGAAAACACCATAGGTCCACGAACGTGGTCAGACAACGCATCTGTATGTGTTACTCTGAACCCCTCACACCCGGCTAGAGGCAGGGGCAAATGGAGGTTGAACGAAACCCTACTAGATGAGCCCACACACATGGCCAGACTAACCAAGGATTTACAGGCTTATTTTCAGACAAATCAAACTCCTGACATGCCCGAACACTCCCTTTGGTTGGCCCATAAAGCGGTTTTACGGGGAGCTCTGATACAACCAGGATCAATAACAAAAAGATGCAACGCAGAGAACCAGACACGACTCCTCCAAGACTTAGCCAATTTAGATGACCAAAATAAACGATGACCATCGAAAAATATCTCCAAACAAATAGCCACCATTAATAATGAACTCAACTGGTTGTCTCTTATAACCACAGAACGACATTTGAGATCTCTTAAGCAGATACACTATGTGATGGGTAATAAAGCAGGGAAACTACTAGCCAAAAAACTCAAATCTAAATATCTCCAGACCAAAATATCCTATATTCAATCTATAACCGGGGATAAACTGTTCAACCCCCATCACATAGTAGAAGAATTGGCACAATTTTATAAACACCTATATAATTTAAAGGATGATCACGAAACGTATACACCAAACAAACTTGGAATAGAAAATTTCATGAATGACGTGCATCTTCCATCGCTCACTACCCAACAAGCTCAATCCTTAGACGCCCCATTCGAGGAAGATGAAATTAGATCTGCAATCCGCACACTTCCAAAGCATAAGGCACCAGGGCCAGATGGCCTGTCTAACTATTATTATATTAAGTTCATTAACATACTAACTCCACATCTCACAACTTTTTAATGATATTAGGCTGCGCGGCACGATACCTCCAGAGATGTTAGAGGCACATGTAGTAACTTTACCAAAACCAAACAAACCCACCTTATGCACCAATCTACTCCCTATATCGCTGCTTAATGCTCCTTGCATCCCGAATTAAACCATTACTCCCGCAGCTAGTCTCGGGTGAACAAGCAGGGTTTGTCCTGAACCGGCAGGTGGGGGACAATACCCAATTGGCAATGGACCTGATAGAATGGGCGAACAATAGCTCTCAGTTAGGCATTCTTTTGGATTTGGACGCGGAGAAGGCCTTTGACCGTTTAAACTGGTCCTATATGGATGCTACGCTCTCCAGGTTGGGCTTCTCCAAGGCTTTTGTCCGGAGCATTAAGGTACTCTATTCCAATCCCACGGCAAAGGTCTTTAATACTGGTTTCCTGTCATCTGCATTCCATATCTCCAAAGGTACGCGCCAAGGTTGCCCTCTCTCACCTCTTATATTTATTCTTTGCTTAGAACCTCTAATCCGTAGCATTAAATCCACTACAGCAATTAAAGGCCTGTCGACCCCGGCTGGGGAAAAAAAACTAGCGGTATTTGCAGATGACATTTTTATATTTTTGTGCGAACCACTTAACTCCCTACCACCATTAATGCACCAGCTCTCCCTATATGGTCAAATTTCATATTATAAAAATAATACGTCCAAAACACAGGCATTACCCATCAATTTACTGAAACAACTTAAGCAAACCTTACAAACCAAGTACGACTTTGAATGGCGAGGTAAATCTTTGGCATATTTGGGATATATTTAAAAAAAAAAAAACATGTGTGAGTGTTAGTGTTAGAGTGAGTGTTAGAGTGAGTGTTAGAGTGAGTGTGAGTGTTAGAGTGAGTGTGAGTGTTAGAGTTAGTGTGTGTGTCTGCTAGTGAGTGTTAGTGTGTGTTAGTGTTAGTGTGTGTGAGTGTTAGAGTGAGTGTTAGTGTGTGTGTCTGCTAGTGAGTGTCAGTGAGTGTGTTACTGTGTGTGTCTTTCTGAGTGTGTGTGTGTGTTAGTGAGTCTGTTTGATGTCTGTTAGTGAGTTTGTGTTTGTCAATGAGAGTGTATGTTTTGTAAGTGAGTGTGTATGTATGTCTGTCGCTGAGTGTGTCTCTGTCAGTAAATGTGTGTGTCTGTTAGCTAGTGTGTATGCGTCTGTAAGTGAGAGTGTGTGTGTCTTCAGCACTTACCTTTCTCCAGCGCCGGACTCCATTGGCGCTGGGGATCCCTCAGCCTCTCAGCTTCGAATGCGACTGCTATGTTTTCAGCTGCAGGGTTAAAACTAGAGGGACCTGACACCCAGACAACTTCATTGAGCTGATGTGATCTGGGTGTCTGTAGTGGTCCTTTAAGTGTGTGCATCTGCATGCACTGGCATACATACCGCGGTCGCAGCCCTGTAACCCCTGCGACCAGGTGCCCACCGCTATGTGTTGCGGCCCGGCCCGCGTGCGGGGGGGAGGGGGCCCATGGATCAATTGTCGCACCGGGGCCCCATAGGTCATGTGTACGCCACTGCTTCCCCCCCTCCTTTTTCTTTCTCTCTTTTTCCTACCAATCCCTTTCCGTCTTAGCGATCAAACAACCAAGGGTACTGATGACGACAAAGCTTCTCATGGTACAACCTTTGCAGCTGATGTATTAATTGATGCTAAACCCATAATGTAGCTCTACCTGATATACCTTTTATATGTATAAGGATCAGGCAATATAACATATTTCTATGCAAGTGATTTATAACTACAAGTTGCACTACGTCATATCATGCACCCTTGATATACCTGTACCATGTTAAAATTTGAGCATGCTGGCACCAGGGTGTTCAATGTCTGGCATGTGAGATGCTTTCTAATAGGCCCTTTGCCTTTTTATAACCGCTATGTTTAATTTACCCACCCAGGGATGGGGTTGGACGGAGGGAGCACAGGGAAATCTGGCCCAAGGCAGCCATTTTAGTCCTCTTAATTAGGTTAGTTAAAGATATGCAAGACGCAAAATAAGTTCACAGTTTCAAGAGAGTTACTGGAGTGAACCCCTTACATACCCCTTTTGTTTCTATGTAACCTTTCTATCTTAGCAGTTAACCAGAGTTGAGGTACAAATTACGCCTCCTTAGGAGAAGGACAAAAGCAGGGGTGCGCAGGCCTCTTATGGCAAAAATCCTAAAATTGTAGTATTAAATGGAGCTAGAAGAATATACGAAGGAGATATATAACCAGCTGCACTTTCAAAAAAAACCTTGACAGATATTGTGGCAATTTACCAAATATTTTTAAACAGAGGATTGGAGGAGGGAATTTTAAATAAGAAAGAATTTGCATTTTTAAATGTTAAGTTCCCGAGGATCCCAGTTCTATATGTTCTCCCAAAAATCCATAAAGATGTAAATAGCCCGCCGGGGAGACCCATTGTGTCTGGGATTGGGTCACTTTTATCGCCACTATCACAATATATCGATTATTTTTTACAGGGTCCGGTGAAAAAATGTAAGGCATATCTCAAAGACACTATGAGCCTTTTAAATATTTTAGATGGTTTTAAGTGGAGTGATAGTTTTATAATGGCAACTTGTGACGTAAGCAGCCTCTACACTAACATCCAACATGAGAAAGGGTGTGAGGCTGCTACATATTTTTTTTTTTACCTGATTCACAGATTGATTTTATTATAGAAGGAATAAATATGATTTTAAGGAATAATTTCTTCTGGTTTGAGGATAGATTTTATTTACATGTTAAAGGTACGGCTATGGGGACCAGATTTGCCCCGACTTGTGCTAATTTATTTATGTCCTATTGGGAGGATTTATTCATTGATTCAAACGAGGAATTTGGGGCAAATCTGGTCCTCTATACGCGTTACATTGACGATATTTTTATAGTTTGGAATGGGAGTGAGGAATCTTTAAAATCGTTTTTTAATTTAAACGAATGGAATATTACCCCCCACATATGATTTTAGCCGTATTAAAGTTAATTTTTTAGACCTATCTATTTATATAGAGAAGCAGCAAATTAAAAGTAGAACATTTTTTTAAGTCTGTGGATGTTATTAGTTTTATTGATTGTACAAGCTGCCATTTTAAACCATGGTTAAACAATATCCCAAAAGGACAAATGCTAAGACTAAAACGGAATTGTACGGTAGAGGAAGAATATAAGCAACAAGCAATGCATTTGGATATGATGCAAGTCTTTTAGAAAAAGCTTTTAGAGAAGTTGAACAAGTTGATAGGAAACAACTTTTAAAGTAACATAGAAACATAGAATGTGACGGCAGATAAGAACCATTCGGCCCATCTAGTCTGACCAATTTTCTAAATACTTTCATTAGTCCCTTGCCTTATCTTATAGTTAGGATAGCCTTATGCCTATCCCACGCATGCTTAAACTCCTTTACTGTGTTAACCCTTACCACTTAAGCTGGAAGGCTATTCCATGCATCCACTACCCTCTCAGTAAAGTTTTTTAAATGTTGAGGATAAAAGAACCAATTTTTTAAAGCAACCCAATGGGTTTTTCTATTGTGGTGAATGTAGGGGGTGTAAATTGAGGAGAGACAAACATAAAAAGGTTTTAACATTTACATCCAATACTACAAAGAAAGAGTATAACATCAGATCTTTTATCTCCTGTAACAGTAAGGATGTTATATATGTGCTTATTTGCCCCTGCGGGTTACAATATATAGGTAGGACCTCACGATGTTTAAAAATTAGAATTAGGGAACATATCTATAATATCAGTCGTAAATATGAAAATCATTTTTTGGAATGCCATAATGCAGATCCAAAAAATCTAGAATTTATTGGAATAGAACAAATAAAAGTACACTGGAGAGGGGGAGATAAGGAGCGTCTCTTGAATAGAAATGAAATGAAATGGATTTTTCGACATTGATACACTAATACCACAAGGGCTGAATGTTGACTTTGAGATCACCCCATATATATATATATATATATAGATAGGGTTGTTTTTTAATTTTTAATTCTAATTTTTATATATATTATTTAATATTTATTATACATATTTTTATATTTATATTTTTAAATAATTTTTAGTAAAGAAAAGATTTAGTGCATTATTTATATTATATTATTTGAAGGTATTTTTTAGGAAATATGTAAAATTATTTTTTGATAAATTTTAAAAATCTTTTATCTATATAAGGATGGGTTGATCTTCAAAACGAGTACTTGAATTATTTATTACTTGAAATGCTGTTTTATCTGTGACCTTTTTGGGTTTTATGTTAGATTAATGAATTTCCCTTTTTCTCTCCCCTTTTTTGTTTCTGTTGTCCCTAAATTGATGGTAATATTGCTGCTATTAAGAGGGAATAATTTATGTGCTCCCCTCTGGTAACTATGTTAAGATGGTTATTAGTGTATGAAGCTTTAAGATATATACACATCCTGTTAGACTACAATTTGTTTGTTAATCATTAATGGAAACATGTATTCTTAAGTACAAATGTGTGGATGCTCATTAAAGGACCACTATAGTGCCAGGAAAACATACTCGTTTTCCTGGCACTATAGTGCCCTGAGGGTGTCCCCACCCTCAGGGACCCCCTCCCGCCCGGCTCTGGAAGGGGGAAAGGTGTTTAAACTTACCTTTTTCCAGCGCTGGGCGGAGAGCTCTCCTCCTCCTCTCCGCCTCTGTTACGCCCCGCCGGCTGAATGCGCACGCGCGGCAAGAGCTGCGCGCGCATTCAGCCGGTCTCATAGGAAAGCATTTACAATGCTTTCCTATGGACGCTGGCGTGCTCTCACTGTGAAAATCACAGTGAGAAGCACGCAAGCGCTTCTAGTGGCTGTCAATGAGACAGCCACTAGAGGATTAGGGGGAAGGCTTAACCCATTCATAATTATAGCAGTTTCTCTGAAACTGCTATAATTATGAAAAAATGGGTTAACCCTAGAAGGACCTGGCACCCAGACCACTTCATTAAGCTGAAGTGGTCTGGGTGCCTAGAGTGGTCCTTTAAAGAATGGACATTTATTGCTATATGTATAAGGATATGTATTGCTAGTGTCTAGTGCCGAAAAGGACATTTTTAGTACTGGCAAATTTGCAGAGCTTTCAGTCCGAACCGGACGTAGGACCGGAAGTTGCATCAGACGCTACACCATGTGAACCGGAAGTGACATCGGAAGGTGATCAGGGCATAGGATGCAGCCCTGATACCGGAAGTAGAAAGAAAATTGGCGCCAAAGCCGAAAAGGGCACCAAAACCGGACATATTTAAATTATTTGGAATGAGGAAGATGATTAGACTTTTGATAAAGGCCCAGGCCAAAACACCTCAAATGGACTTCTTATTTATTTATACCCAGTGTTTGTTTTTACCCCAATTTTTTAGTGTGTCCAATAAAATTGTTATTTCAAATCCCTTGCATCCTGGAATACTTGAATATAATGGAAGGACTACGGAGGGGGAGCAGCCTGGTGTGTTGATATTATCCATGCCTGTAGTTTGAGCCAGCTTGTGTTAAAACCATGTGAGTGAAGCCCTTTTTAAGTCCAAGTCACAAACTAGACTTAAACGTTATTACTCTATGTGCGTTTTTTTCCTGTTTTCTATATTTCATATACAGGAATAAATAAAGCAATGATAAGATTGCAGACTTTTAGAAAATTAAGGGTAAAGTGTCATTGTGTGTAGTGTGCTCTCACCAACTGTTTATTAAATGGAGCTACACCTAAAACGCAGCTTTACCTGATATACCTACTACACGCACAATGACCACATACTGTAAAGTAATAACACATAAGCTTAATACGCAACAGGTACTAAAACTTGTACCCTGCTATAACCTGCAATCATTGTTGTACCTATTCCATGTAAAATATTGTACTTGCTGGTACTAAATGTGTACGATGTTTAGCACATGTGATACTTACTAACAGGGGCGGACTGAGAACCCTCAGGGACCCCGGGCAAAATAAATCAAGGGCCCCCTTACAGGCCCCACCCATACTCTGCAGCAAGCGCCACCCTTGTCCCGCCTCCAGCCACACCCTACACAATCTTTAGACACAAGGAACAAAAGGGCAATAAGCCCTTCGAGGCCCCAGTAGAGACTACAATTGAGGGCTAATGGGCCATGGAGGGGGGTCTTTCTAGCGGAGGCTATCTCAGTGTCCTTTAGAGAGTGTGTTAGAAAGAATCCCCTCAAGGCCCCATTAGAGACTACAATGGAGTCTAATAGGCTTGGAAGGGGGTCTTTCTAACAGAGGTCATCTCAGCGTCCATTAGATATCCCCTGCTGGAAACAGTCGCCTCCAGGCCCCATTAGAGACTACAATGGAGTCTAATGGGGCCTGGAGGGTGGTTTCTCCAACACTCTGGTTCCTATTCACAATATAGCAACACAACTCACTGATACCTAGGCCAAGTTGGCTCCTCTTACCTTAATTACTGTTGCTGGCTGGCAGTGCTGGCTGGCAGTCTGTGGGCTTGCTGGCTGCGGCTGGCAGGCTGTGGGCTTGCTGGCTACTGCCGGCAGGCTGTGGGCTTGCTGGCTACTGCCGGCAGGCTGTGGGCTTGCTGGCTACTGCCGGCAGGCTGTGGGCTTGCTGACTGCGGCTGGCAGGCTGTGGCTTGCTGGCTGTAAGCCTGTGGCTTGCTGTAGGCCTGTGGGCTGGCTACTGGCCTGTGGGCTGGCTAACTGGCTGGCTACTGGCCTGTGGGCTGGCTAACTGGCTGGCTACTGGCCAGCCTGTGGGTTGGCTGGCTGGCTACTGGGGCACTTGTAGATTATTTAAATAAATAATCCATGCACAATAACCACTACTGCTCCAGAGTAAGTAGTCAAACCATTTAAGAACAGTTTGACAACTTACCTGGGGTCTGCTGGGATATGAGGCTGTAGTAGGGAATAGGAGCAGTGGTGCAATGTGTGTGAAAGGTTCAGTGTGTGTGTGGGGGTGTAGTGTGTGAATGTGTGGGGTGTGTGGGCAGTGTATGTGTGTGGCAATGTTAGTATGGGGGGCTGTGTATGGGGGGCTGTGTATGGGGGTATGTGTGTATATGGGTGGGCAGTGCATGTGTGTGTGTGAGGCAATGTGTGTAAATGTGTATGGTGTGTATGGGGCAGTGTGTGAATGTGTATGGTGTGTGTGTGGGGGCAGTGTGTTTATGGGGCTAGAGTTCACTCTCACCACTGCGACCACCAGGAATCCCTGGGGGTCACAGTGTTGAGAGTGAACACTAGACCGTAGCTCCAGGGCTAGAGTTGACTCTCGCAAGAGCGGTAACGTTGCCATGGTAATCGCGGCAACGCTCTGTGCTCGTGCAAGAAGGACCGAGTGGAGCTGCAGGGTGAGCTCCCAGGTCCTCTCTTCCTTCCTCCCCTGCCCGCACGGTGCCTGCGGACAGGGGAGGGGGAGCAATTGCCCTGTTGCCCCCCTGGATCCACCAGTGATATATACAGCCCTTCTGTGTGCCTTTTTGTCTCCCCCCGTCCCTCTGTATGTTTCTTTCTCCCCCCTCCTTCCCAGTCTCTCTTACCCCTCTGCCTCTTTCTCCCTCTCTTCCACTGTTTTTCTCCCCCCTTTCCCTGTCTCTCTCTCTCCCCCACATCTCTCTTCCTCTCTGTCTCTTTCTCCCCCTCCCCATCTCTTTCTCCCCCTGTGTCTCTTTCTCCCCCTCCCTATCTCTCTATTCCCCCTCTTTCTCCCAGTGTCTCATTCTTCCCTCTCTGTCTGTCTCCCCCCTCCCCATATCTCTGTTCCCCCCTCTTTCTCCCCATATCTCTGTTCCCTCTTTCTCCCTCCCCCATATCTCTGTTCCCCCTCTTTCTCCCCTCTCTCCCCATATCTGTGATTTCCCCCTCCCTCTCCCATATCTCTTTCCCTCCCTCTCCCCATATCTCTGTTCCCCCTCCCTCTCCCATATCTCTGTTCCCCTCTATCTCCCCACTCCCCATGTCTCTTTTCCACCCTCCCTCTCCCTTATCTGTTCCCCCTCTTCCCCCCATCTCTATCCCCCTTCGTCAGAGGGGGCGGCCGTTCATGCTGGAGCGCCCGGACGGGTGGCTTGTCGCCCGGTCCGGCGGCATTCCTCTCACTAACGCTAGAGGAGGAGGAGGAGCATGTGTCTATCATGCTCCCTGCGGTTCCCACATCCTGTGCTGGGAATTGTGGGAACCGCAGGGAGCATGACAGACAAATGCTCCTCCTCCACTGTTAGTAAGAGGAATGCCGCCGGACCGGCGAGGCTGCCACCCGGTCCGGCGGCTTCAGCATCAAACGGCCGCCCCCCCCTCACAGTGTGCCACCGGACCGGCCACCCGGTGGCACCTGCAGTCCCCAAATGCCGCCCCCAATCCAGCCCTGCCGCCGGGCCCCCTGAAGGCGGCCCTGGCGGCGGGCCCCCCTCCCGGCCGGGCCCTCGGACCGTGTCCGAAGTGCCCGACCGGTCAGTCCGCCCCTGGCCACTTGCCACCAGTTTGGCCATATTTCAGAGCTGCAACATCACTGGAGTGCCCAAAAGCACAAGGTGTGCAATACTCAGAGACATGGCCAAGGTAAGAAAGGCTGAAAGACGACCACCACTGAACAAGACACACAAGCTGAAACGTCAAGACTGGGCCAAGAAATATCTCAAGACTGATTTTTTCTAAGGTTTTATGGACTGATGAAATGAGAGTGAGTCTTGATGGGCCAGATGGATGGGCCCATGGCTGGATTGGTAAAGGGCAGAGAGCTCCAGTCCGACTCAGACGCCAGCAAGGTGGAGGTGGAGTACTGGTTTGGGCTGGTATCATCAAAGATGAGCTTGTGGGGCCTTTTCGGTTGAGGATGGAGTCAAGCTCAACTCCCAGTCCTACTGCCAGTTCCTGGAAGACACCTTCTTCAAGCAGTGGTACAGGAAGAAGTCTGCATCCTTCAAGAAAACATGATTTTCATGCAGGACAATGCTCCATCACACGCGTCCAAGTACTCCACAGCGTGGCTGGCAAGAAAGGGTATAAAGAAGAAAATCTAATGACATGGCCTCCTTGTTCACCTGATCTGAACCCCATTGAGAACCTGTGGTCCATCATCAAATGTGAGATTTACAAGGAGGGAAAACAGTACACCTCTCTGAACAGTGTCTGGGAGGTTGTGGTTGCTGCTGCACGCAATGTTGATGGTGAACAGATCAAAACACTGACAGAATCCATGGATGGCAGGCTTTTGAGTGTCCTTGCAAAGAAAGGTGGCTATATTGGTCACTGATTTGTTTTTGTTTTGTTTTTGAATGTCAGAAATGTATATTTGTGAATGTTGAGATGTTATATTGGTTTCACTGGTAATAATAAATCATTGAAATGGGTATATATTTGTTTTTTGTTAAGTTGCCTAATAATTATGCACAGTAATAGTCACCTGCACACACAGATATCCACCTAACATAGCTAAAACTAAAAACAAACTAAAAACTACTTCCAAAAATATTCAGCTTTGTTATTAATTAGTTTTTTGGGTTCATTGAGAACATGGTTGTTGTTCAATAATAAAATTAATCCTCAAAAATACAACTTGCCTAATAATTCTGCACTCCCTGTATGATCATTTGTGTTCCAGTTTGAGGTGTGTGCTTATGCTGGTAGTGGTGTGAACAAAATTGGATTGAGAAAAGGGTTATTAAGAATAACAGTATGGTTATATTTGGATTCATGTTAGTGGTATTGAGAATCCTTCTTCCAGAAAGCTACCTGTTTCAAATGGCCATTGAACAGCTGATGGAGCTCTGAGTTCTATGCTGGACTGGGTATGTTTAAAAATCAGACAGTGGGAGAGAGATGTTTATTAGGGTCAGATGGGCTAAGAGATTGGGGGGGGGGCACATTTGATTTAAGGTCATTTAAGGAAAAACAAAAGCTAAGATTGAGAATTACAGAGATAAGACAGAGGTATTTAAGTAGGGAAATAAAATCATTAAATAAGGAACAGGAAAGATATATGGTCCTGAGCTGGTTAAACTAACGTTTAACATGAAGGACAAAGACAAAGGTGCTAAAATACTTTGCATGCTTAGCACAGGCTATAGTTACAAAGACATGAAAATGTATACATGGAAAATAATAAAACTAAATAATAGTCACTAAATATAAAAACATACACATACAACAATATTAACAGGGTATGTAGAAATATAATGAAATGCCAGTCTTCCAGAAGGCTACCTGTTTCAAATGGCCATGGAACAGCTGATGGAGCTCTGAGTTCTATGCTGGACTGGGTATGTTTAAAAATCAGACTGTTTCAAATGGCCATGGAACAGCTGATGGAGCTCTGAGTTCTATGCTGGACTGGGTATGTTTAAATACTGGGTATTTCATCTGGACCAGGAAGCTTCAACTTCGGTCCCAGATTTATCTACTTTATATTAACAACAAAAGCAATTAGGCAACCATATCTGCCCAGTAAATAGAAATTAACAATGGGGCAATGTAAGTTTTAGGGCCTACACCCACTGGCATGAGTGGGGCCATGGGAGGGATTAATAGCCCCCCCCTTTAAATGTAAAGTTTCTCTAACCCGATGCCCACCGGTGGGGGCTCAGGGGGGACTATGTCCATGTACTGTGATGCAGATATTAGAGATTTTCCAAAATCATCCGAACCAACGTTACAAAATCGGTCGTAACAACTGAATCCTGACCACATTTGGCTTTAGTAAATCTGAGAATTGTCAATGCGATCAGAATTTAGTAGTTTTCACTGAAT
>OW240913.1:6974669-7014457 GCA_933207985.1 Pelobates cultripes
CCAACACATACTTCATCTATAGTATCAGCATGGCCCCACACTACCACCACACATACTTCATCTATAGTATCAGCATGGCCCCACACTACCACCACATACTATACCTAGAGTATCAGCATGGACCCCCACACCACCACCAACACATACTTCATCTATAGTATCAGCATGGCCCCACACTATCACCACATACTATACTTAGAGTATCAGCATGGACCCACACTACCACCAACACATACTATACCTAGAGTATCAGCATGGCCCCACACTACCACCAACACATACTTCATCTATAGTATTAGCATGGCCCCACACTACCTCCACATACTATACTTAGAGTATCAGCATGGCCCCACACTACCACCACCACATACTATACCTAGAGTATCAGCATAGCCCCACACTACCACCAACACATACTTCATCTATAGTATCAGCATGGCCCCACACTACCACCACATACTATACTTAGAGTATCAGCATGGACCCACACTACCACCAACACATACTATACCTAGAGTATCAGTATGGCCCCACACTAACACCACATACTATACTTAGAGTATCAGCATGGCCCCACACTACCACCACCACATACTATACCTAGATTATCAGCATGGCCCCACACTACCACCACACATACTTCATCTATAGTATCAGCATGGCCCCACACTACCACCACATACTATACTTAGAGTATCAGCATGGACCCACACTACCACCACATACTATACTTAGAGTATCAGCATGGCCCCACACTACCACCACCACATACTATACCTAGAGTATCAGCATGGCCCCACACTACCACCACACATACTTCATCTATAGTATCAGCATGGCCCCACACTACCACCACATACTATACTTAGAGTATCAGCATGGACCCACACTACCACCAACACATACTTCATCTATAGTATAAGCATGGCCCCACACTACCACCACATACTATACTTAGAGTATCAGCATGGCCCCACACTACCACCACATACTTCATCTATAGTATGAGCATAGCCCCACACACTGTCACCGCACACTTCATCTACAATTTTGCAATTCTGCTTTCCATATATTGCAGAGTTTCAAACCATTTTTCACATTTAGCACCGTTCATAATTACTTTAAATTACATTACATTATTTGGACTCAGCTCCATCTCTGTCTGAATAATGAATATATCTTGACATACAGGCAGGCAGCCAAGAGGGGGATGAGCTCTTCCTTAATCTGTATTTTGTGGCTGACTGCAAGTTCTCTGTATTATTATTATTTGTATAGAGCCAACATATTACACCGTGCTTTACAATTATAGAATGGGGATCTCTGACAAGTAATTTATATATGGAATATAACTGAGACAAGAGGTAAAGAAGGCCCTTCTCCAACAATCTAACAGTCTATGAGGAAGGGTAAAGACAGACAAGACAAATACCAGCATGTCAGAGGGATAGGGATTGATGGATTAGATCCTGTGCCAGTTAACCTGATGTGTAGAACAAGCGGCCAGTGGAGGGAGTAGGTTTTGGAGGCGAGGGATCTGATGAGGGCAGTGAATGAGAGAAACTTCACCCAGGGAGAAGGATTTCCTAAACAGCTGTGTTTTCAGTCACGTCTTAAAGGACTGGAGGCCTATATATTGCACGGGGTTAGCAAATTCCAAATGAATGGGGCAGCCCCGTAAAAAAATCCTGCAGATTAGAGTTGGCAATGCGGGAACCAGCAGATATCAGGAGAAGGTTGTTTACAGAGTGAAGGGAATGAAAAGGGGTGAATTTATTGAGTAAAGAGGAAACGAGCAGTGAGGAGTGGAGTTAGTGAGGAGCTTTATAGGTCAGTTAGCAGTTTGAATCGGATCCTGAAGGCTACAGGAATACAATCTAATGATTGGCAAAGGGGTGGGGTGTGGGTTGGAACTGGCTTGTGCTGAATTCCTTTAACCCCTTAAGGACACAACTTCTGGAATAAAAGGGAATCATGACGGAATATTTCTGTCATGTGTCCTTAAGGAGTTAAATATGTGCAGATGTGTGAGTGTATATATATAGACACTTTGGGAGTTCAAAGTGGATTTTATATTTCTAAGGCTAAATGGCCAAATTAAAACATAGCTTACTTTTTCTACTTAAATTCACACGTTAGTGAAATACCAAACGAGTGTTAATTGATAGCAGTGCATTCTCCTTAAAGAAGGAACCTTGAATGCCAATTTGGTAACGCGCCCATTCATGACGTATCATAGACAAGATTATTCATTAATCTGATATGACCTGTATACGTAATTTTGGAAAAAGTGCTATCTGGGTAATTTACCAACTCAGCTATTAAGGGATAAAACGTGCACATCTCAATTATCAAAAGTGTACAAATTGTATATGGTCATTAAAATAGTCCTATTTTTGTAGCCATTGCTTCCATCCATGGACAAATTAAAGTTTCAGAAAAGGCGTGTCTGACTGGCCAATCACACCGGATGAAAGTTTAATTTATAAATCCACTACCCCATCTGTAAAAGCAGATATATTCGCATTACTATTTATACGTTCTCCCTTTCCTCTAATTTGTTCCCCTGTCCATGACTCCATCCTGTGTATCATTCTTGGATTTGTTTTACTTACAGTCTGGTTATTGATCACTTTCTGTCTCTTTATCTTCCAGTTGGATGTCTGGTGCTTTCGCCCCTCATTCAGTTTGTCATCTCCGTCCTTGATAGGAGTGGTTGGTAGATACTCAATGTTGGGCCATCCCTGAAGTTCTTCTCCATCAGTCCATCTACATTCCATGTTGCTTCTCAGCAGTCGATCGGTTACGAGTGAAGATTCTTCTTTCTCTCATTGCGTTTATTTTAAACCATGACTTAGAGTATTAAAAAAAAAAAATAACAACAAATATTTCTTGTGTCTCATTAAAATAAAGTTTGTTGGAAGGAACTGGTGATTCCTCAGGAATAATTTATGGTCTTTCTCTGAAGAGTTACATCCCCCAAACTGTGTGGATAATGAGAAGGCCCAGCATGAAATAACTCCTTATCTGCTTCAGACGTGTAATGAGGGAATATTTAGACTTGCGGTTTTATCTCGGTAACCATCCTACTTTGGCTTCTTGCTAAAAACTTTCCAAAAAGTGCAAGATGTCCATTTCTGCTATGCAAAAATATACACAATAATCTACAAGGATGCAGTATCAGTGCCCATTTAATATATTTAAGATCTTCTGTGCTTGTTCTATAGTTAAAGGAACAGTAAAGTAACAATATAAACTGTTTTTAATGGTTATAGCAACATTTCTGAGTTGGTAATATGCGAAAAACTTTATGTTTTATATAGAATACAGATAGTGCCTCAAACAATTTACAAAATTAAAAGAAAATGCTTAATGTAGTTAATTAAAAGCTTAATGTAGTTGTTATGGTAAGTATAATCATTCCCAGCATGATTTTTCAGAGTAAAGGCAGTTTTTACATTACAGTCTAGGAACACCTTTCGTGTCCACTCCTCAGACAGCCACGTGAGGTGCTTCCTGGGCCAATGCACAGCGTCTCCAAGCTTTGCACAGAAACGCTGAACTTGACATGCGCATCGTAGTCATTACAGCATATTCCTATACTACCCCATAACCCCATAAAAACAAAGATACAGAAACATTTTTGCTTTAAAACTATCACAGATTTATTACTTTTTTTAAAAAATATTACAAACCAGAAATTAAAAAAGGTAATTGTCAAACACTTAACATCTTATTAAACCCATTAATCTATTTTATACAATATTATGTTCTACAACAGACGGAGAAGCTCCAGAGGCAAACAACTGACAAAGGAACCATAACAAAGCATCCAAATGTACTTTCCCCAGAGCAGACCATTATCCCAAACTTTACTATAAGCTGCCCAAGTGCCAAGGGCCATGAACTCTAGATCAGTCCTCCAAGCATAATGTCCCAAGCCTCCACATTTTGTCCAGACAGGAAAGACCCTCCTCTTGGGCGTCTGGAGCTGCTTTATAAAAAAATCTTGCCCACTGGAAATGAGAGAGTGAATTACCAGTTATGTTAAAAAAAAAGGAACATGATGCTCCTGAAAAACAATATTAAATGACATACAACACAATACAAAATAACAAAGAAGCTGAACTACAGGAACAGAAGAAACGGACAAATAGCAGCATCCACTACTGACTTGTAGTCCGTAAAGAATGCCACCTTCTTGTCTAGAAATTATTAACTCCCCCACAATGACAATCCTACAACTAGCGGAAACAAATCCAAAAATCTTATCTTAGATAAGCAAGCTCGATGTACATGTTTCAGGCCACTGTTCCGTGCACTACTGACCTTCAAAATATGCCCCAAAACCAGCACTCCATGACGCGTCCGTTAACAGTTCCAACTCAGGTGAGGAGACAGCCATTTCCCAAAAGAAAACCCGCCCAATATAATCCCAAAGGAAAACCTTCCACATGCCCAAGTCTTTCATGGGAGCCGTAATCCTAATAAAGTCCTGAGGAGAATTTACCCCACAGGTAGCTTTGGCTAGAAAGCTGCTAAATATACCCCCAACCAGATTCAGCTGACACGCAAAATTCAAACAACCGATTAAGGACTGCAAAGACACATAGTTCCATAGTTTTTTGTTTTTTTTAAAATTACTTTTTATTAAGAAATGTTGTTTTGGAAGTACAGAACAGTTCAAAAAATACATACATACATTCATACAAAATACATCCGATTGATATAAATAGTTCCATAGTTATATAGCTGAAAAGAGACTTGCGTCCATCAAGTTCAGCCTTCCTCACATATGTTTTTGCTGTTGATCTAAAAGAAGGCAAAAAAATACCTATTTTGAAGCGCTTCCAATTATGCAACAAACAAGGAAAGAATTCCTTCTTGACCCCAAAATAGCAGTCAGATGTCTCCTTGGATCAAGCAGCTATTACCCCACTAATTAGAAATTATATCCCTGTATGTTATGTTTTGCAAGTATTTATCCAATTGCAGTTTAAACATCTGTATAGACTGACAAAACCACCTCTTCAAGCAGAGAATTCTGTATCCTTATTGCTCTTAATGTAAAAAAAACCCTTTTCTTTGCCTTAGATGAAATCTCCTTCCGTTCCAGCCTAAATGTATGACCTCGTGTCCTATGTATAGCCCTGTTTATGAATAGATTTCCAGATAATGGTTTGATAATGATAATGGCCCCAAATATATTTGTATAATGTTATCATATTCGTTCTTTGACGCCATTCTTCCAAACTAAAGAGATTTAAATTTTTTAACCTTTCTTCGTAATTAAAATGTGCCATTCCTTTTATCAATTTTGTAGCTCGTCTCTGCACTTTTTCTAGTGCTATGATATCCTTCTTTAGAACAGGTGCCCAAAATTGCACTGCATATTCAAGGTGTGGTCTTACCAGCGATTTATTAAGAGGCAAAATTATATTTGAATCCCGAGAATTTATTTACTTTACAAAGTTTTGTGTCATCTGCAAACACTGAAACATGGCTTTCAATGCCTATTTCAAGATCATTTATAAATATGTTAAATAGAAGTGGTCCAAAAACAGAACCCTGAGTGACACCACTTACCACTTTTGTCCAGCCTGAAAATGTACCATTAATGACAACTCGTTGTACTATATGCTTAAGCCAATGTTCTACCCAAGAACAAGAATAATCATCTAGACCAATTTCTTTTAGTTTGAAGACTAACCTATTGTGAGGAACAGTTTCAAATGCCTTGGCAAAATCCAAGTAGATCACATCCACTGCAACACCCTGATCTATACTTCTTCGTAGAATGCAATTAGGTTAATTTGACATGATCTATGTTTCATAAAACCATGCTAATTATTGCTAATAACAAAGTTCTTCCCAATGAATTTGTGAATATTATCCGTTAATAGCCCTTCAAATATTTTCCCAGTCACGGAAGTTAAGCTCACAGGTCTATAATTTCTATAATTAAATACAGAGGTTCACTTATTTCCCCACTAAGCTCCTTAAGTATCCGTGGGTGTATACCGTCAGGCCCCGGAGCTTTATTTACATAAATTTTCTTTAACAGCTGTAGCACCTTGTCTCGAGTTATCCAATCACATGTTATCTGCAAGTTTTTTGCAGCAATCATTTGCAAATCTCTTGCCATAGGATCCTCACTAAATATACTGAAGAAAAATAGTTATTTAAAATTTATTTTACTGGTCTTTATTAACTAACAGACCCATCTCTGTTTCCAGCATACCTACACTTTCATTTTTTGTTTTTTTAGAATTGATGTACTTGAAAAAAAATTTGGGGTTGGTTTTGCATTCTTTGGCTATCAATTTCTCATTTTCTAGTTTAGTCACTTTAATTGCCTTTTTTGCAAGCATTATTGGCTTCCTTATATCTTATATAGGATGCCTCTGATTTGTCTGATTTAAATGCTTTAAATGCCCTTTTCTTATTTTTAATATCTTGTTTTGCTCCTCTACTAAGCCACATTGGTTTTAATTTGTTTCTTTTATAACGAGATCCAGACAAGCATCCTTTTTAGTTGGTGCTTGTCCCAGTTGTGACATAAAGGCAGGGCCGGCGCTACCTGTTAGGCGGACTAGGCCGCCAGGAGCGCTGGCCCCCCTCTTGCTGCAGCCGCCCGAGCGCTCTGTAGAGAGCCCCAGGCGGCTGCAGCTTTGCCTGGGCTGGTATGTCCATGAGGGCGCATCGCCCGGGCGCAGCATGAGGAGAGGGCTGACAGGAGGGAAGCGCTCAGCGCTCCCTCCTGTCACTCCCTCACTGTAGCGTGGCTGAGCTCTGAATGGTACATGGGTACAGGGCGCATCTGTCTCCTGTACCCGGCCGGACTAACAGGAAGTACACACTCAGTGTGCACTTCCTTTTAGTCCGGCCGGGTACAGGAAACAAAAGCTCCCTGTACCCGCGGACCGTAGAGCGCTGGGCCACGCTACAACAGTGGTGGGGGGAGGGGAGAAAGAAGAAAGAGAGTGACAGGAGGGGGGAGAAAGAGAATGACAGGAAGGGGAAGAGAGTGACAAGGGGGGAGAAAAGAGGACAAGGAGGGGGGAGGAAAGAGTGGACAAGGAGGGGGGAGGAAAAGAGAGGACAAGGGGGGAGAGAGGACAAGGAGGGTAAAGAAAGAGAGCGGAAAGGAGAGGGGGAGAAAGAGAGGACAAGGAGGGGGAGAAAGAGGGCAAGGAGGGGTGGAGAGAGAGAGTGAAAAGGGGGGGAGAAAGAGAGTGACAAGGGGAGAGAAAGAGAGAGCAGGACAAGAGGGGGGGGAGAAAGACAGTGACAAGGGGGGAGAAAGACAGTGATTAATGGGAAGAAAGAGAGGACAAGGAGGGGGAGAAAGAGAGACAAGGGGGGGGAGAGAGAGCACAAGGGGAGAAAGAGAGGACAAGGGGGAGAGAAAGAGGAGTGACAAGAGAGGGAGGAGAAAGAAAGTGACAAAGGGGAGAAAGCGACACAAGGGGGGAGAAAGAGAGGACAAGGGGTGAGAAAGAGAGAGTGACAAGGAGGGGGGAGAAAGAGAGTGACAAGGGGGGGAGAGAAAGAGAGTGACAATGAGGGGGGGAGAGAAAGAGAGTGACAAGGAGGGGGGAGAGAAAGAGAGTGACAAGGGGGGAGAAAGAGAATGAAAAGGGGGGGAGAGAAAGAGAGTGACAAGGGGGGGAGATAAAGAGAGAGTGACAAGGGGGGGAGAGATTGACATCCATCACACACACACAATCACACACAATGCACCCCTTGCACACAGAATAACACACAATGCATTACACACACAATGCATTACACAGACACACATACACAAGCAATGCAACCCTTACACATAATGCATCCCTTACACAAACAGAAACACACAATGCATTCATTACACACACTCAATGCACCCCTTACAGACGCACACACTGCATCCCGTACATACACAGAAACACACAATGCATTCATTACACACACTCAATGCACCCCTTACAGACGCACACACTGCATCCCGTACATACACAGAAACACACAATGCATTCCTTACACACACTCAATGCACCCATTACACACACTCAATGCATCCCGCACATACACAGAAACACACCTTGCAGCCCTTACACATACAAACACAGATTCACACAATGCATTCCTTACACACATATCAGGACATCCACTACACACTCCACCCCCTGTGAACAAACTCATTGGTGGAACATGAAGGTGGACCCTGGGACCCAGACCTTGAGTTGTGTAAAGGGCCCCCCAAAAAATGGAGCTGCTTCCCGTTCTCCCAGAACATTGATTTTGTGACCACAGTTACAAACAGCCTCCAGAGATCCTGTTCTACACCAGACCAGTGGAGCCAGACTGCAGCTAGAGCCCATCATCATCCTCATCTGGTTGTAAGTAGGCAATCTAGAATATTATTTGTGGCACTAATCTCTAATTTACCTCACATTAAAGAAACACTATAGTCCCCAGAACCACTGCAGCTTAATGTAGTGGTTCTGGTGTCTATAGCCTGTCCCTGCAGGCCTTTTAATGTAAACACGGCGGCACTGCAGCACTAGCTTTAGTTAACATGGCAGATCATATGGGTGGGGCATTGTGATGTCACATGGAGGGGCGGCAAACTTTACTTTTGCCTAGGGCAGCAAAAATCCTTGCACCAGCCCTGCATAAAGGTGTCATTTAACACATTCAAAAACTTGATTCCCCTTGCTGAAGTACTAGTCCCTCTATCCCAATTTATGTCCGGATAATTAAAATCTCCAATAATTAACGTGTTACCCTGATTTGCAGCTTTCTCAGTTTGCTCTATCAGCTGTTCTTCCTCATTAATATTTACATTACCGTATATACTCGCGTATAAGTCAAGTTTTTCAGCACATTTTTTGTGCTGAAAAACCCCCACTCGAATTATACTCGAGTCAATGTCTGTATTATGGCAACTTACATTGCCATAATACAGACCAGGACCGCCGGGCTCATTACAAGCAGGCAGTCCTGTTGGGGGCTGGCAGAGAGCTGTAACTTACCTTTCCTGCAGCTCCTGTCAGCTCCCTTCTCCTCCGTGCAGCTCCTCTGACAGCTCCGTTCTGCTCACAGTGTAAGTCTCGCGACACCCGCGGCCGTCAGAGTGTTGCCACGGTTTACCGTGGCAACGCTCCGCGCGGCACTCAGACCACGAGACTTACAGTGGAGGAGAAGGGAGCTGACCGGAATGCAGGAGAAGGGAGCTGACAGGAGCTGCAGGAAAGGTAAGTTACAGCTCGCTGCCAGCCCCCCTCCTGCACAGTACACACCACTGGACCACCAGGGAATAATATAGCCCCCCTCCCTGGCCAGCTTACAAGCAGGGAGGGTGACAAAAAAAATTAAAATAATAAAAAAAATTAAATTAACATTTTTAAATATTAAAATTAAAAAAAATTAAATAATAAAATAATAAAAAAATTAAAATATTAAAATTAAAAAATTAAAATGTTAAAATAATTTTTTTAAAAATAATAAAAATGCCCTCCCCCCACCCAGTTCACACACACTACACACACTGCATTATATACACACACACTCTGCATTATATACACACACACTCTGCGTTATATACACGCACACTCTGCGTTATATACACGCACACTCATACAAATACACACTCTGCATTATATACAGATATACTCATACAAACACACACTCTGCATTATACACACACACTCATACAAACACACACACTGCATTATAGACACACACACTCATACAAACAATCTGCATTATACACACACACACTCATACAAACACACACTCTGCATTATACACACACACACTCTGCAGTCACACAAACACACACACTCTGCATTTTTTGTATGAGTGTGTGTGTATATAATGCAGAGTGTGTGTTTGTATGAGTGTGTGTGTGTGTGTATATAATGCAGTGTGTGTGTGTGTATATAATGCAGAGTGTGTGTTTGTATGAGGGTGTGTGTATATAAATATAAAAATCACAGAATTTCATAGCCCCAAGTTTTACCCTCGACATCCACGAGGCATAGCATATTTCACAATTGTTGGTCACAAAACTGCATTCGACTTATACATGAGATCGACTTATACACGAGTATATACGGTAGGTGGTTTATAACATATCCCAACCAATAATCGATTTCCCTTCGTTTGTCCCAAGCAGATATCTACCCATAAAACTTCCACATTTGTAGGTCCCACCATCTTGTCACCCACCAAAGGTACCCAAAAACACATGAGCCACCCATTCCAGAACCAAAAGGTCTGAAACACAAGAAGTCATCCAGGTAGTGGACAACAAACTTGGTACCTGCCTCCACCTTGCCTACCCACTCCAGAAAGATACTAAATTTTTCCAAGGATGTCGCCGTACTTCCAGAGGAAGTAGGTTTTCCCCGCTTGAAACACCGATTTAAACTATGTGCTGCCCCACAACGCGAATGTTCATATTTGAAGCAGCAAGCCAAGCGCAACTTACATAGGCCCTCATTGTAGAGGCAGCAATATCACTTCTTATGGGCAGCGAACAAGGCAGAAGAAAAACCCACCCTGGCCCTGAACTGCTAGGGGGCTGCTTTCTGAGATTGGCTGGGTTTGGGATTGGCTGATAAACACTGGCTAAACTGTACGTCATACAGCAACCATTCTAGTCCTCCATATGTGCGATGACTCCCAAATCCCGTCCAGGTAACAAAACAATTGCAAACACCAGTCAAAAGATATTTCCCCTAACACGCTCTCCAATATACAAAATGCCCACAGCCAGTTACCAAACGTTTTCAGAATTTTTTTATAACACCATTGCTTTTCTTCCTTCTTCGAATCTTTTTTGTCTTCATCTTTCAGGCCAAAATACTCCTCCAATGGGAGAAGAAAAAAGAGTTCAAGGAACTCCACTTTCCAGATCTTTTCCTTGACCACAGACTTCAAGTGACAGCCCAAAGATCTCGTAAAGGAAATGTGGAAATTTTTCAGTGCAGCATCAGGAATGTCCCCTGACAATAGAACCCTTTCAATAACTACCTCCATCGCATCACCTGCACTATTCCCTTCCGCTACTGGCATCCCCTGTGTACCTGAAACTATCTCTTCAGACCCTGGAACCCATACCAGAACTCTCTGCTGCCAAAGACCCTGGGCTCCGTCATCTGAGATCCCTAGCGAAGCCTTACTCATTCTTGATCCTGCGTCCCGTGGCCTCCTCCAGCCCATTGTAGATTGATCCGTGATCTGGAAAGAGAGGACATTAGGGGTAGGCTGTCCACAGAAAACCCAGCTTGCCTGGTGTGACGAACTGGACCTTGTCACGGGTTCTTGGAGGGGAATACTTGCCAGCCTCTTGCCCTGTAAGGAACTTTGTAAGGAACTTTGTGTTAAAGACTCTGATTGTGCCTCTTGGACTTATAAACAGGCTCTGTTCATGCAATTGGGACTATATGGTTTGTTTACCAAACAGCCGCACAAACCGGAGACCACCCTGGAGCTTGTTAAGCTTAATTGATACATTGTTGCAATTTCCACCGTAGTGGTCTAAGTGTTCGTCTGGGTGGCCGCAATTCCTATGGATGACCACGAGGTGGCGGCCATCTTGTTCGCATGGATAAAAACCGCGAATAGACTTCAAGGGGACTTAGCCGTGAATGCCCTGGAACTATTTTCAGCATGAAAACTTTGCGGCACTTAGCCTTGATTCTGTAGAAATATTACCGGCTATGGGACCATGCCTCTGGTCGATAAAAACTATGACTTCCATAAAATTTCTTAAACCCTGAACTGATCTGGATGATGTTTGGATATGTTGGTCACCCAGATCAGGACTATTTTTTTTATGGGAATTTTATGTGTTTTAAGGTATTTTGGGGGGTTTTGTAAAATGTATGTGTTTGGAGATAATTGAGTTTAGTATAGTGATTGATTCAATTATCTCCTAAGTAAAGGAGAAGGCTTATTGTATTGTATGTGAAAAATATATAAGTGAATGGTGCTTTCACAGTATTAACATGGTTATAGGTGTGAAAAAGGTGTTCCCCAACACCCTAAAACAAGATAACCAATATAAATACTCAGATAACAATAGGTGCTAAGTATACACACCACTACCAGTGTAAAGACAGCGCAGGTGTTATATAACAGAAAAAATACTTGCATATGTGGATAATATTCCATATACATACCCTAAAATGACACAAAAGAAAAACAATACACAGTGTATACTGTGGTATCCAATGAATGAATATTAAATATATGGATACACTCACAGATTACAGAGCCATGCCAGGCTCTGTATATAATGCCCAAGGGTGCCTAACAGGCTAGGTTGAAGATCCTGGGTGGTTGTACCAATTCCCACAAGGATCAGGAGATGCAGCAGTAATGATATAAAATAACAAATTTATTTTGATAAAATATCAAATAAAATCCAATAATAAAATGAAGCTGTGTAAGTCCCTAAGTGGTGACACACAAGCTGAAGTGCATGCAGACGCGTTTCAACTCCGTATGCACTGATGAAAACTCATACTGAGTTGAAACGCATTTAATCACTGTTCTTATTGTCACGATTCGGGGAACCCAACACGCTGGCACACACACACAAAAGGTGCCGTACTGGACCTTAGAGTGGCCGGGCTAAGCACACACAGAATAGTCAGGAAACAAGCCGAGTAAAGGGGAACCAGAAGACAGAATAACGTGAAACAAGCCGAGGTCAAAGGGTAGGAGAAAGTCACAAAGTCGGATAAACAAGCCAGAGAGTACGTAACCAGAAACACAAGTTCAGTATCAATACTAGCAGGTAAAGACCACAACAGGGCAGGGAGGAACAGGAAAGGTAAGTATTTAAACCATCAGGTTAATTCTGATTGGATAATTTCCAATCAGAATTAACAATCACACGTGGGAGATATCTAGACCTCCCACTGTGATTAAGGCACTGTGCCTTTAACGCCGGGTCAGGTGACTGACCCCGGCGTGTATAAACCTGGGCGGTCTCCCAGCGTGCAGCGTCATGCATGCTGCCGCTGGGGGACGTGGAGGGAACGGCGGGCGGCATCCGAGGCTGGAAGGATGCCGCTCGCCGTACCCACGAGGAGGAGGGGACCGCGGACGGCTGGAGGGTGAGTACCGCGAGCAGAGTGCAGCCTCCCCTCGCAGCCGCCCGCGGGATCCCGACATTACCCCTCCTTCGAAGACCGCCCGGAGGGCGGGAAGCGGAAGGCTTCAAAGGAAAGCGGGCATGAAAGGAGCGGACCAAAGAGGGAGCGTGCACATCAGAGCTCGAAACCCAGGACCGCTCCTCAGGGCCGTACCCCTTCCAGTCCACCAAATATTGCAGCCGACCCCTAGAAACACGAGAGTCGAGAAGGGCAGCCACCTCGTACACGTCGTCAGAGACAGCTCGAGGGGAAACGGGCCGCCCGAGGGGACGAGAGAACCGGTTACACAGCAAGGGCTTCAAAAGCGAGACGTGAAACGTGTTCGGGACACGCATGGAAGGAGGCAGATCAAGGGAGTAGGAAACGGGGTAACACCTTGAAGGGACCAAGAAACCTGGGGGCAAATTTCATCGAGGGAACCTTGAGACGGAGGTTCTGGGAGGACAAATATACCCTATCACCCGGAACATAAGAAGGGGCCGCAACCCTACGGCGATCAGCAAACTTTTTCTGAGCAGCTGCTGAACGAGACAGCGCAACATGGACCTGATCCCACGTCTTCCGCAAAGAGGCGAGGTGCTGGTCCAAGGCGGGCATTCCCTTGTCGGAGAACGCACCGGGAAGGACAGAAGGACGAAACCCATAAGCAACCTCAAAAGGACTTAAGCCAGTAGACGAATGAGACACCGTATTCCTGGCAAATTCAGCCCACGGAAGAAGGCGAGACCAGTCATCCTGGTGCGCATTAGTGAAGCAGCGCAAATACAATTCCACAGACTGATTAGCACGTTCGGCCGCACCATTAGATTGCGGGTGATAGGAGGAAGAGAACAACAAGGAGACCCCCATCTCAGCACAAAAGCCCCTCCAGAACCGAGAGACAAATTGAGGGCCCCTGTCAGATACGATATCCTGAGGTACCCCATGCAATCGGAACACTTCTTTGGCAAACACCTGAGCTAACTGAACCGCAGAAGGCAGTTTCTTAAGCGGAATAAAGTGCGCCATTTTAGAGAACCTATCCGTCACAGTCAGTATCACCGTCTGACCATCAGAAAGAGGCAGGTCTACAATGAAATCCATGGATAAGTGGGTCCATGGTTTCTTGGGTATAGATAGAGGCATCAGAAAACCCTGGGGTCTCACATTAAGGGACTTACACTGTGTGCAGACCTGACAAGCCTGAATAAAATCCACTACGTCTCGCTTGAGTGAAGGCCACCAGAACTGTTGAAGGAGGCCCTTGTAGGTTTTGGTAACCCCCGGATGACCAGCAGTTTTGGCTGTGTGAAATAAAGTTAACAACTTTTTTCTGTCATTAGCTTCAACGTATAGTTTACCAACCGGCGTCTCAGGGGGTGCCTGGGTTTGGTATGTCTTAATACTATCAAGGAAAGGTGAAGAAACAACCAAACGGGTAGCAGCTATTATCTGAGACGCAGGTACAATAGGTTCAGGAGTCGGGTTAACAAATTCTACTGGTTCATGCTGCTGAGAGATAGCGTCAGCTTTGGCATTACGGCAACCAGGTCTATAGGTAATAACATATTGGAAGCGTGAGAGAAATAGAGACCATCTAGCCTGCCGGGCAGATAACCTTCTAGCATCAGCAATATAGGATAGATTCTTATGATCTGTTATAACCATAATTTTGTGTCTAGAACCCTCTAATAAGTACCTCCATTCCTTGAAAGCTAACACAATAGCTAATAGTTCCCTGTTCCCAACATCGTAATTCTTCTCTGAATCAGACAACCTTTTAGAAAAATAACAACAGGGATGGAGGGGTTTGTCATAAGACAACCTCTGTGACAGTACGGCTCCCACACCTGACTCTGAGGCGTCTACTTCCATAACAAAGGGAAGAGAAGGATCAGGGTGGTGCAGCACTGGAGCAGAGGCAAATGCCTTCTTGAGGGTTTCGAAGGCCTTAAGGGCTTCAGGAGTCCAAACCCTAGGGTGTAGACCTTTTTTTGTCAACTTCGTTATAGGAGAGATGAGTGGTGAAAAGTTTTTTATAAATTTCCTATAATAGTTGGCAAATCTTATAAAACGCTGGATAGCCTTCAGTCCTTGGGGAAGTGGCCAGGACATTATAGCTTCCAATTTAGCAGGATCCATACTGAAACCCTGTTTAGTAATGATATAGCCTAGGAATTGCACAGAGGTCTGATCGAATAAACATTTTTCTAACTTACAGTAGAGTCCGTTCTGCAATAGCCTTTTGAGCACCATCCTAACATGGTTATGGTGTGACTTCAAATCAGGAGAATACACAAGTATGTCGTCAAGGTACACTACAGCACAGACATGCAATAGATCCCTAAGGACATCATTTATGAGGTCCTGAAACACGGCAGGAGCATTACACAATCCAAAAGGCATGACCAGATATTCGTAATGCCCACTGCGTGTGTTGAACGCTGTCTTCCACTCGTCATTCTCCTTTATACGGACAAGGTTATAAGCCCCCCTGAGGTCTAATTTGGTGAAGAATTTAGAACCTTTAACACGATCAAACAACTCAGTGATGAGGGGGATAGGGTAGGCGTTTTTAACCGTTATATTGTTCAGACCCCTGTAGTCTATACATGGCCTCAAATCGCCCTCATTCTTAGCCACAAAAAAGAAACCAGCACCAGCAGGAGAGGAGGACCTTCTAATAAAACCTTTTCTTAGGGATTCCTGTATGTACTCCTCCATGATCTGGTTCTCTTTTTCAGAAAGAGGGTAGACCTTTCCCCTAGGAGGCATAGTGCCCGGTAAGAGGTTTATGGCACAATCCTACTCACGATGTGGAGGTAGCTTATCTGCCTCCCTCTTTTCAAAAACCAAGGCAAGGTCTGCATAAACAGAGGGAACAGAAACCGAGAGTGGTTTAGCCGTGGGCACGTTAAGTAAACAGACAGGACGTACATGAGCCATACAGTCTCGCTGACAAGATTCCACCCAGGAGAGTATGTCTAAACAACCCCAATCAAGAACAGGGTTGTGTTTAACTAACCAGGGAAAACCTAGAACGATGGAGGCTGTTGGGGAGTCAATTATTTGGAAGGTTAACTTCTCCTTGTGCAAAACACCCACAGACATAATTATTTCCTGGGTTTCATGGGTCACCAGAGGTTTCTCCAGTGGTCTACCATCTATGGCCTCAACGGCCAAGGGTGTCTCCTTTCGGATCAAATTCAGGGCTGCGGTTTTGGCAAAGGTCTCATCCATAAGGTTGTCTGCCGCACCCGAATCGATCAGGGCTTTGGTTGTTATAGTGGTTTTATCGACCAAGAGAGAAACCGTAATAAACGGTCTAGAGATGGACATATGAGGGGACAAAGTCATAACACCCGAGGTCGACCCCTCTCTAGGCCTTAGGTGCTGCAGTTTCCCTGTACTTTAGGGCAGGCTTTACAGTGATGCCCCCTCTTCCCACAATAAAGGCATAACCCCTCCCTTCTACGGTACGCTCTTTTGGCCTCAGTTAACCCCGTGGCACCCAACTGCATGGGTTCAGGGGATGGTTGCATAGGAGCGGGTAACGCTAGCAGGGAAGTACTGGGTAGAGCAGGTAACACCCGTGTATCCAACCGTCTTTGGCTACGCCTCTCTCTAATACGGTTATCTATAAGAATCACATAGTCTATAACATCATCTAGAAGAGCAGGTAATTCCCTGGATGCTATTTCATCCAGTATATAAGCAGCCAGACCCTCCTGAAAGGCTGTTACGAGGGCGTCATTATTCCAAACCACTTCAGCTGCTAGAGTACGAAATTCGATAGTGTAATCTGCTACAGACCTGTTACCCTGTCGGACCCTAAGCAGAGCCTTGCCAGCAGAAGCAACCCTACCGGGTTGATCAAACGTGCGTCTGAAAGCTGTCAGAAAATCTGCAAAGGACATAGGAGACGTATTTTCCCAAATGGGGTTGGCCCATGCTAAAGCTCTCCCGGACAAGTGGTTTATCAAAAAGGCAATTTTAGATCTGTCAGTGGGATAGGAGCGTGGATTCATCACCAAATGGATGTCGATTTGGTTGAGGAAACCACGACACAATGCTGGGTCACCACTGTAGCGCTGTGGCGGCGTCATGTGAACTACATGAGCGGGAACAGGTACTGGAGTGGGAATGGGTTCGGGCACAGCAGCAGCAGCCTCCTGAATGGCAGGTTGCAAGTGTGCAGTACGAGCCAGAATGGTTTGCAAAGCTTGAGCAAACTGATCCATACGGTGGTCCAAGCCATCCATTCTAGCCTCTTGATTAACTAGGAGCTGTGGTATGTCAGCAGGTTCCATTATGGCCCTGTTGTAATGTCACGATTCGGGGAACCCAACACGCTGGCACACACACACACACACACAAAAGGTGCCGTACCGGACCTTAGAGTGGCCGGGCTAAGCACACACAGAATAGTCAGGAAACAAGCCGAGTAAAGGGGAACCAGAAGACAGAATAACGTGAAACAAAGGGTAGGAGAAAGTCACAAAGTCGGATAAACAAGCCAGAGAGTACGTAACCAGAAACACAAGTTCAGTATCAATACTAGTAGGTAAAGACCACAACAGGGCAGGGAGGAACAGGAAAGGTAAGTATTTAAACCATCAGGTTAATTCTGATTGGATAATTTCCAATCAGAATTAACAATCACACGTGGGAGATATCTAGACCTCCCACTGTGATTGAGGCACTGTGCCTTTAACGCCGGGTCAGGTGACTGACCCCGGCGTGTATAAACCTGGGCGGTCTCCCAGCGTGCAGCGTCATGCATGCTGCCGCTGGGGGACGTGGAGGGAACGGCGGGCGGCATCCGAGGCTGGAAGGATGCCGCTCGCCGTACCCACGAGGCGGAGGGGACCGCGGACGGCTGGAGGGTGAGTACTGCGAGCGGAGTGCAGCCTCCCCTCGCAGCCGCCCGCGGGAACCTGACACTTATTGGTTTGTCAGTTTGTGTCCCTGTCATCAACAAGGTCTATGTGGGCATACTCCTTGCATGGGGATTGTCATAAAAGGCCAGTGTGGCGCCATTAAAATTCATTCCTGCTTAACCCTCAACACGTAGCCTGGTCTCGTGATTGTAGGGAACCTCCTATACAGCTATATCACTAGCTCTAGTAAGAGCTTCACAGCTATACTCTCTTGGAGGAGAGGCCTTCCCACTGAATCTCTGGATCCAGGAGTTTGGCCCAGGACGGGAAGGGATGGCGAGACCCCAACCAAGCTGCGGTGGTTCGTGGGGTCTACAGTGCTTATGGTGTCCGGTGCGGAGCTTATGGTCCTCAGCGTCAGCTAGGAAGCATCGATTGGCAGTTGTGGTGCCAGGTGATCCATCTCACCTGGCCTTACTGTGCATCCCATATCTGGACTTGTTGTCTGAAACCTGCTGTCCATAGCTGCCTACTGCAGTCCTCCTCTCCTGCCTGTCAGGAGAACCCCCACTAATGGACCTGGAAGTGCTCCCGCTATGACTGAATGTGACCGGGTATCCACCGCCATCATCTTCTGCAGCCCCGGCCCACGCAACAAACCTCCGGGGCCACCATCCAAGGGGTCCATCGGGTGGCCCATGCTGTCAGGGCCACCCGATGGATATGGATTGTAAGGGGGCCCGGTCAGCGTTGGGCGCTTTAACAGCGCAACCGCCCCCCTGCGATGACATTACACAGAGCTGGGAGGAAGTGGCCACATGTCACTCCTCCCAGCTAACACTGAGAGCCGTGCGGGAGGAAGCAGAGGGAGTCAGAGTGAGAACTCTGACTCCCATTCACCTGAGCCACCACTGGACCCCAGGGAAAGTCACCCTCCTGCACCTAAAAGGTAGGAAACAGGAGGGTGACTAAAATATTTTGTGTGTGTGTGTGTTTGTATGTATGTGTTCCTGTCTGTCTGTATGTATGTATGTGTGTCTGCCTGTTTGTATGTATGTCTTTGTATGTATGTGTGTGCCTGTCTGTGCATGTATGTATGTATGTATGTCTGTCTGTGTGTGTCTGCCTGTATGTGTGTGTGCTTGTCTGTTTGTATGTATGTATGTACGTCTTGTGTGTGTGTCTCTGTCTGTATGTATGTGTGTCTGTCTGTATGTGTGTATGTCTGTCTGTGTGTATGTGTCTGCCTGTGTGTATTTGTGCCTCTCTGTTTTGTTAATGTATGTGTCTTTGTATGTATGTGTCTGTCTGTCTGTGTGTGTGTGTGTGTGTCTGTCTGTCTGTCTGTGTGTGTGTGTGTGTGTGTCTGTATGTGTGCCTTTTTTATGTATGTGTCTTTGTATGTATGTGTCTTGTGTGTGTGTGTCTGTCTGTGTGTGTGTGTGTGTGTGTCTGTATGTGTGCCTGTCTATTTGTATGTATGTGTCTGTGTGCCTGTCTGTGTGTCGGTCTGTATGTATGTGTCTGTGTGTGTCGGTCTGTATGTATGTATGTGTCTGTCTGTATGTATATATGTGTGCCTGTCTGTTTGTATGTATGTGTCTGTGTGTATGTGTCTATGTGTGCATGTGTGTCTCTATGTGTGTGTGTGTCTGTCGGGGGGGGGAATAGGGTGGGGGGGGACCCACGGATCATTTTCGTACCGGGGCCCCATGGTTTGTGTGTACGCCACTGCTTCCTCTCATCTTGTCTCCATGCCCTGTGCTTTTCCAAGCCCTGGAAGAGGACACTGGGGAACCCCAATGGAACTGACATTCTTCTAGGGGTGCATGAAGCACCTAATGATACAAAGGGTGCAACTCCAGCCCCTAATGATACAAAGGGTGCAACTCTGTCCCTGCGGCCCAAGCCTTTTCTAGCTGCAGTACCCCTGTCATCTGAGCCCCTTCTGGCTGCAGTACCCCTAAGATCACCTGGCAACAAAAGCGGGTCCCCAACATTTAAATCACCTTGACCACTGCATGAATCTTGAAAAACCCTGGGGGCCGACTCCCCTGGGCAAGAAGTTCCTGTTCCAGCTGCTGTTCCAGAGTCGCAGCAGCGCCCCCAGCATTAAGTGGGCCTAACACTGCTGAAATCTGTGTCCTCCTGCTGTCAGCCATAAGGTGCAGCATTGCAAAGTCCAGGCCGCACACCTCCATCTCACCCAGCCTCCTGAAATCCAGACCTGCTCTCCGCTGCCAACCGCTGCGCCCACCACTCCATACACAGAAGGGCTCCTCCGCTTCATCTCCTAAGCCTCACTTGGAGATGTTTCCATCTGGAAAACAAAAGAAAAAATCCACACCACCCTGAAGACAGCAACAGGTAGGAGAGAATTAATTAAAATGGCTTATCACCTAACATGTCAATTTTTTATATTAATTACACAAACCCTGCCAACTTTCTTCTTTAATATGCATTTGCCTGTCTCCTAGCTATGTCATGGTCCATTCCCCTTAGCCCTGCTGTTCCTTTGGCATCATTCCCCATAGACATGCATTCATTCAGTGCATCTCTATGAGGAGATACTAATTGGCCAGGGTGCTGTTTGGTTGCATCGCCGCCCTTCCTCCTTGGCTCAGATCATCAGAATTCGGCAATCTCAGCCTGCTTTGCTGACATAATCAATTCTGATCACCCAAGGAGGCAGATCAGGGACGAGGCCAGATGCGAGGAGCCTCACGCGGTGCTGTAATAATGGTGAGTAATTCATCTTTCTCACCGGAGGTGATTTTAGAACTATAGTGTCAGGAATTTACGTTTGTGTTCCTAAAACTTGTGTCATTGGCAAGTGCCCTTTTGTCATATGTGCGTATAGGCAAGTGTCCAGTCTGCATATCTAGAGATACAGAAAATATCTAGAGATACAGTCCTGAGTATATTACAGTGACTTGGGGTAGGCAGATATTTGAACCACCACCGAATTAAAGCACAAATTTGAAATAGAAATAGCCGAACGGGTTATATTGAATTAAAAAAGGTGAAATGAGACAATTGAAAGTCATTGGGTTGCTTTTCATATAATGTTCAATGTTTAGTGAAAAAAATCTACTGTAAAAGCTTTGCTGTAAATGAAGCTCTGGTGACGGTACTCATACAATTGTAAATCTTGGGGGTCGGCTGGCTTGGGGTGATCATTGTCCATTGTCCCCTAGAATAAATAAATCGTATTATTTATTATTACATAACACTCATCAATACGATTCATATATGTAAAAACTGAATGATGATTTGTATCTCTCCTGTCGTAAACACAATTACGATATAATGAATTACTACATAAGAGGCACATTAACTACTTTTCTAACCACAGACATTTCCTTTCCCGGTTTTATAGCCACAAATTGCAGATATCTCACAACACACAACTTCCAAGCTGAATCATCTGTTGCCAAATCTGTTTGAAACAGACTTCCGGGTCTTAAATCAAAAGGAAACGTTGACTTCTTCAAGGTCGAGAACGCAATCACACAGAATGAATAATAACAAGAGACAAAAATAGCCATTTATACTAATATCCATATTCTCTTGGATCTTATGGTAAAAGAGACAATAAGGCCTAGAATCCACTGATACAAATGGTAATAAACAGACAGAATCTCCCTTCCTGAATCTATGAGTACACACATTTTGGGCATTGAAGAGGTTAAATCAGGCAAACAGAAGGCTCGGCAGGTTATAAATGATAGTAATAGTTTCTCCATAGTTTACAAGTATCTTTTAAAGATCTATAAAATGTAAAGCAGACTAATGTTTATTGTGTAACTAATGCTTTCTATGTATTTATCATTAGAGCCTTAAAGTAACGATCTCTATTCTTTCTGTTGATTTAACACTAGAATTGCCAAAGATCTTTATAAGGCCGACATACAGCAAGTGATTTAGAGAGACTCAGTCTATTTCAGGCTGGGTTTCCATTGTCTTAATGAATAGCAGGTAATGCCATTAACTAGAGAGTAAATATTAGGTTACAGACAGGGAATGTGGTAAGGAATCTGCTACTGTAACAGAGATTGCTAATTACTCTGCAAACATAGCTTTACTTTGCAATACAACAGGCTATATTTAGCTTGGAGATTAAAGGGCACTCCACTTCCCAAATACAAAATAAATCACTATTAAGTAGATATACCCCATTGATAACATGTCTGCATTTAATCATGCATTTTTTTAATTGGAGGTATAAATAAACACAGTTTGCAAAAGTTGCAGATCTCTTGTCTGCAGCCTTTACAAACCCTCCTCTTCTAACCCCACCCAGACTTTCTGTGACTGTCCAATCACAGACTTCGCAACGCAGCTCAATGGGAAGTGTTTGCAATGCAGGTTAATTTGTAAAAGTGTCAATTTCTACTGAAATCTGGAGTGGATACAAAGTTACAATGAGAAACCAGCAATTTATCTGCACATAATGAGTTCATGGGAAATTAGGTCATTAAAACTGGGTTAATAGGAATTGGGTCATTAATAATTGTTTGATATAAAATTAGGTAATTAATTGTTTACTATGAGATTAAGCCATTAATATTGTTCAATATGAGATTAGGCTACTAATAACTGGCTACAATTAGATTGGCCCATTAACAATTGTTGTTTATTAGATTGGGTCATTAACAATTGTTTACTATAAGATTGGGCCATTAATACTTGTTGCTATAAGATCAGGCTATTAATAATAGGTTACTATAATATAGGTCCATTAATATTGGTTACTGTGACTAAATGCCTTTTGTCACTGGATTTTTAGGTGACAAGTTGCCCTTTGCCCCTGGCTGTTGGAGGAGCCTGAGTGCCAGCCTCCAGCCTCATGACTATGGCCCTGGGTTGTATGTCACTTTACAAACATTGTTTGGACTAATGGATTTATATTGTGCTGCTGCTGGCCCTTTAAGAACTGCATTGTGGTTTATGGACTTGTATTGGACCATGATGGCCCTTTAAGAACCGTCTGGGGATATATTGAGACTTTGTGTGACAATGCCCCTTTAAGACCAGTGTCCCCAGACTTGCTTAAAATCCTTTGTTTAAGGCTATTATTCACTTGGTTCAGTAAATGGGGCTTACTGAACCAAGTACCACACAGGCGGACCACCCAGAAGTGGAAGTGTGCAGGCAATTTACCTCCCAGGCTGGGAGCCTGCTGTAGGTAAATTGCCGACCATGGGGTGCCGCAGTTCGTGCAAACGAACACGTGGCGGCGGCCATCTTTGTTAATTCGAACGAGGTCAGCGGTATGTGTAACCAAATTCATGGAACTGAAATCGGCTAGACATTTCAACGAACACCGCTGACCCTTACCTTCTCCTACACTTCGTTTTCAGCTACAGAGACTAAGTCCCGTTCGGCAGTTTGAACTCACTGTTATACGGAGCCAAATACACGAACGGCCTCGGGACTTAGTCATTTTTCTGCATGAAATAGACCGACCTCACCGCCCAAAACTATGGAACTGTTTTGGGCATGAAAATGTGCTTGCGGTCGGTCATAAAGCACTTCTGTCTAAATTTTTAGCTATTAGATGGATTTGTTTTAATTTTGGATATGTGGCTCACCCAGATCCCCCGGTTCCGAGTATATACCCCCGGTTCCGATAATATATTTTTATGGGGTTATTGCATGTTTTGGGGTCCCTGTGATATGTTTTATAATACTGTATTTCTCTGCCTGTGATAATTATATTAACCATTGTGTTCAGTTATCATATCACAGGCAGAGGGGAGGATTTTGTGTGGGAGTGTCTGTGTGTATTGTACGGATTGATTGGTTGCATTTCAATACCCTGTGGGCAGTACTATGTTTGTGGATTGGGAATAAAAGAGGCTGTATGTGCCAGTACTGTCAGTTCTGCTTGACCACAAAACAAAGTGTCGTCTCGTTATTGGGGGATTTGGATTGTATGCTGATTGCCAGGAGTGTAAGCTGATTGTATGCTTTTCCTGTTCAGCTGTTTACAGCATTCAAATGCTTGAGAGCATTCGTATGCTTCTCCGGTTCGGTGGTTGTGGTGTCTGCTGCAGTGCTTGGAGTCCTCAGGAAGCGCTAGGAGCATCCTTCAACGGAGGTACCCAGTCGGGGTGCCAGGTGATCCGTTACAGTTACTATTAGATTGGGTCATTAGTAATTGATTCCTATAAGATTGGGCCATTAATACTTGTTGCTATAAGATCAGGCTATTAATAATAAGTTACTATAATATAGGTCCATTAGTAATTGGTTACTATTAGATTGGGTTATTAATAATTGATTGCTATAAGACTGGGTTGTTAATAATTGGTTGCCATAAGATAGGTCCATTAATAATTGATTGCTATAAGTTTGGGTTATTAATAATTGGTTGCCATAAGATAGGTCCATTAATAATTGGTTGATAGAAGATCGGGTTATTAATAATTGATTGCTAAAGATTGGGTTATTAATAATTGGTTACTATAAGATCACGCCATTAATTATTGGTTGCTATAAGATCAGGCCATTAATAATTGGTTGCTAAAGATTGGGTTATTAATTATTGGTTGCTATAAGATCGGGCCATTAATAATTGGTTGCTAAAGATTGGGTTATTAATAATTGGTTGCTATAAGATCGAGCCATTAATAAGATAGGCTCATTAATAATTGGTTGCTATAACTCAGGGGTGCCCAAATGATGGTTTAAAATTACAGTTTCTATGACGCTTTGTCTTTCTAAAGCATTCTAAAGGAATGCAAAGCATAATGGGTGTTGTAGTACAACCTCTGGGGATCTACCTATTGGGCTCTCTGAAATCACTAATACTCATCGTACTCATTCACAGTGTGTATGAATTAAACTCTATAGTAATTCTCCTGTAAACAGATCCTCATTATAAGATACTCACATTGAGTCCCCTCTCAGTATCCTTGTTGTTTATGTGAAAAGGCCTGATTTGGTTATTTATTTAAATGGCTAAAGTGTGCACAGTTTGCTGTGTGTGCTTAATGGAAATGACTAGCCCGCTGTATGCAGAGAGCACGGCCACTTTATTTGAAAGGTACATAGTCTGAGAGCCCTGACACCGTCTGTTTGTTTCGTGTGTTTGATAAATGTTCAATTATGTCACGCACAATGCTTTTGTGAAGAAATTAGGCAAAAAATGTGATTATTTGGTAGATCTGCGTATCACAGCATTATTTCTGTCCTGGGACTGTCTGCTTGATAAGGTTACTGTGTATTGAAACATACAACATAAATGGAAAATCATCTAAAAACAAGGTCTATGGTATATTCCTACACATTCTGCATTCTGATTTCCACTATTACATTCAATCTTTCCCCTCTCCTCCCTTATCTCGTCTCTCACAGGTAGAATTACAGACAGGTTGATACAAGTAGAATCCCACTGTTTGATTATTTCCCGAGGGTCACCACATCTCTATGAATAACCGGAGTATTACACTATCCCAGCCTTGTTTCTCTCTCCTCTTTTTACAATTTGATTGAGTCTTTTCCTGACTCCTTTATTCACGGATTTGCTCTACATTCTGAGAAAGCTTTTCCTCCAGTCACAGTCAGTTTACAGGTTTTGCTGTTGTTGTAAAAGATTGAACTTTCCTCTTCAGATCATTCCATTATCTAACTATAAAGGAGAGCTGATCAACCAGAACATTAAACCCACTGACAGGTAAAGTGAATAACATTGATTATATTATTACAATGACACCTGTAAAGGGGTGGGATATAGTAGGCAGCAAGTGAACAGTCAGTTTGTGAATTCCATGTGTTGGAAGCAAAAAAAAAATGGACAAGTGAAAAGATCTGAGTGACTTTGACAAGGGCCAAACTGGGACAGAGCGTCTCCAGAGTGACAAGTCTTGTGTGGTGTTTCCGGTATGCAGTGGTTAGTACATACCAAAAGTGGTGCAAGGAAGGACAAACCGTAAACCGATGTCAGGGCTATGGGTGCCCAAGGCTAATTGATGCTCGTAGGGAACGAAGGCTAGCTAGTCTGGTCCGATCCACAGAAGAGTTACTGAAGCTCAAATCTCTGAAAAACTTAATGCTGGTGTCAGAACACACAGTGCATCACAGTTTGCTGTGTTTGGGGTTTCATAGCCACAGACTGGTTAGAGTGCCCATGATGACCCCTGTCCACCAACTAGAGGTTGTTGCAGACCACATACCCACATTCATGACTATGGTGTTACAGGATGACAATGGCCTCTTCCAGCGAGATAATGCACCCTGCACACTGCAAAAATTGTTCAGGAATGGCTTGAGGAACATGACAAAGAGTTAAAGGTGTTGCATTGGCCTCAAAATTTCCAAGATCTCAATGCAATTGAGCATCTGTGGGATGTGCTGGAACAACAAATCCAATCCATGGAGGCCCCACCTTGCAACTCGCAGGACTTAAAGGATCTGCTGCTAATGTCTTGGTGCCAGATACAACAGGACACATTCAGAGGTCTTGTGAAGTCCATGCCTCGACACATCAGAGTTGAAGGGGTCCTACACGATATTAGTTAGGTGGTTTTAATGTTGTGGCTGCTCAGTGTAGAGTGTAGTAAAATAAACAATAAACACAATAGAAAGGTTAAAGAAGAGTATTTCTGGTGGAACTAGAGTGTTGCAATCAATTAGACATTCCACTGGTATCCACAGTGATAACCGCCCTTTAAGTCCCAGAGTAGGTTGTTTTTTTTTTTACTATACTTTTTGAATATTTCCCATTGTCTGTTATACCAGAATAGCCTGGACAGATAGGAAGAAGAAGTATTTCTTTAAAGAAATTAATCAAATAGATGATAAGGGAAAAATCTTAGCGTATGCAAATATTCTTTGTTTTTGGCTCTGGTTACTCTAAAAACATTAAATTTTTTGAAAGTAAAATGCCTTGTCTATAATTTGATAACATTAATTGCCTCATCCTGGGGAAATAGCCAGTTGTCTGTGTGGTCCCACTCACAGGAATGTGAGAAATTTGTTGCACATTATTTATTTATAGTTAGACGCTGGCAACCATCAGTACTTACAGCACAATCTGTTACATAAATGGGGTTTCAAGCTTTCGTGACCCTGGCTTATCGTTAGTCTACGATGACATGGAATCCAATCAGCTTAAATACAACCCCCCAAAAGACTCTCCCCCAACCTCTACACCTTCAAAGGCTCCAAGAAAACTCATCCATACAAGGATTATCTCTCGATTCTTGCAATCTTCAGAGCAGTGGTGCCAATCTTAGATCTCCAGCCGTTGAGAATTAAATTAAACTTCTTTGACTGTCATAGTACAAAATAACTGTATCAAATAATGGGAGTTGTAGTCCAGCAACAGCTGTGAAGTGTGAATTTGATTTTCAGATCTTGCCAAGTGTAATTTATTGAACAATTCTGTACTTTCACGAGCTGTGTTTACGGATTCCTAATGTACACTCACTCTATGTTACTTCACAAGGTATATTTATTGATCCCTTTTGCAATATGGTGTTACTGATACCATATGTACCTGTACCGTAACAGGTACATTTCCATATAGCTAACACTCAGTGTGCATCAAACCCACCTGATCTCATTTTAAGGTCCAGTAGTGTCTGGCAAACTGAAGACGCTTGAATTTTTTTTTGGGACGATAGTAGAGGCTTTTTTCTTAAAACTTTTCCAAACACCTCGTGTTAATGTAGGTGACATCCGATTGTAGTTTTGGAGACTTTCTGACCCTAAGGTGCAACTAATTTCTGCAAATCTCCAGCCGTGATCCTTGGAAATGTTTTTGTCCACTCAAACTATCCAACTAACAGTGCACTGAAACAATATAGACACACGTCCTTTTCCAGCTTGATTCATATTTCCAGATGACTGGAACATCTTAAAGGACCACTATAGGCACCCAGACCACTTCAGCTTAATGAAGTGGTCTGGGTGCCAGGTCCAGCTAGGTTTAACCCTTTCTTCTATAAACATAGCCGTTTCAGAGAAACTACTATGTTTATAAATGGGTTAATCCAGCCTCTAGTGGCTGTCTCTTGGTAAGTTTAACCCCTTCCTCCCCCTAGAGCCCGGCGGGAGGGGGAGCCTGAGGGTGGGGGCACTATAGTGATCCTTTAATTATTGCCCTGATGGTGGAAATATGCATTTTCAATGGACTTGCTATTTATTTATAGACACTTGCCATTTTGTGAAGGTCCACACCCTTTTGCTGCACATCACATCTTTATTCCTTGGTTTTTACCCATTGTGATCAATAACTAAGGGAATTTGGCCCACGTGTTACCTCATATTTGTAACCCTGTGAAACAGGTAGTCATGGTTGAACAATTTCCTGTTCCTAGTTACCCAGGTGTACAAAAAACTGTAAAATAAAGATTTTTTTATTTTATAAATGTTGGGTTTGCAATTGTTTGATATTCATGAGAGAAAAATTAAACAATAAGTAAATTTTTCCACAGCCTCCTTTGATAATATTTACCAAGGGTGCCAATAACAATTGGGTCACATCCTGTAACATATTCTTCCTCATCTTGCAGTCTCTGCACCCAGCGGCCGTGCGTATGCATGACTGACACTTGCGGCATGTTAATGGATGCCAGCCGCTGCGGATCCACGGCAAACTTACCCCCATGTCCGCTCACGTGATTGACGACGTCGGCGTGCATGTGACGTCACGCACACACCGTGCGCGCACGTTTTGGGGTCAAAGAGCGATTTTAGCCAATCAGAATAGGAGAGCAGGTATTTAAGCCTAAGATTACCTTTCCTCATTGCCCTGTCGTGGTATCCCTAGTGGTTGTCCGAGAGTGCGTTCTATATTCTGACATAGACCTGCTTGATTGCTACTACACCAGTAAACCCAATGAGATGGGCTCTATGAAACAAATGTGGAAACAGGGCTGGCCTTAGGGGTGTGCGAGCTGTGCGGCCGCACAGGGTGCCATGGAGCAGGGGGCGCCATGTGGCCGACACAGCTCACACATTGTTTTATTTCAGTCCTGTGAGCCACATCCACTATCTGCTGGTACTAGACCCTGTGGAAAGGGTCTACCACCAGCAGATAGTGTCACCAGCAAGTGTCCTTGGACAAGATACCTAATGATATATACCCCGCCCATCTCAATAATATGAGAATAACACGAGCCAAGTGAGTCATTTTGGCTTGGATGCTGCCTGGATTAAAAGGTCTGTGACCGATGCTACAGGGCAATCTGACAACAAGTGGGCTACTGAAACAAGCCATTCCTGGACACAAAGTGAGATCCTAGAAAAGGGTCCTTCAGGCACTCGGACAGTTCAAAAGAGCATAATTATTTGATCATAAAATGCAGCAGAGCAATGGTGGAGAGGTGGTGCATCATGTGCGGTGGGGGCGGAGTTAAACTGATGGTGGGGGCAGAGCTAAAAGTGCCGGATTACTGCTGCAGGGGAACCAGGAAGGAGTCCCTGCTTCCCCAACAAACAGTCTCCAGGAGCTGCACTGCCTCCATAATGAACTGTGATTGTCAGTTTGAATGTCTGTGTGTGTATGACTGTCTGCCTGTGTGTGTGTGATTGTCTGCCTGTGTGTTTGTCTGTGCGTATGACTGTCTGCCTGTGTGACTGTCTTCCTTTGTGTGTGTCTGTGTATGACTGTCTGCCTGTGTGTGTGTCTGTGTATGAGTGTTTGTGTCTGTGTGTATATGACTGTCTGCCTGTGTGTGTGTGTGTCTGTGCGTATGACTGTCTGTGTGTGTGTGTGTGTGTCTGTGTGTATGACTGTCTGCCTGTGTGTGTTTGTGTGGCTGTCTGCCTCTATGTGTGGGTGTCTGCCTGTGTGGGTGTGTGTGTCTGCCTGCCTCTGTGTGTGTGGATGTCTTCCTGTGTGTGTATGGCCGTTTGCCTCTGTGTGACTGTCTGTATGTAAGTATGTGTTTGTAAGACTATGTGTGGCTGTGTGTGTGTGTGTGTGTAAAACTGTATGTGTGGCTGTTTGTGTGTGTGTGTGTGTGTGTGGCTGTCTGCCTGTAATTGTGTGTGAGTGTGTTTACCTACCTGTAACTGTGTATGTGTGTTTCTGCCTGATCCTGTGTATGTGACTATCTGCCTGCAACTATGTGCATGTGGTGGATTTGACAGTGTATATATCAGGGCCGGACTGGGAAAAAAAAAAATCGGCCCGGGCATTTTTTTATCACAGCGGCCCACTAAGAAGGGGGCGGGGCAGAGAGGGTGTGTTTTGTCATCACTCATGACAAACACGCCCCCTCTCAAAGTGAGCATGTTGGTTCAATGCTCTTCCAGGGCAGACCATGCACAGAGCTCTGCTGAAGAGCTCTAGCATGAGAAAAAAGCCCTGTATTTGTTCTGCACAGTGCAAGCAAATTTAATAACATGCTTGCACTGTGTTTCCTTACAACTTGTCTCTGGTGTCTCTATAAATGGATACCAGGAGACAAAAGGGCCAGGAAAGAGTATTGTGCATGTGTTTGGAGCCTGCTTGGGGTATTGCGTGTGTGCAGAGTGAGCTGGTCATGGTGTGGTATTGTGTAATAAGGTCGGTTTTAGTCGTGTTGTGTTTGTGGTGTAATGTAATGCATATGTGGCTAGGGGCTTTAGAGAATGTGTGTTTAGGGGATGTAGCAAGTGTGTGTATACAGGCTATAGTGTGTGTGTGTAGGTGATGTAGTGTTTGTAGAGAGTGTGTATTCAGGGAATGTAGTATGTGTTTGCTTACAAGGAATCTAGTGTGCGTATAGGGGATCCAGAGTGTGTGTGTGTTTGAAGGACCCAGAATATGTATAGGAGATCTAGTGAGCGTGTGTATATAATGGATTCAGAGTGTATATAAGGATCTAGTGTGTGTATGTGTGTAGATGATCCAGAGTTGGGTAGAGGATCTAGTGTGTGTCTGGAATGAAATGTGTTTAGGGGTGCTGTGTGTGTGTGAGGGGTGCTGTGTGTATATTTATATGTGTATATATATTATATAAATATGTTTGGAAGTATTGTGTATGTGTGTGATGCAGTGTATCGGGGGGGTTGTGTGTGTGTATGTGAGGGGTGCAGTATGTGTGTGTGATCTGTGTGAGGGTGCTGTGTGTGTGAAGGTGCTGTATGTGTGGGTTCTGTATGTGATTGATTTGTGTGAGAGTGCTGTGTATGATGTGTGTGAGAGTGTTGTGAGTGCTGAGTGTTATGTGTTAGAGAGTGATGTGTGAGAGTGCTGAGTGCTGTGTGTGAGAGTGTTGTGTGTGATAGTGCTGTGTATGTGTGTGAGAGTGCTGTGTGAGAGTGCTGAGTGTGATGTGTGTGAGAGTGCAGAGTGTGATGTGTGTGAGAGTGCAGAGTGTGATGTGTGTGAGTGCAGAGTGTGAGAGTGTTGTGTATGATGTGTGTGAGAGTGATGTGTATGATGTGTGTGAGAGTGCAGAGTGTGATGTGTGTGAGAGTGCTGTGTATGATGTGTGTGAGAGTGCAGAGTGTGATGAGTGTGAGAGTGCTGTGTATGATGTGTGTGAGAGTGCAGAGTATGATGTGTGTGAGAGTGCTGTGTATGATGTGTGTGAGAGTGCTGAGTGTGAGAGTGCTGTGTATGATTTGTGTGAGAGTGCTGTGTATGATGTGTGTGAGAGTGCTGTATGTGAGAGTGCTGTGTATGATGTGTGTGAGAGTGCTGTATGTGAGTGAGTGCTGAGTGTGAGAGTGCTGAGTGTGAGAGTGCAGTGTATGATGTGTGTGAGAGTGCTGAGTGTGATGAGTGTGAGAGTGCTGTGTATAAATGTGTGTTAGGGGGTAAATAAACAAATAAAAAACTAAGGAGGGGTAAATAAAGAACTAAAAAAAAAAAACTAAGTAGGCATTAAATCCCCCCCTCCCTCTTACCTTTAGCCTGGGAGGGGGGGACAGGCACGTGGTAGCTGGGAGGAGGGGGACCGGCACACTCACATCATCCCTGGTGGTCCAGTGGTGAGTGAACTCTAGCCTGAGGGCTAGAGTTCACTCTCGCGAGATCGGGGCGTTGCCATGGCAACGCGCCGGATCTCGCGAGAGGAACCGGGCGGAGCTGCAAGATAGAGCTCCGCCGGGTCCTTTCCCTCCCTCCTCAGCCGCAGGTCTGTTTAAATGGGCTGGTGAGGGAGATGGTTTGATCTCCCCACCGGCCCTCCATGGCAAACAGCGGGGCCGGCGCTCGGATAGTGCCGGCCCTGCATAGACCGGCAGGGGATGTCCTGGGACCTCCCCTGCCGGCCTCGGCCCATGGACACCGCGGCCCACCGGGCATTTGCCCGGTGTGCCCAATGGCCAGTCCGGGCCTGGTGTATATGTATAACTGTGTGCATCTGACTGTGGGACTGTGTGCACATAACTCACACACAGGCCTAAATACATGTTTTTATCTGAATGAAATAACCATCACACACAGGCAATAAACCTAGCACAAATATCACATACAACCAATACACGCATATCACACACTGTTAATAAACCCATTACAAATATCACACACAGCTAACACATAGCATACATATCACACACAGTCATCACACCTATCACATACAAAGACAACACAAACATTACATCATACATGGATGAGGGGTGAGGGGGCGCTGTGAAGTTTTTTTCGCAAAGGGCGCCTAAAAGCCTAAGGCTGGCCCTGTGTGGAAACTATGAATGAGTGACCTTGGTCTACCCTAACCCCAAAAGAGCTAGTTAACAATGTTTAGACATTGCCCAGAGGAAGCTAGTGTCACAGCTAGAATTAGACTAATACGGGAGTATGTATGTATACACACAACACACACACCCTTCTTTGTTTGAAGGATGAATTTGTATTTAAATATTTTTAAATAAATTTGCAAAGTTTTCAAAACAAAAATCATTTTTTCCATTGTCCTTCATGAGCACGGATTGTAGATTGATATGTATAATAAAAAATAATGAAATAAATGAAGGGGTCTGAATAGATATATCAGAGGGTAGGCATTCTCGCTGGTGATGAGGATGAGGTGAAGGTCTGGAGGGTGAATTTGCATCTCTGCACACCTGGTTGGAGGCCAGCCTGAGCTGCAGGTTAGTTATTGACTGTCTGAGCTGTGAGGTTCCAGTGATGGATTGGCCAGTTACTATGCTGCCATGGCTTCTCCTCGTTACAGCTATATTCTTTTTACAGGCTGAGGGGATGGACCTCAATGTGAGTACAGCTGTGGGATTGATATTAATGTGTGGATTCGATCTCTAAAGTGGATGAATTATTAAACACCGGACAGATAGTGTCTGGCACATGGGGGCCTAATATTAGACTGGCCCCAGGGCCATGCAGAGAGTGGTATCAATATAATCTGTTCCTAGTGTCCTGTGCCAGGCATATATATATATAGCAGACAGTATATGGTATGTGTACCTGTATATTGCAGACAGTATATGGTAGGTGTATCTGTATATTGCAGGCAGTATATATTATGTGTATCTGTATATTGCAAACAGTGTATGGTATGTGTATCTGTATATTGCAGACAGTCTATGGTATGTGTATCTGTATATTGCAGACAGTGTATGGTAGGTGTACCTGTATATTGCAGACAGTGTATGGTATGTGTACCTGTATATTGCTGACAGTATATGGTATGTGTATCTGTATATGGCAGACAGTGTATGGAATGGGTACCTGTATATTGCAGACAATATATGGTATGTGTAACGGATCACCTGGCACCCCAACTGGGTACCTCCGTTGAAGGATGCTCCTAGCACTTCTTGAGGATTCCAAGCACTCTAACCAACACCAAAACCACAGCAGGCTGAACCTCTCTTCCTTCAGAGCGAAGCAGGAAAGAGCTCTTAAAAGAGCTTAGGAGTGATTATAGCAAGGGAATATGCAGAGCATAGCAATCCCTTGTAGCAAATTCCCCCACTAAGAGACAGGACTCCAAATTGAAAGTGAAGTAGAACTGTCTAAAACTTTATTTTACTTGGGACTAGCCCATATAATCATTACATTAACATTGCTGTGAAAACTCAATAAAATTACAAACAGTCAAATCATAGCAGGCAACATACAGTGACTTATTATAACATAATTACATATTTATAAATGGGTGGGGAAGACCATAATTAACACAAAATGTCTTTCCTCCATGCAGAATTAGCGATATGCAAATCTTCCCGAATATGCAAATTACCAGTCTTGCTATTCAGGTAGTGCATATTACTGTTGCTACCAACAGAGGGCACTACACAAGCTCCATAGCCAAATCCACCTAGTTGGTAGCAATCCTCAGCAGTACAGAGTAGGCAATACATCCCAGGGGCCATAGTCACATGGCAGGAGGCTGGCAATCAGTCTTCTCCAATGCCCAGTGGCGAGGCTGGTTCCGCCACAGTATGTGTATCTGTATATTGCACACAGTATATGGTATGTGTATCTGTATATTGCAGACAGTATATGGTATGTGTATCTGTATATTGCAGACAGTGTATGGTATGTGTACCTGTATATTGCAGACAGTGTATGGTATGTGTACCTGTATAGTGCAGACAGTATAGAGTATGTGTATTTGCATATTGCAGACAGTGTATGGTATGTGTACCTGTATATTGCAAACCATGTATATGGTATGTTTATCTGTATATTGTAGACAGTGTATGGTATGTGTATCAGTTTATCCCTCTCCCAGTCATGTGTGATGTTCCCCAAGGTTCCATACTTGGCCCCCTGCTATTCACATTATTTATAAACGATCTGCCTAATGTCTGCAAATCCTCAACTGTACACATGTACGCAGACGACACTGTAATCGGCGCTAGTATACCAAAGGTACTGCATCTTGAGGCTGTGTTCCAAAACATGTTCGCAGAGGTAAAAAAATGGATTGCGCATAACAAACACTTCCTAAACACTGACAAAACAGTTACAATGATCTTTGGAACTGTACCTAAACTACGTAAACTACAAAATCAACGACTGTGTATCAGAACAAATTCAAATAGCGCACTGACAGCAGTCTGCTCTTTTAAATATCTAGACCTTATTCTTTAGCCTTCACATTGAAAAAATCTCTTCAAAACTCTACCCAAAACTAGGTGCCCTGTATAGAAACAAATCCTGCCTAAGCCCTACAGTAAGGAAACAGATAGTGCAACAAATGCTAATGCCAGTCATTGATTATGGGAATATAGTGTATGCACCCGCACCGCAAACCCACCTCATTCTGCCACTTTGTACTAGAATGTAATTACTTTACCCACCACTTTCCAGCCTTGTGCATAAGAGCATTTCTGGGAAGCTCCCACCCTACCTGAGTAGAATGCTCTCCCCGGCTGATCCAGTACTAGCTCACGATATTTAGCATACCGCAATACAAAAATAAAGTGTCTCGATCCTCCTTTTCCTACAGAGCACCACAATTATGGAATTACCCCAGGGACACAGTCAGATCTTCATTCAATCTAAAATCTTTTAAGAGATCTATGGCAATATACCTCAGAACAGAAAGCACCTGTCATGGTTGAATATATTTATTACCTGTTATGTATTACATTTATATATGTGTGTATGTGTATATATATATATTGTTTGTATACTGAATTTTTGTAATATTGTATCCTATTGTATCAATGCAATGTTTTGTGGACCCAGGACATACTTGAAAACGAGAGAAATCTCAATGTATCCATCCTGGCAAAATATTTTATAAATAAATAAATAATATAAATGCATTATATATGTATAATATATTCTAAAATGCTTTAATTATTCTATAATCTATTATACATACATAATATATGTATAATATATTTATTATATTATTATTATTATTTTTTTTTACTTTTTAGCAGCCTGGGGGACTGCCTGAAAGCTCAGACAGTCCCCCTGCTGTCAGCTCCATAGACTCCTATTGCGGCCATGTGATAATGGTGATTGCATAGCCCTGAAGGGCCTGGGTGGCCAAAGCTGCAGCAGAGGGACTGCTGGGGTTTCGGGCAGTCTCCTCTGACCATGATTGCCACGGATCGCTGGTCCAGGTTAGTCCAGGGCTCCCATTTGCTACAGACTTACTAGGCACGTCCGCGGTCGTAGGACGTACCTAGTACATCCGTGGTCGTTAAGGGGATATATGTATTTATAACATCATTCTAAATGTGTTTTAATTTAAATATATATGTATATTTATATCAAAATACAGTCAGAACAAATTTAAACCGGCATATCATTTTTTTTTACATTTAATTTAATTTATTCATTTATTACTTTTATTTTATATATATATATATATATATATATATATATATATATATATACATATACATATATATATATATATATATAAATAGCTGAATCAAAGGTTGCACTCACGGATTCTTAAAACATAACTTTTATTGTGTACTCCTAAAAAAATCGACGTTTCAGTCCTATTCAAGGACTTTCATCAGGATCATCCTATGATCCTGATGAAAGTCCTTGAATAGGACTGAAACGTTGATTTTTTTAGGAGTACACAATAAAAGTTATGTTTTAAGAATCCGTGAGTGCAACCTTTGATTCAGCTATTTGGATATTTGGAGCCCTGGGAGTGCACCCGGTTTGGATACATGGAGTTTGAGTGCAAGGTACAGTGCTTTTTTCTTTATATATATATATATATATAATTAAATATATAATTAACATCACTCTAAGTGTATTTTAATATATTAATATATAGAATTATATATATACATATATATATATATATATATATATATATATTAATATTAAAATACATATAGAATAATGTATTGTTTATGTATATGTATATATAAAATTACTTATATAAATATATATATATGATCAAAGTACTTTTTATATAATTTATAAACTGTTTTCTAACTTTCATTAACTTTTAAAAACTTTTTTGCAGGCATGAGGGGGACAGCCTGAGAGCTCAGGCAGGCCCCCAGCAGGCACTGCACAAGCCAGCTTTTCCGGCCATGTGATCACGAGGACCCCACGGTCACATGGCTTGGGGGGGAGGGAGGGGGGACGGATCAGCTGGGATGCCAGGCAAGTCCCCACATCACAATTGCCAGCGGGGGATCGCCAGTGATCATGTAAGTGCATAATTTGGCACGGACATACCAGGCCTTGCGATCCAATAAGATGGACATCACAATTCCTTCTCCTACGGTCAAGTTAGGCCTCTCATGTTTGGGCCTGTTTAGAAGATGGCACTTGTCACATTCCATATTGAACAAAAATGTGGCTTAATTATTATGCTGTGGGGTAAATATGAATGTTTCTCTTGGATATGATACTAGGACACCAGGGTCTCCGTGAAACTAATACCATTATCATATCAAATGATTGAACTATCAATTGAGCATTTCAGGCCATATTAAACAAATATAGAAATCAAAATAAAGAAAGATTAACCTTGAAAAGTATGAAATAAATACTTATAAACTTACTATAAACTCAGAAAGATTGCATTGTTGGGCACGCCTCTCAGTTCATTGTTCAGCAGCAGGACAAAGAAATGCCACACCGGAGCCTGCTCTGCATGAATCACACTGATCAGACTCTGTCTCTTCTCCCACTGTCAGAATGTTGCAAGATACAGGGATCTTTAACTGCACATGTGTAAAGTAGTCATTATATACATGACCAAAGCATTCCTAGGGATAGGTCACTGATTGGTAAGATCAGTGTTCCCCCTTTAGTGGGTGTTGAAAGCATAAGAAAGAAGAAGCAAGTAAACATGAAAAATATAATGTTTTTCAGCTTCTTTCAGCCTGCAAAGCTTTTGAATGAGAGCGTTGTCGCAAAGTGATGCATGTCCCTTTAAATATGTTACATTTACGGCACTTATTGCCTCAGTAATTGCTTCTTCCTGCACTGTTTACCGCGATGATAGGAAAGAGAACTCAATAAGCACTGTTTAAAAACCAATATTAAGCTAACTTTACTGCCCTTTAATAGGGTCATTTGTTGATATATGAAAAATAAACTGCATTCAGTAACGTGTTAATGTGATTTTCCCTTCATAGATTTAAAGGGATATTCCAAGCACCATAAACACTACAGCACACTGACGCTCTCAGCCAATGAGCTGAATCTACACTGCTGTCCTAGGCTCTGGAGAGCTAGCAGGAGCTCCAAACAGGAGCTCGCACTTCAGGATTTCCCTACTGACTGCAAACAGGCAGGGAACCCAGGGAAGATTTATGTAGGCAGTTATGCTCCTTTAATCAAGTCACATTATGGCCGATAGATGTATCCTTGAATGTCCTTTAGTGAGTAATCGCCACTGTCTGCCTATAAACAAAGTGAATTTGCTTTGACCAACCAGATGCTTTGCTTTTAGAGGAACAGGGGTTCTGTAAACGAAGAGTTATCAGCTGGAAAGGAAAGGAACAGAAGGGTTGGTGAGTAAATTATTATATTTTGTTTGTTTTTTAAGCTGCATTCATAAGTTATTGTTATTTTCTTATTATAATTTTCATGTTGTGTTTTCACCTTTTGATACATAGTAGCTGCTTATTCATGTTATAAATTAATATTTCCCATCCTGCTTTTCTGTTATTAAAAAATGACATATGTAAAATGTAGGGCCAAGAACGGACCCTGCAATGTGTGGCTCCCAGGTCTTCCCAGACACAGGTCTAACACTCTGCACAGACCTGACAGACACACTCTGTACCTAGACAGCTGCAGCCTGCACAATGTGTGGGGCATGGGAGACCCATTTTACATGGCCACCCCTCGTCCACACAAATACGTCCATAGCAACACGTACATAGCTAGTCACTTATACAGAACTATCTACACACACCCAGCTAACTGGCCACACAATTACCTACTATAGCACATCCATACATACCTAGCACACAGATACACACACACACAAACGCACACACACACACCCTAGCAACACACACGCTTGCATATATAAACATACACTAATACTAGCTTTATAAGTATTAGCTTTTATGTAAAAACATAATAACACTCACATAAACAGACACACACATGTAATCAGATGCAGACACACACACATAAACACACACACACATAAACAGACACACATAATCAGATGCACACACACACACAAACATAAACAAACACACATATACATAATCACACACTCACACACACAAACAGAAACAGACGAGTCATAATTGTTTTATTCTTCCGTCTACTTAACTTATACAGAGAGGGAATGTATGTTGTATATAGTGCCTACTGTGGGGGCAGAAGAGTTGTACACCAGTCAGCAGAGCCTTCCCTCGTGCTCTCTCTCTCTGCATGTGGCTGCACTTCAGACAGGCAAGGGATGTTGGGATATGGCTCATCATACCTGCCTCAGTAACATCAGCTTCGGCCCAAACATGTAGCTGGCCAGGGGTCAAGTCCTGGGGAAAAAGGTGTGGGAACTCACCCAAGATTCCCGCCTCCCCCCCCACCCCCTTAAAAAAATTTTTTTTTAAATTACACTCCTATGCATATAGTGCAGTGCAGGGTGTGTATAATGAAGGTAGTGTGTTTGTAGTGAATGCAGAGTATGAATAATAAATGTAGTGTGTTTGCAGTGAGTGCAGTGTGAATAATAATTGTAGTGTATTTGTAGTGAGTGCAGAGTGTGTTTTTAGTGAGTGCAGAGTGTGTATAATGAATGCAGTGTGTTTTTAGTGAGTGCGGAGTGTGTATAATGAATGTAGTGTATTTGTAGTGAGTGCAGTGTGTATAACAAATGTAGTGTATTTGTAGTGAGTGCAGTGTGTATAACAAATGTAGTGTATTTGTAGTGAGTGCAGTGTGTATAATAAATGT
>OW240913.1:7014557-7043079 GCA_933207985.1 Pelobates cultripes
ACACTTTAGCCATTTAAATAAATAACCAAATCAGGCCTTTTGGCCTTTTCACATAAACAACAAGGATACTGAGAGGGGACTCAATGTGAGTATCTTATAATGACGATCTGTTTACAGGAGAATTACTATAGAGTTTAATTCATACACACTGTGAATGCGTATTAGTGATTTCAGAGAGCCCAATAGGTAGATCCCCAGAGGTTGTACTACAATACCCATTATGCTTTGCATTCCTTTAGAATGCTTTAGAAAGACAAAGCATCATAGAAACTGTAATTTTAAACCATCATTTGGGCACCCCTGAGTTATAGCAACCAATTATTAATGAGCCTATCTTATTAACGGCTCGATCTTATAGCAACCAATTATTAATAACCCAATCTTTAGCAACCAATTATTAATGGCCTGATCTTATAGCAACCAATAATTAATAACCCAATCTTTAGCAACCAATAATTAATGGCCTGATCTTATAGCAACCAATAATTAATGGCCTGATCTTATAGTAACCAATTATTAATAACCCAATCTTTAGCAATCAATTATTAATAACCCGATCTTCTATCAACCAATTATTAATGGACCTATCTTATGGCAACCAATTATTAATAACCCAATCTTATAGCAATCAATTATTAATGGACCTATCTTATGGCAACCAATTATTAATAACCCAGTCTTATAGCAATCAATTATTAATGGACCTATCTTATGGCAACCAATTATTAATAACCCAGTCTTATAGCAATCAATTATTAATGACCCAATCTAATAGTAACCAATTATTAATGACCCAATCTAATAGTAACCAATTACTAATGGACCTATATTATAGTAACTTATTAATAATAGCCTGATTTTATAGCAACAAGTATTAATGGCCCAATCTTATAGGAATCAATTACTAATGACCCAATCTAATAGTAACTGTAACGGATCACCTGGCACCCCGACTGGGTACCTCCGTTGAAGGATGCTCCTAGCGCTTCCTGAGGACTCCAAGCACTGCAGCAGACACCACAACCACCGAACCGGAGAAGCATACGAATGCTCTCAAGCATTTGAATGCTGTAAACAGCTGAACAGGAAAAGCATACAATCAGCTTACACTCCTGGCAATCAGCATACAATCCAATTCCCCCAATAACGAGATGAAACTTCATTTTGAGGTCAAGCAGAACTGACTGTACTGGCACATACAGCCCCTTTATTCACAATCCACAAACATAGTACTGCCCACAGGGTTTTGAAATGCAACCAATCAATCCGTACCATACACACAGACACTCCCACACAAAATCCTCCCCTTTGCCTGTGATATGATTACTGAACACAATGGGTAATATAATTATCACAGGCAGAGAAATACAGTATTATAAAACATATCACAGGGACCCCAAAAAATGCAATAACCCCATAAAAATATATTATCGGAACCGGGGGTATATCCTCGGAACCGGGGGATCTGGGTGAACCACATATCCAAAATTAAGACAAATACATCCACTAGCTAAAAAGTTAGACAGAAGTGCTTTATGACCAACCGCAAGCACATTTTCATGCCCAAAACAGTTCCATAGTTTTGGGCGGTGCGGTCGGTCTATTTCATGCAGAAAAATTATTAATAACCCAGTCTTATAGCAATCAATTATTAATGACCCAATCTAATAGTAACCAATTACTAATGGACCTATATTATAGTAACCTATTATTAATAGCCTGATCTTATAGCAACAAGTATTAATGGCCCAATCTTATAGTAAACAATTGTTAATGACCCAATCTAATAAACAACAATTGTTAATGGGCCAACCTAATTGTAGCCAGTTATTAGTAGCCTAATCTCATATTGAACAATATTAATGGCTTAATCTCATAGTAAACAATTATTAATTACCTAATTTTATATCAAACAATTATTAATGACCCAATTCCTATTAACCCAGTTTTAATGACCTAATTTCCCATGAACTCATTATGTGCAGATAAATTGCTGGTTTCTCATTGTAACTTTGTATCCACTCCAGATTTCAGTAGAAATTGACACTTTTACAAATTAACCTGCCTTGCAAACACTTCCCATTGAGCTGCGTTGCGAAGTCTGTGATTGGACAGTCACAGAAAGTCTGGGTGGGGTTAGAAGAGGAGGGTTTGTAAAGGCTGCAGACAAGAGATCTGCAACTTTTGCAAACTGTGTTTATTTATACCTCCAATTAAAAAAATGCATGATTAAATGCAGACATGTTATCAATGGGGTAAATCTACTTAATAGTGATTTATTTTGTATTTGGGAAGTGGAGTGCCCTTTAGTCTCCAAGCTAAATATAGCCTGTTGTATTGCAAAGTAAAGCTATGTTTGCAGAGTAATTAGCAATCTCTGTTACAGTAGCAGATTCCTTACGACATTCCCTGTCTGTAACCTAATATTTACTCTCTAGTTAATGGCATTATCTGCTATTCATTAAGACAGTGGAAACCCAGCCTGAAATAGACTGAGTCTCTCTAAATCACTTGCTGTATGTCGGCCTTATAAAGATCTTTGGCAATTCTAGTGTTAAATCAACAGAAAGAATAGATATCGTTACTTTAAGGCTCTAATGATAAATACATAGAAAGCATTAGTTACACAATAAACATTAGTCTGCTTTACATTTTATAGATCTTTAAAAGATACTTGTAAACTATGGAGAAACTATTACTATCATTTATAACCTGCCGAGCCTTCTGTTTGCCTGATTTAACCTCTTCAATGCCCAAAATGTGTGTACTCATAGATTCAGGAAGGGAGATTCTGTCTGTTTGTTACCATTTGTATCAGTGGATTCTAGGCCTTATTGTCTCTTTTACCATAAGATCCAAGAGAATATGGATATTAGTATAAATGGCTATTTTTGTCTCTTGTTTTTATTCATTCTGTGTGATTGCGTTCTCGACCTTGAAGAAGTCAACGTTTCCTTTTGATTTAAGACCCGGAAGTCTGTTTCAAACAGATTTGGCAACAGATGATTCAGCTTGGAAGTTGTGTGTTGTGAGATATCTGCAATTTGTGGCTATAAAACCGGGAAAGGAAATGTCTGTGGTTAGAAAAGTAGTTAATGTGCCTCTTATGTAGTAATTCATTATATCGTAATTGTGTTTACGACAGGAGAGATACAAATCATCATTCAGTTTTTACATATATGAATCGTATTGATGAGTGTTATGTAATAATAAATAATACGATTTATTTATTCTAGGGGACAATGGACAATGATCACCCCAAGCCAGCCGACCCCCAAGATTTACAATTGTATGAGTACCGTCACCAGAGCTTCATTTACAGCAAAGCTTTTACAGTAGATTTTTTTCACTAAACATTGAACATTATATGAAAAGCAACCCAATGACTTTCAATTGTCTCATTTCACCTTTTTTTAATTCAATGTAACCCGTTCGGCTATTTCTATTTCAAATTTGTGCTTTAATTCGGTGGTGGTTCAAATATCTGCCTACCCCAAGTCACTGTAATATACTCAGGACTGTATCTCTAGATATTTTCTGTATCTCTAGATATGCAGACTGGACACTTGCCTATACGCACATGTGACAAAAGAGCACTTGCCAATGACACAAGTTTTAGGAACACAAACATAAATTCCTGACACTATAGTTCTAAAATCACCTCTGGTGAGAAAGATGAATTACTCACCATTATTACAGCACCGCGTGAGGCTCCTCACATCTGGCCTTGTCCCTGATCTGCCTCCTTGGGTGATCAGAATTGATGATGTCAGCAAAGCAGGCTGAGATTGCCGAATTCTGATGATCTGAGCCAAGGAGGCAGGGCGGCGATGCAACCAAACAGCACCCTGGCCAATTAGTATCTCCTCATAGAGATGCACTGAATGAATGCATGTCTATGGGGAATGATGCCAATGGAACAGCAGGGCTAAGGGGAATGGACCATGACATAGCTAGGAGACAGGCATATGCATATTAAAGAAGAAAGTTGGCAGGGTTTGTGTAATTAATATAAAAAACTGACATGTTAGGTGATAAGCCATTTTAATTAATTCTCACCTACCTGTTGCTGTCTTCAGGGTGGTGTGGATTTTTTCTTTCGTTTTCCAGATGGAAACATCTCCGAGTGAGGCTTAGGAGATGAAGCGGAGGAGCCCTTCCGTGTATGGAGTGGTGGGCGCAGCGGTTGGCAGCGGAGAGCAGGTCTGGATTCAGGAGGCTGGGTGAGACGGAGGTGTGCGGCCTGGACTTTGCAATGCTGCACCTTATGGCGGACAGCAGGAGGACACGGATTTCAGCAGTGTTAGGCCCACTTAATGCTGGGGGCGCTGCGGCGACTCTGGAACAGCAGCTGGAACAGGAACTTCTTGCCCAGGGGAGTCGGCCCCCAGGGTTTTTCAAGATTCATGCAGTGGTCAAGGTGATTTAAATGTTGGGGACCCCCTTTTGTTGCCAGGTGATCTTAGGGGTACTGCAGCCAGAAGGGGCTCAGATAACAGGGGTACTGCAGCTAGAAAAGGCTTGGGCCGCAGGGACAGAGTTGCACCCTTTGTATCATTAGGGGCTGGAAGAGAGGTGCTTCATGCACCCCCAGAAGAACGTCAGGTCCATTGGGGTTCCCCAGTGTCCTCTTCCAGGGCTTGGCAAAGCACAGGGCATGGAGACAAGATGAGAGGAAGCAGTGGCGTACACACAAACCATGGGGCCCTGGTACGAAAATGATCCGTTTCCCCCTCCTTCCTATTTCCCCCCCCGACAGACACACACACACATAGAGACACACATGCACACATAGACACATACACACAGACACATACATACAAACAGACAGGCACACATATATACACACAGACAGACACATACATACATACAGACCGACACACACAGACACATACATACAGACCGACACACAGACAGGCACACAGACACATACATACAAACAGACAGGCACACATACAGTCACACAGACACATACATACAAATAGACATGCACACATACACACACACACACACACAAACACAGACAGACAGACACACACACACACACACACACAAGACACATACATACAAAGACACATACATAAAAAAAACAGGCACACATACAGACACACACATACATACAGACACACACACATACAGACAGACAGACACACACACACAAGACACATACATACAAAGACACATACATTAACAAAACAGACAGGCACACATACACACAGGCAGACACATACACACAGACAGACAGACACACATATATACAGACAGAGACACACACACAAGACGTACATACATACATACACAGACAGGCACACACACATACATACAAAGACATACATACAAACAGGCAGACACACATACATACATACATACATACAGACAGACAGGAACACATACATACAAACACACACACACACACAAAATATTTTAGTCACCCTCCTGTTTCCTACCTTTTAGGTGCAGGAGGGTGACTTTCCCTGGGGTCCAGTGGTGGCTCAGGTGGATGGGAGTCAGAGTTCTCACTCTGACTCCCTCTGCTTCCTCCCGCACGGCTCTCAGTTTTAGCTGGGAGGAGTGACATGTGGTCACTTCCTCCCAGCTCTGTGTAATGTCATCGCAGGGGGCCGGTTGCGCTGTTAAAGCGCCCAACGCTGACCGGGCCCCCTTACAATCCATATCCATCGTGTGGCCCTGACAGCATGGGCCACCCGATGGACCCCTTGAATGGCGGCCCCGGAGGTTTGCCGCGTGGGCCGGGGCTGCAGAAGATGATGGCGGTGGATACCCGGTCACATTCAGTCATAGCGGGAGCACTTCCAGGTCCATTAGTGGGGGTTCTCCTGACAGGCGGGAGAGGAGGACTGCAGTGGGCAGCTATGGACAGCAGGTTTCAGACAATAGGTCCAGACATGGGATGCACAGTAAGGCCAGGTGAGATGGATCACCTGGCACCACAACTGCCAATCGATGCTTCCTAGCTCACGCTGAGGACCATAAGCTCCGCACCGGACACCATAAGCACTGTAGACGCCACGAACCACCTCAGCTTGGTTGGGGTCTCGCCATCCCTTCCCGTCCTGGGCCAAACTCCTGGATCCAGAGATTCAGTGGGAAGGCCTCTCCTCTAAGAGAGTATAGCTGTGAAGCTCTTACTAGAGCTAGTGATAAAGCTGTATAGGAGGTTCCCTACAATCATGAGACCAGGCTACGTGTTGAGGGTTAAGCAGGAATGAATTTTAATGGCGCCACACTGGCCTTTTATGACAATCCCCATGCAAGGAGTATGCCCACATAGACCTTGTTGACAGGGACACAAACTGACAAACCAATAAGAACAGTGATTAAATGCGTTTCAACTCTGTATGGGTTTTCATCAGTGCATACGGAGTTGAAACGCGTCTGCATGCACTACAGCTTGTGTGTCACCACTTAGGGACTTACACAGCTTCATTTTATTATTGGATTTTATTTGATATTTTATCAAAATAAATTTGTTATTTTACATCATTACTGCTGCATCTCCTGATCCTTGTGGGAATTGGTACAACCACCCAGGATCTTCAACCTAGCCTGTTAGGCACCCTTGGGCATTATATACAGACAGGGCCGGTGCTTGGATTTTTAGGTACATAGGCGAAGATGCATTTTTACGGTCCCCCCCCAAAAAAAATCTTCACCTATGTGCCTATTAACCAGTCCCTCTCCCCTCCCCAACCATTAGTGGTCCCTTCCCTTCCCTGTCCCTTAGTGTTCTTCTCCCCGCCCCCCTTTTTTCCCTGTCTCTTGGTGTTTCTCTCACATTCCCTCCCTGTCCCTTGGTGCACCCCACACCCCTTTAGTGATCACACTCCGCTTCCTGGTGTGCCTCCTACCTCTACTGTTGCATTGCCGAGCGGAGCAGATCCCCTAAAGGAGCTTCAGTTTTCTGTACCCGGCCAGACTGACAGGGAGTGCTCTCTCTGTGAGCACCTCCTGTTAGTCTGGCCAGGTACAGGAAACAGAAGCTCCTGTACCGCGCTCTGCTCCACTCCACTCTGTACACACTGACAGTCACACACTCAATGACAAACACACAAACGTTACTGACAGACACAGATTCATTGATCTGACACACACTTATTCATTGACACTGACAGACCCACACTGATTGACACTCATTGATAGACACACTGTTAGTCACACACAGACTCAATGACAAACATACTCTCACTGATTTGACAGACACACACTCATACACTGACAAACACACTCATCATACACTGACAGACACACTCATACACTCACATGCACACACACTCATACAATCACTCACAGACACACACACACTCAGTCACTCACAGACACACACGCTGTCACTCAGACACACACACAGTCACTCACAGACACACAGACTGTCACTCACAGACGCACACGCTGTCACTCACAGACACACACACTGTCACTCACAGACGCACACACTGTCACTCACAGACGCACACACTGTCACACACAGACACACATCACATACATTCACTAATTATTTTATAAATACACATTTTCCACCCAGCCTCCCTACCTGGAGAGCTGGTGTGGATGATGGATCGGTCCCTGAGGGCTGGGGCTGCTCAGAGGCGTGCGGCAGTGCTGTGATCAGGCGCGGCGAGGGAGCTCTAATCTCCATCCTCTGCTCCCTCGCGGGCTGCCTACTGATGACGTCATATTCCGGCTCCCGCGGCATCAGTAGGCAGCGCGCGAGGGAGCAGAGGGTGGAGATTAGAGCTCCCTCGCCGCGCCTGATCACAGCACTGCCGCGCCGGGGGTCGAGATGGTGGCCTGGCAGGAGGGAGAGCATCCCTCCTGCCGGTCACTGAAATATTGCGCCTCCGGAACCCGTGCGCCCTAAGGCAGCCGCCTGTGCCGCCTTATGGAAGCGCCGGCCCTGTATACAGAGCCTGGCATGGCTCTGTAATCTGTGAGTGTATCCATATATTTAATATTCATTCATTGGATACCACAGTATACACTATGTATTGTTTTTCTTTTGTGTCATTTTAGGGTATGTATATGGAATATTATCCACATATGCCTACGTATTTTTTCTGTTATATAACACTTGCGCTTTCTTTACACTGGTAGTGGTGTGTATACTTAGCACCTATTGTTATCTAAGTATTTATATTGGTTATCTTGTTTTAGGGTGTTGGGGAACACCTTTTTCACACCTATAACCGTGTTAATACTGTGAAAGCGCCATTCACTTATATATTTTTCACATACAATACAATAAGCCTTCTCCTTTACTTAGGAGATAATTGAATCAATCACTATACTAAACTCAATTATCTCCAAACACAAAAATTTTACAAAACCCCAAAATACCTTAAAACACATAAAAGTCCCTTAAAAAAAATAGCCCTGATCTGGGCGACCAACATATCCAAACATCATCCAGATCAGTTCAGGGTTCAAGAAATTTTATGGAAGTCATAGTTTTTATCGACCGGAGGCATGGCCCCATAGCTGGTAATATTTCCACAGAATCAAGGCTAAGTGCCGCAAAGTTTTCATGCTGAAAATAGTTCCAGGGCATTCGCGGCTAAGTCCCCTTGAAGTCTATTCGCGGTTTTTATCCATGCGAACAAGATGGCCGCCACCTCGTGATCATCCATAGGAATTGCTGCCACCCAGACGAACACTTAGACCACTACGGTGGAAATTGCAACAATGTATCAATTAAGCTTAACAAGCTCCAGGGTGGTCTCCGGTTTGTGCGGCTGTTTGGTAAACAAACCATATAGTCCCAATTGCATGAACAGAGCCTGTTATAAGTCCAAGAGGCACAATCAGAGTCTTTAACACAAAGTTCCTTACAAAGTTCCTTACAGGGCAAGAGGCTGGCAAGTATGCCCCTCCAAGAACCCGTGACAAGGTCCTGTTCGTCACACCAGGCGGACAGGTGGACAGCCTACCCCTAATGTCCTCTCTTTCCAGATCACGGATCAATCTACAATGGGCTGGAGGAGGCCACGGGACGCAGGATCAAGAATGAGTAAGGCTTCTCTAGGGATCTCAGATGACAGAGCCCAGGGTCTTTGGCAGCAGAGAGTTCTGGTATGGGTTCCAGGCTCTGAAGAGATAGTTTCAGGTACACAGGGGATGCCAGTAGCGGAAGGGAATAGTGCAGGTGATGCGATGGAGGTAGTTAATGAAAGGGTTCTATTGTCAGGGGACATTCCTGATGCTGCACTGCAAAATTTCCACATTTCCTTTACGAGATCTTTGGGCTGTCACTTGAAGTCTGTGGTCAAGGAAAAGATCTGGAAAGTGGAGTTCCTTGAACTCTTTTCTCTTCTCCCATTAGAGGAGTATTTTGGCCTGAAAGATGAAGACAAAAAAGATTTGAAGAAGGAAGAAAAGCAATGGTGCTATAGAAAGATTCTGAAAACGTTTGGTAACTGGCTGTGGGCATTTTGTATATTGGAGAGCGTGTTAGGGGAAATATCCTTTGACTGGTGTTTGCAATTGTTTTGTTACCTGGACGGGATTTGGGAGTCATCGCACATATGGAGGACTAGAATGGTTGCTGTATGACGTACAGTTTAGCCAGTGTTTATCAGCCAATCCCAATCCCAGCCAATCTCAGAAAGCAGCCCCCTAGCAGTTCGGGGCCAGGGTGGGTTTTTCTTCTGCCTCGTTCGCTGCCCATAAGAAGTGATATTGCTGGCTCTTCAATAAGGGCCTATGTAAGTGGCGCTTGGCTTGCCGCTTCAAACATGAACATTTGAGTTGTGGGGTAGCACATGGTTTAAATCGTTTTTTCAAGCGGGGAAAACCTGCTTCCTCTGGAAGTACGGTGACATCCTTGGAAAAATTTAGTATCTTTCTGGAGTGGTTAGGCAAGGTGGAGGCAGGTACCAAGTTTTTTGTCCACTACCTGGATGACTTCTTGTGTTTAAGGCCTTTTGGTTCTGGAATGGGTGGCTCATGTGTTTTTGGTTACCTTTGGTGGGTGACAAGATGGTGGGACCTACAAATGTGGAAGTTTTATGGGTAGATATCTGCTTGGGACAAACAAAGGGAAATCGATTATTGGTTGGGATATGTTATAAACCACCACCTACCATATATACTCGTGTATAAGTCGATCTCATGTATAAGTCGAGTGCAGTTTTGTGACCAACAATTGTGAAATATGCTATGCCTCGTGGATGTCGAGGGTAAAACTTGGGGCTATGAAATTCTGTGATTTTTATATTTATATACACACACACAGGGGCGTATTAGCCGCGAGGCAAACAAGGCATTTGCCTTGGGCGGCATTTTTCAGGGGGCGGCAAAAAACACCGCCCCCAAATGCCCAGGGCAAATGCCTTGTTAGCCTTGCGGCTAACAGACATGCCGGGCGGGCGGGAGGCGCTGTGCGGGCGACAGTCGAGGGAGCTCTACCTCTGAGCTGACTGCTCAGCTCCCTCGTGCGCCGCAGAGTGAGGCTGGGAGCCGGAAGATGACGTCAAATTCCCTCGACAGCCGCCCGCACAGTAGCCAGCGCCGCCCAGCTCGACAGGCAGCCACTGGACCACCAGGGAGAGAGAGACCCCCCCAACACTCCCAAAGGTAAGGAGGCTGGGGGTCGGATTAAAAAAAAGTAAATGTGAGTGATTGTGTGTGTGTGTGTGTGTGTATGTGTCTGACTGTGTGTGTGTGTGTGTGTGTGTGTGTGTGTGTGTGTGTGTGTGTGTGTGTGTGTGTGTGTGTGTGTTTGTGTGTGTGTGTGTGTGTGTCTGTTAGTGTGTGTGTGTGTGTCTGACAGTTTGTGTCTGTGTGTCTGAGTGTGTGTGTGTTTGTGTCTGGCTGTGTTTGTGTGTCTGACTGTGTGTGTGTGTGTGTTTGTGTCTGACTGTGTGTGTGTTTGTGTCTGACTGTGTGTGTGTGTTTGTGTCTGACTGTGTTTGTGTCTGTGCATGTCTGACTGTGTTTGTGTCTGTGCATGTCTGACTGTGTTTGTGTGTGTGTATGTGTCTGACTGTGTGTGTGTATGTGTCTGACTGTGTGTGTGTTTGTGTCTGACTGTGTGTTTGTGTGTGTGTGTCTGACTGTGTGTGTGTGTATTTAGAAGGTGGGGGGAAGGGTTGGGTGGGGGTGGCGCAGGGGAAGGGGGGTGCCTGAGTTTTGACCTGCCTAGGGCAGCACAAAACCAGGATACACCACTGCACACACACTCATACAAACACACATTCTGCATTATATACACACACATTGCATTATATACACACACACACTCATACAAACACACACTCTGCATTATATACACACACACTTATACAAACACACACTCTGCATTATATATACACACACACTCATACAAACACACACTCTGCATTATATATACACACACACTCTGCATTCAAACAAACACACACACTCTGCATTATATACACACAGAGTGGTTTTTGGACAACAGAGTGTGTGTATATAATGCAGAGTGTGTGTTTGTATGAGTGTGTGTGTATATAATGCAGTGTGTGTGTATATAATACAGAGTGTGTGTTTGCATGAGTGTGTGTGTATATAATGCAGAGTGTGTGTTTGTATGAGTGTGTGTGTATATAATGCAGAGTGTGTGTTTGTATGAGTGTGTGTGTGTGTGTGTATATAATGCAGAGTGTGTTTGTATGAGTGTGTGTATATAATGCAGAGTGTGTGTTTGTATGAGTGTGTGTGTATATAATGCAGAGTGTGTGTGTGCATATAATGCAGAGTGTGTTTGTATGAGTGTGTATGTATATAATGCAGAGTGTGTGTTTGCATGAGTGTGTGTGTATATAATGCAGAGTGTGTGTTTGTATGAGTGTGTGTGTATATAATGCAGAGTGTGTGTTTGTATGAGTGTGTGTGTGTGTGTGTATATAATGCAGAGTGTGTTTGTATGAGTGTGTGTATATAATGCAGAGTGTGTGTTTGTATGAGTGTGTGTGTATATAATGCAGAGTGTGTGTGTGCATATAATGCAGAGTGTGTTTGTATGAGTGTGTATGTATATAATGCAGAGTGTGTGTTTGTATGAGTGTGTGTGAATATATAATGCATGTGTGTGTGTATATAATGCAGAGTGTGTGTTTGTATGAGTGTGTGCAAGTGTGTATAATGCAGTGTGTGTTTGTATGAGTGTGTGTGTGTATATAATGCAGAGTGTGTGTTTGTATGAGTGTGTGTGTATATAATGCAGAGTGTGTGTTTGTATGAGTGTGTGTGTATATAATGCAGTGTGTGTGTATATAATACAGAGTGTGTGTTTGCATGAGTGTGTGTGTATATAATGCAGAGTGTGTGTTTGTATGAGTGTGTGTGTGTATATAATGCAGAGTGTGTGTTTGTATGAGTGTGTGTGTGTATATAATGCAGAGTGTGTTTGTATGAGTGTGTGTGTGTATAATGCAGAGTGTGTGTTTGTATAAGTGTGTGTGTGTATAATGCAGAGTTTGTTTGTATGAGTGTGTGTATATAATGCAGAGTGTGTGTTTGTATGAGTTTGTATGAGTGTGTGTGTATATAATGCAGAGTGTGTGTTTGTATGAGTGTGTATGTATATAATGCAGAGTGTGTGTTTGTATGAGTGTGTGTGAATATATAATGCAGAGTGTGTGTGTGTATATAATGCAGAGTGTGTGTTTGTATGAGTGTGTGTGAATATATAATGCAGAGTGTGTGTGTGTATATAATGAAGAGTGTGTGTTTGTATGAGTGTGTGTGTGTATATAATGCAGTGTGTGTTTGTATGAGTGTGTGTGTGTATATAATGCAGAGTGTGTGTTTGTATGAGTGTGTGTGTGTATATATAATGCAGGGTGTGTGTTTGTATGAGTGTCCGCATATAATGCAGAGTGTGTGTTTGTATGAGTGTGTGTGTATATATAATGCAGAGTGTGTGTGTGTATATAATGCAGAGTGTGTGTTTGTATGAGTGTGTGTGTGTGTATATAATGCAGAGTGTGTTTGTATGAGTGTGTGTGTGTATATAATGCAGAGTTTGTGTTTGTATGAGTGTGTGTGTATAATGCAGAGTGTGTTTTTGTATGAGTGTGTGTGTGTATATAATGCAGAGTGTGTTTGTATGAATGTGTGTGTATATAATGCAGAGTGTGTGTTTGTATGTGTGTGTGTATATAATGCAGAGTGTGTGTTTGTATGAGTGTGTGTATATAATGCAGAGTGTGTGTGTGTATATAATGTAGTGTGTGTAGTGTGTGTGAACTGGGTGGGGGGAGGGTATTTTTATTATTTTTAATTTTTTTATTTTAACATTTTTTTTTTAATTTTAATATTTTAATTTTTTTATTTTAATTTTAACATTTTTTATTTTTTTTTATTTTAATATTTTATTTTTTATTTTTAATATTTTTTTAAAAATTATTTTAATATTTTTTTTTTTATTATTTTAATTTTTTGTCACCTTCCTGCTTGTAAATCTGGCCAGGAGGGGCTATATTATTCCTGGTGGTCCAGTGGTGTAATTGTGTAGGTTGGCAGTAAGTTTAGCCCCTGCCTGCAGCTCCTGTCAGCTCCCTTCCCAGTGTTTCGTCAGTTTCTCCACTGTAAGTCTGGGCGTCTGAGTGCCAATATCGGAACGCTGCTCACGGTAACCCGCGGGCAACTTCCTGACGCCGCTGGGTACGCGCGGTATCTCTACACTCGTGAGCAGAAACGGAGCTGACAGGAGCCGTAACGGAGGAGAAGGGAGCCGATGAGCTGCAGGAAAGGTAAGTTACAGTTTCGTTGAAGTTTCATTGCGACCGGGCCGGTTTGTAATGAGCCCGGCGGTCCTGTTCTGTATTATGGCAATGTAAGTTGCCATAATACAGACATTGACTCGAGTATAAGTCGAGTGGGGGTTTTTCAGCACAAAAAATGTGCTGAAAAACTCGACTTATACTCGAATATATACGGTAGTGTAAATATTATTGAGGAAGAACAGCTGTTAGAGCAAATTGAGAAAGCTGCAAATCAGGGTAACACGTTAATTATTGGAGATTTTAATTACCCGGACATAAACTGGGATAGAGGGACTAGTACTTCAGCAAGGGGAATCAGGTTTTTGAATGTGTTAAATGACACCTTTATGTCACAACTGGTACAAGCACCAATTAGAATGGATGCTTGTCTGGATCTTGTCATAACAAACAACGTTGATCTTTTAACCAACATTCAAGTAGGGGAGCATTTGGGAAATAGTGATCACAATATGGTAATTTTTGAAATAAACTCAAAAAAGCAAAAGCAGGTGGGGTATACTAAAACATATAATTTAAAAAAAGCCAATTTCAATAAGATTAGGGCAACTCTACAACATATAGACTGGCATAAACTCCTTAGTGATAAAAACACTGAGGATAAATGGAAACTATTCAAACAAATATTAGAAAGGTACATTTCTCAGTATGTACCATTGGGTAATAAATATAAAAGAAACAAATTAAAACCAATGTGGCTTAGTAGAGAAGTAAAACAAGAGATTAAAAATAAGAAAATTGCATTTAAAGCATTTGTATTTAATTATAGAAATTATAGACCTGTGAGCTTAACTTCCGTGACTGGGAAAATATTTGAAGGGCTATTAATGGATAATATTCACGAATTCATTGGGAAGAACTGTGTTATTAGCAATAATCAGCATGGTTTTATGAAACATCGGTCATGTCAAACTAACCTAATTGCATTCTATGAAGAGGTAAGTAGAAGTATAGATCAGGGTGTTGCCGTGGATGTGATCTTTTTGGATTTTGCCAAGGCATTTGATACAGTTCCACACAATAGGTTAGTCTTCAAACTAAAAGAAATTGGCCTGGATGAATATTCTTGTTCTTGGGTAGAACATTGGCTTAAGGATAGAGTACAACGCGTTGTCATTAATGGTAAATTTTCAGGCTGGACAAAAGTGGTAAGTGGTGTCCCTCAGGGTTCTGTTTTGGGACCACTTCTATTTAACATATTTATAAATGATCTTGAAATAGGCATTGAAAGCCATGTATCAGTGTTTGCAGATGACACAAAACTTTGTAAAGTAATAAAATGTGAGCAGGTTATTGCTTTGCTGCAGATGGATTTGTTTTAAATATGTTTATTGGTATCGTGTCTTGAGTTCTCACGTTAGACAGATTTTCATTAAAGCGAACAGTCGCCTATGCAGAGGCTTAAGTATCGGTTTATAAGGGTAAATGTAGATTATCACCTGCGCAGAGGCGAATTGATCAGAACATATGAACGTACATAAACTTTTTGTATGTATTACAACACAGACTGCACATAATGAACTAATGTAACATAGTAAGCTAGCTTCACGTGGGTGTTAAGCTTCATGGTTATGTATCTTATAGCAGCGCTTTGTGGGCATGAACACTAATATGCCTTGTTTGGAGATATAAAGAAAACTAATAAAAGAAACAAAAAACAAAACAAAAAACTGTATGCATTGTATATATCTGCTTAAACGTGTGGTACGGTATGGGCCGTTGCATGATTGAGCGAGTCACATTTAAACTAAAGGCTGCATGGTCCGACATATAGTGCAGTTAATATACTGAGCAAGTATGCTGGTGCGTAGCATGGTATGCATGCATATAGTTCCTGTCTGAAGCCTTGACATGTAAATATCCATTGTGCAATGCAGCAATCATGCAATATTAGGTAGGCAAAGGGCATGAGCATCATCTGATAGATGCGTAAAGGTTGGCTATTGGCTATTTACCCAGGTAACTTAACTTAATCTATGGTTGGTATACAGTCCCTGCAGTATCATTGTAATCACATGTTAGAGCCTTTGTTGCATAGTGCGTGTTGCTCACGGACATCATGCAGAGGTATAAGGTGTACGTATCAGGGCATTTAAAAAAAAAAAAAAAAAACCCTACATACATATACACATTACATATATATATATATATATACATATATATATACATACACATAGAAACATAAGGCAGATAAGATACAGTAAAGTAGAAAAAAGGATTTCACCAAACGTAAAAGAGAAAGGCTGGGTATAACTTGTGCTGGCGCTGTATGGCAGTCTGCGGGAGGCCTCACATGTCTCAGTTGCGGTGCAGTCCTCAGGTCGCCGTGCCTCCGCCCGTTTTTCCAACATCGGCCCCCACCCACCGGCCGAGTCTTACGTGGCACTGTGGGCACTCAGGGGCTGAGATTATCCACTGGACCCCACCACAAAGTCTGTGGCCTTTCCATGTCTCTCCCAGTGTCGGCCTCACACTTGCCTGCCTGCCGGCAGGTCAGCGCACTCCTGCCTCACAGGGCTCACAACAGTGGGGACAAGATCCTCTGGGGACCACCCTTACCCGGAGATCGGGGTACTCACTGCTCCGGTCGGCGTGTGAGCAGCTCGGGTGTTCCACCCGGCGCTCAGTACTGTCTGGGCCTGCCCGAGCCGCCCATGCCAGTCCCCCATGTTAAGTTGCGCTGCGGCCCTCTGGGTGAGTGAAGCTGTATTGAAGCGCCTCTGTATCAGTGCGGGTGAACTTCCCAGTGTCAGTTCCCGATCCTCTCATCCAGGCCCTTGGTGGGCCGTTTTTTCAGGCAATGAGCAGTTTGGGATCTGCATGTCACTCTACCAGTGCTTTCTTCTCCCCTCCGTGTCTGTGTCTTCTTCTGCTGGCTTGCTGGTCCTTCCACAGCCTTTGCCAGTGTAGGCGGCAAGCACGCACTCCATGCAGGGGCCCCCATCGTGTCGCGGGTCACCGCCATATGGCCGGGATAACCCCCACAGGCCAAGGGTGGCCCGGCTTGTGATATGTTTAATGTCGGTGGCTGCGATGTGCCGGGATCGTTCTCTGTGCATTGCTGTCGTGATGTCCGACTTTTAAGCAGCCAGGACTGGTTTCGTACGCCTTTTGGCTTGGGTTAGTGCTGTACATGGCGTCCAGTCATCCTGGCGGCCCAGCCCCGCCCCCCCTGCAGATGGAATAAAATGGCAGATGAAATTTAACGTAGAGAAATGCAAAGTTATGCACTTTGTGGTCAAGAATGCACAAGCAACTTACACCTTAAATGGTAGTGAATTAGGGATAACCACACACGAAAAGGATTTGGGAATTGTTATAGACAACAAATTAGGCAGCAATATGCAATGTCAATCTGCAGTTGCTAACGTCAGTAAGGTTTTGTCATGTATAAATAGGGGCATAAATTCTCAGGATTAAATTATAATTTTGCCTCTTTATAAATCGCTGGTAAGACCACACCTTGAATATGCTGTGCAATTTTGGGCACCTTTTCTAAAGAAGGATATCATAGCACTAGAAAAAGTGCAGAGACGAGCTACAAAATTGATAAAAGGAATGGCGCATTTTAGTTACGAAGAAAGGTTACGAAAGTTAAATCTCTTTAGTTTGGAAAAATGGCGTCAAAGAACGAATATAACATTATGCAAATCTATTCGGGGCCATTATCATTATCAAACCATTATCTGGAAATCTATTCATAAACAGGGCTATACATAGGACACGAGGTCATACATTTAGGCTGGAAGAAAGGAGATTTCATCTAAGGCAAAGAAAAGGGTTTTTTTTTACATTAAGAGCAATAAGGATACGGAATTATCTGCTTGAAGAGGTGGTTTTGTCAGAGTCTATACAGATGTTTAAACTGCAATTTGATAAATACTTGCAAAAACATAACATACAGGGATATTATTATTATTATTATTATGATATTTATAGAGTGCCATCAAATTCCGAGGCGCTTTACAATGGGTGGACGAACAGACATGTAGTTGTAACCAGACAAGTTGGACACACAGGAACAGAGGGGTTGAGGGCCCTGCTCAATGAGCTTACATGCTAGAGGGAGTGGGGTAAAATGACACAAAAAGGTAAAGATAGTATTAGACTAATGACAGTTGCAGAAGAGGAATCAGTCAGGAGCTATTAACAGTTTATTTGATACGCTTTTATGAAGAAGTGGGTTTTTAACAAATTTTCGAAGGAGTGGAGACTGGGTGAACATCTAACGGAGCACGGAAGCGAGTTCCACAGAAACGGTGCAGCCCTCGAGAAATCTTGAAGGCGAGCATCAGAGGTGGGAGTACGGATAAAAGATAGACGTAAGTCTTCAGCAGATCGTAAGGGCCTAGACAGAACATACTTGTGTATAAGGGAGGATAGATAGGTGGGAGCAGCATTATGTAGAGATTTGAAAGCAAGAACCAGAATTTTAAATTGAGCTCTATATTTTATAGGAAGCCAATGTAGGGACTGACAGAAGGGTGAGGCATGGGAGGTGCGGGCGGACAGGAAGATGATCCTCGCCGCCGCATTCATTATGGACTGTAACAGCGCAAGTTGGGAGCACGTAAGACCACTGAGAAGCGGATTACAGTAGTCAAGGCGAGAAAGGACAGTGGAATGGACCAACACCTTAGTCGCATCTGGCGTTAAGTAGGGGCGGATGCGCGCAATGTTTTTGAGATGGAAATGACAGGATTTGGCGATAGATTGAACATGAGGCTTGAAGGAGAGGTCGGAGTCAAAGAGAACACCTAGGCAGTGAGCCTGCATGGTGGAGCTGATGGTAGCACCGTTGACTTGGAGGGAGACAGACACAGGAGTAACAATACTTGAGGGAGGAAAGACCAGAATTTCAGTTTTGGTCAAGTTTAGTTTAAGGAAGTGTGCAGCCATCCAGTTAGAAAGAGCAGAGAGGCAGTCAGAGACACTAGTCAAGAGGGACGGGGTGAGATCAGGAGAGGACAGGTAGATTTGCGTGTCATCTGCATAAAAATGATATTGGAAGCCAAAGGAGCTAATGAGTTTACCAAGTGAGGCAGTATAGATGGAGAACAGTAGGGGACCAAGGACTGAACCTTGGGGGACACCAACAGAGAGGAGTTGGGGAGAAGAAGCAGAGGCAGAGAAAGAAACACTGAAAGAGCGCTGGGGGAGGTAGGAGGAGCACCAGGAGAGAGCAATATCTTGTAGACCGATATTGCGGAGGATGATAAGAAGCTGTTGATGATCAACAGTGTCAAAAGCCGCAGACAGGTCAAGGAGAATTAGGATAGAGTAGTGACCACGAGATTTTGCAGCGAGTAGATCATTGGATACTTTGGTCAGTGCCGTTTCCACAGAGTGCTTAGCGCGGAAACCAGACTGAAGCTGGTCTAGCAGAGAGTTGGACTCGAGGAAGTCTGTCAATCTCGCATACACAATTTTTTCAAGGATCTTGGATGCAAAAGGCCGTAGCGAGATAGGACGATAGTTGGATGGGGAGTTAGGGTCAAGATTGGGCTTCTTTAGAATTGGGGTTACAGTTGCATGTTTGAAGGGCAATGGAAATATATCAGAGGAGACATAGAGATTGAGAATTTTAGTGAGAGGTGGAGAAAGAGAAGAAGACAGAGTATGGATGAGATGCAAGGGAATTGGATCTAGGGAGCAGGTGGTGGGGCAGGAGGACTGGAGCAGAGCAGAAACCTCTGGGTGCGAATGAACATAGAACAGCAGAGGGAGTGAAGTTAGGGGAAGTATTGTAAGGGGAAGAAGAAAGATGAGAGATCTCTGATTGTAGAGATCTTGTCAGTGAAGTGAGTTGCAAAGTCTGAGGCGGTCAAGTTAGTAGGTGGAGGAGGAACAGCAGGGCGAAGAAGAGTTAAATGTGTGAAATAGTCGTTTGGGTTCGCGGGAGAGTGTGGTTATGAGGGTATTGAAGTAATTAACTTTTGCAGAGGAAAGAGCCAAGCTGTATGAGCTCAGCATAAATTGGAGCATTTTTGGAGGTATCGAGTGAGCTTGGTGTGCCAGGGTTGTTGTTGGGGGGGGGGGTCTGTGGCGTTTAAATGTACAAGGTGCCATTATGTCTAGTTGAGAGGAGAGGGTGGAATTGTAGAAGGAGGTTGCAGAACTAGGACAGGTGAGGTTTGAGATAGGTAAAAGGAGAGTTTGGAGATTAGTGGAGAAATGTTCTAGGTCAAGACATTGGAGGTTTCTGTGAGAGTGATGTTCAGACGGTGGTGTCAATTGGGTCTTAGGTATGCCAATGTCAAAAGTCAGCAGATGGTGGTCAGATAGAGGCAAAGGAATATTGGAGAGATTAGAGGGAGCACAGAGGTTGGTGAAGGCAAGCTCCAGAGTGTTTCCTGCTGTATGGGTTATATATAATTTCTAATTAGTGGGGTAATAGCTGCTTGATCCAAGGAGACATCTGACTGCTATTTTGGGGTCAAGAAGGAATTATTTCCTTGTTTGTTGCATAATTGGAAGCGCTTCAGACTAGGTATTTTTTTGCCTTCTTTTAGATCAACAGCAAAAACATATGCGAGGAAGGCTGAACTTGATGGACACAAGTCTCTTTTCAGCTATATAACTATGGAACTATGTGTCTTAGCTTTTTGGAACTTGAGATCAATACAGTGAAAGGTGAGGCTGATTGCCTCAAGGCAAGTTATCTTCTCTCTGTCAAGTCGTTGCTGATGTTCGCGAGTCACGGAAGGTGACTTTGCAGTTCTGACTTTGCAGTCCTTAATCGGTTGTTTGAATTTTGCGTGTCGGCTGAATCTGGTTTGGGGTATATTTAGCAGCTTTCTAGCCAAAGCTACCTGTGGGATAAGTTCTCCTCAGGACTTTAGTAGGATTACGGCCCCCATGAAAGATTTGGGCTTTCCTTTGGGATTATATTGGGCGGGTTTTCCTTTGGGAAATGGCGGTCTCCTCACCTGAGTTGGAACTGTTAACGGACGCTTCATGGAGTGCTGGTTTTGGGGCATATTTTGAAGGTCAGTAGTGCACGGAACAGTGGCCTGAAACACGTACATCGAGCTTGCTTATCTAAGATAAGATTTTTGGATTTGTTTCCGCTAGTTGTACAATTGTCATTGTGGGGGAGTTAATAATTTCTGGACAAGAAGGTGGCATTCTTTACGGACTACAAGTCAGTAGTGGATGCTGCTATTTGTCCATTTCTTCTGTTCCTGTAGTTCAGCTTCTTTGTTATTTTGTATTGTGTTGTATGTCATTTAATATTGTTTTTCAGGAGCATCATGTTCCTTTTTTTAACATAACTGGTAATTCACTCTCTCATTTCCAGTGGGCAAGATTTTTTTATAAAGCAGCTCCAGACGCCCAAGAGGAGGGTCTTTCCTGTCCGGACAAAATGTGGAGGCTTGGGACATTATGCTTGGAGGACTGATCCAGAGTTCATGGCCCTTGGCACTTGGGCAGCTTATAGTAAAGTTTGGGATGATGGTCTGCTCTGGGGAAAGTACATTTGGATGCTTTGTTATGGTTCCTTTGTCAGTGGTTTGCCTCTGGAGCTTCTCCATCTGTTGTAGAACATAATATTGTATAAAATAGATTAATGGGTTTAATAAGATGTTAAGCGTTTGACAATTACCTTTTTTAATTTCTGGTTTGTAATATTTTTTTAAAAAAGTAATAAAAGCTGAAATAAAAGCAAAAATGTTTCTGTATCTTTGTTTTTATGGGGTTATGGGGTAGTATAGGAATATGCCTGATGTAATGACTACGATGCGCACATAGGCGTGCGCAGCCTATTGCATTAGGGTGTGCACCCTAAAGCACAAGCACACGCCGCATATATGTATGTATGTATATATATATATATATATATATATACACACACATACACATATATACACACATACACACACTGCTGTGTGTGTGTGTGTGCTGTGTGAGGGTGCCGTTAGTGTGATGTGTGTGTGTGACGGTGCTGGTAGTGTGCTATGTGGGTGAGGGTGTTTGTGTGTGCGTGCTTGTGAGGATGCTGTTAATGTACTGTGTGTGAGGGTGCTGTTTGTGTGTGTGTGCGCTTGTGAGGGTGCTGTTAATGTACTGTGTGTGAGGGTGCTGTTTGTATGTGAGGGTACTGGTAGTGTGCTGTGTGTGTGTTTGTTAGGGTCCTGTTTGTGTTTGTGAGGGTACTGTTAGTGTGCTGTGTGTGTGTGAGGGAGCTGTTTGTGTGCTGTGTGTGAGGGTGCTGTGTATGTCTGTGGGTGCTGTGTATGGGTGCTGTACAGGGAGTGCAGAATTATTAGGCAAGTTGTATTTTTGAGGATTAATTTTATTATTGAACAACAACCATGTTCTCAATGAACCCAAAAAACTCATTAATATCAAAGCTGAATATTTTTGGAAGTAGTTTTTAGTTTGTTTTTAGTTATAGCTATGTTAGGGGGATATCTGTGTGTGCAGGTGACTATTACTGTGCATAATTATTAGGCAACTTAACAAAAAACAAATATATACCCATTTCAATTATTTATTATTACCAGTGAAACCAATATAACATCTCAACATTCACAAATATACATTTCTGACATTCAAAAACAAAACAAAAACAAATCAGTGACCAATATAGCCACCTTTCTTTGCAAGGACACTCAAAAGCCTGCCATCCATGGATTCTGTCAGTGTTTTGATCTGTTCACCATCAACATTGCGTGCAGCAGCAACCACAGCCTCCCAGACACTGTTCAGAGAGGTGTACTGTTTTCCCTCCTTGTAAATCTCACATTTGATGATGGACCACAGGTTCTCAATGGGGTTCAGATCAGGTGAACAAGGAGGCCATGTCATTAGATTTTCTTCTTTTATACCCTTTCTTGCCAGCCACGCTGTGGAGTACTTGGACGCGTGTGATGGAGCATTGTCCTGCATGAAAATCATGTTTTTCTTGAAGGATGCAGACTTCTTCCTATACCACTGTTTGAAGAAGGTGTCTTCCAGGAACTGGCAGTAGGACTGGGAGTTGAGCTTGACTCCATCCTCAACCCGAAAAGGCCCCACATGCTCATCTTTGATGATACCAGCCCAAACCAGTACTCCACCTCCACCTTGCTGGCGTCTGAGTCGGACTGGAGCTCTCTGCCCTTTACCAATCCAGCCACGGGCCCATCCATCTGGCCCATCAAGACTCACTCTCATTTCATCAGTCCATAAAACCTTAGAAAAATCAGTCTTGAGATATTTCTTGGCCCAGTCTTGACGTTTCAGCTTGTGTGTCTTGTTCAGTGGTGGTCGTCTTTCAGCCTTTCTTACCTTGGCCATGTCTCTGAGTATTGCACACCTTGTGCTTTTGGGCACTCCAGTGATGTTGCAGCTCTGAAATATGGCCAAACTGGTGGCAAGTGGCATCGTGGCAGCTGCACGCTTGACTTTTCTCAGTTCATGGGCAGTTATTTTGCGCCTTGGTTTTCCACACGCTTCTTGCGACCCTGTTGACTATTTTGAATGAAACGCTTGATTGTTTGATGATCACGCTTCAGAAGCTTTGCAATTTTAAGAGTGCTGCATCCCTCTGCAAGATATCTCACTATTTTTGACTTTTCTGAGCCTGTCAAGTCCTTCTTTTGCCCCATTTTGCCAAAGGAAAGGAAGTTGCCTAATAATTATGCACACCTGATATAGGGTGTTGATGTCATTAGACCACACCCCTTCTCATTACAGAGATGCACATCACCTAATATGCTTAATTGGTAGTAGGCTTTCGAGCCTATACAGCTTGGAGTAAGACAACATGCATAAAGAGGATGATGTGGTCAAAATACTCATTTGCCTAATAATTCTGCACTCCCTGTATATGTCTGTGGGTGCTGTATGTGTGTGGGTGCTGTGTATGGGTGCTGTGTATGTCTGTGGGTGCTGTATGTGTGTGGGTGCTGTGTGTGGGTGCTGTGTATGTCTGTGGGTGCTGTATTTGTGTGGGTGCTGTATGTGTGTGGGTGCTGTGTATGTCTGTGGGTGCTGTGTATGGGTGCTGTATGTGTGTGGGTGCTGTATGGGTGCTGTATGTGTGTGGGTGCTGTGTATGTGTGTGGGTGCTGTGTATGTCTGTGGGTGCTGTGTATGTCTGTGGGTGCTGTATGTGTGTGGGTGCTGTATGTCTGTGGGTGCTGTGTATGTCTGTGGGTGCTGTGTATGTCTGTGGGTGCTGTATGTGTGCTGTATGTGTATGGGTACTGTATGTGTATGGGTACTGTATGTGTGTGGGTGCTGTATGTGTGTGGGTGCTGTATGTGTGTGTGCTGTATGTGGGTGGGTGATTGGGGGGGGTGAAGGTGGGGGTACATTAATTGCTATCCCCCCTCCCTTCTTACCTTTTGTAGGGAGGGGGGATCGTGGTCCTGGTGGTCCAGTGGAGGAGGGGATCCTTGTTGCTGATTCCTTCCCTGGTGGTCCAGTGGAGAGTGAACTCTAACCCCTGTGGGGCTAGAGTTCACTCTTGCGAGATTTGAGCGTTGCCGAGGCAACGCTCATATCTCGCGAGAGGAACCCGGCGGAGCTGCGGCAATAGCTCCGCCGGGTCCTCTCCTGCCTCCCTCCCTGCCTGTGGGTCAGTGGGGAGGGAGGCTGAGAGCAGAGCCGGCGCTCGGATAGCGCCGGCTCTGCATGAGCCGACAGGGGAGATCCTGAGATCTCCCCTGCCGGTCTCAATATGCATAGGCGTGCCGCGGGGATTAGGGTGTGCCCAGGCACAACAGGCACACCCTGTGCGCACGCCTATGGATGCGCATGTCAAGTTCAGCGTTTCTGTGCAAAGCTTGGAGACGCTGTGCATTGGCCCAGGAAGCACCTCACGTGGCTGTCCGAGGAGTGGACATGAAAGGTGTTCCTAGACTGTAATGTAAACACTGCCTTTACTCTGAAAAATCATGCTGGGAATGATTATACTCACCATAACAACTTCATTAAGCTTTTAATTAACTACATTAAGCATTTTCTTTTAATTTTGTAAATTGTTTGATGCACTATCTGTATTCTATATAAAACATAAAGTTTTTGGCATATTACCAACTCATGTTGCTATAACCATTAAAAACAGTTTATATTGTTACTTTACTGTTCCTTTACCTATAGAACAAGCACAGAAGATCTTAAATATATTAAATGGGCACTGATACTGCATCCTTGTAGATTATTGTGTATATTTTTGCATAGCAGAAATGGACATCTTGCACTTTTTGGAAAGTTTTTAGCAAGAAGCCAAAGTAGGATGGTTACCTAGATAAAACCGCAAGTCTAAATATTCCCTCATTACACGTCTGAAGCAGATAAGGAGTTATTTCATGCTGGGCCTTCTCATTATCCACACAGTTTGGGGGATGTAACTCTTCAGAGAAAGACCATAAATTATTCCTGAGGAATCACCAGTTCCTTCCAACAAACTTTATTTTAATGAGACACAAGAAATATTTGTTGTTATTTTTTTTTTTAATACTCTAAGTCATGATTTAAAATAAACGCAATGAGAGAAAGAAGAATCTTCACTCGTAACCGATCGACTGCTGAGAAGCAACATGGAATGTAGATGGACTGATGGAGAAGAACTTCAGGGATGGCCCAACGTTGAGTATCTACCAACCACTCCTATCAAGGACGGAGATGACAAACTGAATGAGGGGCAAAAGCACCAGACATCCAACTGGAAGATAAAGAGACAGAAAGTGATCAATAACCAGACTGTAAGTAAAACAAATCCAAGAATGATACACAGGATGGAGTCATGGACAGGGGAACAAATTAGAGGAAAGGGAGAAAGTATAAATAGTAATGCGAATATATCTGCTTTTACAGATGGGGTAGTGGATTTATAAATTAAACTTTCATCCGGCGTGATTGGCCAGTCAGACACGCCTTTTCTGAAACCTTAATTTGTCCATGGATGGAAGCAATGGCTACAAAAATAGGACTATTTTAATGACCATATACAATTTGTACACTTTTGATAATTGAGATGTGCACGTTTTATCCCTTAATAGCTGAGTTGGTAAATTACCCAGATAGCACTTTTTCCAAAATTACGTATACAGGTCATATCAGATTAATGAATAATCTTGTCTATGATACGTCATGAATGGGCGCGTTACCAAATTGGCATTCAAGGTTCCTTCTTTAAGGAGAATGCACTGCTATCAATTAACACTCGTTTGGTATTTCACTAACGTGTGAATTTAAGTAGAAAAAGTAAGCTATGTTTTAATTTGGCCATTTAGCCTTAGAAATATAAAATCCACTTTGAACTCCCAAAGTGTCTATATATATATACACTCACACATCTGCACATATTTAACTCCTTAAGGACACATGACAGAAATATTCCGTCATGATTCCCTTTTATTCCAGAAGTTGTGTCCTTAAGGGGTTAAAGGAATTCAGCACAAGCCAGTTCCAACCCACACCCCACCCCTTTGCCAATCATTACATTGTATTCCTGTAGCCTTCAGGATCCGATTCAAACTGCTAACTGACCTATAAAGCTCCCCACTAACTCCGCTCCTCACTGCTCGTTTCCTCTTTACTCAATAAATTCACCCCTTTTCATTCCCTTCACTCTGTAAACAACCTTCTCCTGATATCTGCTGGTTCCCGCATTGCCAACTCTAATCTGCAGGATTTTTTTACGGGGCTGCCCCATTCATTTGGAATTTGCTAACCCCGTGCAATAAGACTCTCCCTGGCCTCCAGTCCTTTAAGAAGTGACTGAAAACACAGCTGTTTAGGAAATCCTTCTCCCTGGGTGACGTTTCTCTCATTCACTGCCCTCATCAGATCCCTCGCCTGCAAAACCTACTCCCTCCACTGGCCGCTTGTTCTACACATCAGGTTAACTGGCACAGGATCTAATCCATCAATCCCTATCCCTCTGACATGCTGGTATTTGTCTTGTCTGTCTTTACCCTTCCTCATAGACTGTTAGATTGTTGGAGAAGGGCCTTCTTCACCTCTTGTCTCTGTTATATTCCATATATAAATTACTTGTCAGAGATCCCCATTCTATAATTGTAAAGCACGGTGTAATATGTTGGCTCTATACAAATAATAATAATACAGAGAACTTGCAGTCAGCCACAAAATACAGATTAAGGAAGAGCTCATCCCCCTCATTGGCTGCCTGCCTGTATGTCAAGATATATTCATTATTCAGACAGAGATGGAGCTGAGTCCAAATAATGTAATGTAATTTAAAGTAATTATGAACGGTGCTAAATGTGAAAAATGGTTTGAAACTCTGCAATATATGGAAAGCAGAATTGCAAAATTGTAGATGAAGTGTGCGGTGACAGTGTGTGGGGCTATGCTCATACTATAGATGAAGTATGTGGTGGTAGTGTGGGGCCATGCTGATACTCTAAGTATAGTATGTGGTGGTAGTGTGGGGCCATGCTTATACTATAGATGAAGTATGTGTTGGTGGTAGTGTGGGTCCATGCTGATACTCTAAGTATAGTATGTGGTGGTAGTGTGGGGCCATGCTGATACTATAGATGAAGTATGTGTGGTGGTAGTGTGGGGCCATGCTGATACTCTAGGTATAGTATGTGGTGGTGGTAGTGTGGGGCCATGCTGATACTCTAAGTATAGTATGTGGTGGTAGTGTGGGTCCATGCTGATACTCTAAGTATAGTATGTGGTGGTAGTGTGGGGCCATGCTGATACTATAGATGAAGTATGTGTGGTGGTAGTGTGGGGCCATGCTGATAATCTAGGTATAGTATGTGGTGGTGGTAGTGTGGGGCCATGCTGATACTCTAAGTATAGTATGTGGTGTTAGTGTGGGGCCATACTGATACTCTAGGTATAGTATGTGTTGGTGGTAGTGTGGGTCCATGCTGATACTCTAAGTATAGTATGTGGTGGTAGTGTGGGGCCATGCTGATACTATAGATGAAGTATGTGTTGGTGGTAGTGTGGGGCTATGCTGATACTCTAGGTATAGTATGTGGTGGTGGTAGTGTGGGGCCATGCTGATACTCTAAGTATAGTATGTGGAGGTAGTGTGGGGCCATGCTAATACTATAGATGAAGTATGTGTTGGTGGTAGTGTGGGGCCATGCTGATACTCTAGGTATAGTATGTGTTGGTGGTAGTGTGGGTCCATGCTGATACTCTAAGTATAGTATGTGGTGATAGTGTGGGGCCATGCTGATACTATAGATGAAGTATGTGTTGGTGGTGGTGTAGGGGTCCATGCTGATACTCTAGGTATAGTATGTGGTGGTAGTGTGGGGCCATGCTGATACTATAGATGAAGTATGTGTGGTGGTAGTGTGGGGCCATGCTGATACTATAGATGAAGTATGTGGTGGTAGTGTGGGGCCATGCTAAAACTCTAGGTATAGTATGTGGTGGTAGTGTGGGTCCATGCTGATACTCTAGGTATAGTATGTGGTGGTAGTGTGGGGCCATGCTGATACTATAGATGAAGTATGTGTTGGTGGTAGTGTGGGTCCATACTGATACTCTAAGTATAGTATGTGGTGGTAGTGTGGGGCCATGCTGATACTATAGATGAAGTATGTGTGGTGGTAGTGTGGGGCCATGCTGATACTCTAGGTATAGTAGATGGTGGTAGTGTGGGGCCATGCTGATACTATAGATGAAGTATGTGTTGGTGGTAGTGTGCGGCCATGCTGATACTCTAGGTATAGTATGTGGTGGTAGTGTGGGGCCATGCTTATACTATAGATGAAGTATGTGTTGGTGGTAGTGTGGGTCCATGCTGATACTCTAGGTATAGTAGGTGG
>OW240913.1:7043179-7133100 GCA_933207985.1 Pelobates cultripes
CTTCTCACTGTGATTTCCACAGTGAGAGCATGCAAGCGTCCATAGGAAAGCATTGTAAATGCTTTCCTATGCGACGGGCTGAATGCGCGCGCAGCCCTTGCCGCGCGTGCGCATTCAGCCCAGGAGGAGGAACGGAGGAGGAGAGAAGGCAGAGAGCTCCCCGCCCAGTGCTGGAAAAAGGTAAGTTTTAAGCCTTTTCCCCTTTCCAGAGCCGGGCGGGAGGGGGACCCTGAGGGTGGGGGCACCCTCAGGGCACTATAATTACCAGAAGCCAAGTATATTTCCACTATATGTCCTTAGTATGTATTTGGTAGTAGTGTGGGAGCCATGCTGATACATAGATGAAGTATGTGTTGGTGGTAGTGTGGGCCATGCTGATACTCTAAGTATAGTATGTAGTGGCCAGTGTGAGCCATGCTTATACTATAGATAGTATGTTGGTGGTAGTGTGCGGCCTGATACTCTAGAGTATAGTAGATGGTAGTAGTGTAGAGCCATGCTTGCCTATAGATGAAGTATGTGTTGGTGGCCAGTGGCAGGGCCATGCTGATACTCTAGGTATAGTATGTGGTAGTAGTGTGGGGCCATGCTTACATACTATAGATGAAGTATGTGTGTTGGTGGTAGTGTGGGGCCATGCTGATACTATAGATGAAGTATGTGTGGTGGTAGTGTGGGGCCATGCTGATACTATAGATGAAGTATGTGTTGGTGGTAGTGTGGGGCCATGCTGATACTCTAAGTATAGTATGTGGTGGTAGTGTGGGGCCATGCTGATACTATAGATGAAGTATGTGTTGGTGGTAGTGTGGGGCCATGCTGATACTATAAATGAAGTATGTGTTGGTGGTAGTGTGCGGCCATGCTGATACTCTAAGTATAGTATGTGGTGGTAGTGTGGGACCATGCTGATACTATAGATGAAGTATGTGTTGGTGGTAGTGTGGGGCCATGCTGATACTCTAGGTATAGTATGTGGTGGTAGTGTGGGGCCATGCTGATACTATAGATGAAGTATGTGTTGGTGGTAGTGTGGGACCATGCTGATACTATAGATGAAGTATGTGTTGGTGGTAGTGTGGGACCATGCTGATACTATAGATGAAGTATGTGTTGGTGGTAGTGTGGGGCCATGCTGATACTCTAGGTATAGTATGTGGTGGTGGTGGGGGCCATGCTTATACTATAGATGAAGTATGTGTTGGTGGTAGCGTGGTAGTGTGGGTCCATGCTGATACTCTAGGTATAGTATGTGGTGGTAGTGTGGGGCCATGCTGATACTATAGATGAAGTATGTGTTGGTGGTAGTGTGCGGCCATACTGATACTCTAGGTATAGTATGTGGTGGTAGTGTGGGGCCATGCTAATACTATAGATGAAGTATGTGTTGGTGGTAGTGTGCGGCCATGCTGATACTCTAGGTATAGTATGTGGTGGTAGTGTGGGGCCATGCCATGCTGATACTCTAGGTATAGTAGGTGGTGGTAGTGTGGGGCCATGCTGATACTATATGATGAGTAGTGTGTGTGTTGGTGGTAGTGTGGGGCCATGCTGATACTCTAGGTATAGTATGTGGTGGTAGTGTGGGGCCATGCTGATACTATAGTATAGTATGTGTGGTAATGTGGGGCCATGCTGATACTATAGATGAAGTATGTGTTGGTGGTAGTGTGGGGCCATGCTGATACTCTAGGTATAGTATGTGGTGGTAGTGTGGGGCCATGCTGATACTATAGATGAAGTATGTGTTGGTGGTAGTGTGGGGCCATGCTGATACTATAGGTATAGTATGTGGTGGTAGTGTGGGGCCATGCTGATACTCTAGGTATAGTATGTGGTGGTAGTGTGGGGTCCATGCTGATACTCTAGGTATAGTATGTGGTGGTAGTGTGGGGCCATGCTAATACTATAGATGAAGTATGTGTTGGTGGTAGTGTGGGGCCATGCTGATACTCTAGGTATAGTATGTGGTGGTAGTGTGGGGCCATGCTGATTCTATAGATGAAGTATGTGTTGGTGGTAGTGTTGGGCCATGCTGATACTCTAGGTATAGTATGTGGTGGTGGTGGGGGGCCATGCTTAAACTACAGATGAAGTATGTGTTGGTGGTAGTGTAGGGGTCCATGCTGATACTCTAGGTATAGTATGTGGTGGTAGTGTGGGGCCATGCTGATACTATAGATGAAGTATGTGTTGGTGGTAGTGTGGGTCCATGCTGATACTCTAGGTATAGTAGATGGTGGTAGTGTGGGGCCATGCTGATACTATAGATGAAGTATGTGTTGGTGGTAGTGTGCGGCCATGCTGATACTCTAGGTATAGTATGTGGTGGTAGTGTGGGGCCATGCTGATACAATAGATGAAGTATGTGTTGGTGGTAGTGTAGGGGTCCATGCTGATACTCTAGGTATAGTATGTGGTGGTAGTGTGGGGCCATGCTGATACTATAAAAGGTAGTGTGTGTTGGTGGTAGTGTGAAGCCATGCTGATACTCTAGATGTAGTGTGTGTTGGTGGTAGTGTAGGGGTTCTTCCTGATACTCTAGGCATAGTGTGTTGTGGCAGTGTTTGGGGCCATGCTGATACTCTAGATGTAGTGTGTGTTGGTGGTAGTGTAGGGGTTCTTCCTGATACTCTAGACATAGTTTGTTGTGGCAGTGTTTGGGGCCATGCTCTATATGTAATGTGTGGTGGTAGTGTGGGGCCATGCTGATACTATAGATGAAGTATGTGTTGGTGGTAGTGTGGGGCCATGCTGATACTCTAGGTTTAGTATGTAGTGGTAGTGTGGGGCCATGCTTATACTATAGATGAAGTATGTGTTGGTTGTAGTGTGGTAGTGTAGGGGTCCATGCTGATACTCTAGGTATAGTATGTGGTGGTAGTGTGGGGCCATGCTGATACTATAGATGAAGTATGTGTTGGTGGTAGTGTGGGGCCATGCTGATACTCTAGGTTTAGTATGTGGTGGTAGTGTGGGGCCATGCTTATACTATAGATTAAGTATGTGTTGGTGGTAGTGTGGTAGTGTAGGGGTCCATGCTGATACTCTAGGTATAGTATGTGGTGGTAGTGTGGGGCCATGCTGATACTATAAATGTAGTGTGTGTTGGTGGTAGTGCGAAGCCATGCTGATACTCTAGATGTAGTGTGTGCTGGTGGTAGTGTAGGGGTTCTTCCTGATACTCTAGACATAGTGTGTTGTGGCAGTGTTTGGGGCCATGCTGATACTCTATATGTAATGTGTGGTGGTAGTGTGGGGCCATGCTGATACTACAGATGTAGTCTGTGGTGGTAGTGTGGGGGCATGCTGATACTATAGATGTAGTCTGTGGTGGTACTGTGGGGCCATGCTGATACTACAGATGTAGTGTGTGGTGGTAGTGTGGGGCCATGATGATACTACAGATGTAGTGTGTGGTGGTAGTGTGGGGCCATGATGATACTACAGATGTAGTGTGTGGTGGTAGTGTGGGGCCATGATGATACTGCAGATGTAGGGCAGATGTAGGGCCATGCTGTGGTGGTTGCAGTGTGTAAAGCTATGCTAATACTCCTGATGTAGTGTGTGGTGGTGGTGGTAGTGTTGGGCCATGCTGATACAGCAGATGTAGTTAGTTTTTTATAGTAGTGTGGGGCCAGGCTGATACAATAGATGTAGTGTGTGGTGGTTGCAGTGTGTAAAGCTATGCTAATACTCCTGATGTAGTGTGTGGTGGTGGTACTGTGGGGCCATGCTGATACTACAGATGTAGGGCAGATGTAGGGCCATGCTATGGTGGTTGCAGTGTGTAAAGCTATGCTAATACTCCTGATGTAGTGTGTGGTGGTGGTGGTAGTGTTGGGCCATGCTGATACAGCAGATGTAGTTAGTTTTTTATAGTAGTGTGGGGCCAGGCTGATACAGTAGATGTAGTGTGTGGTGGTTGCAGTGTGTAAAGCTATGCTGTTACTCCAGATGTAGTGTGTGGTGGTAGTGTGGGGGCATGCTGATACTATAGATGTAGTGTGTGGTGGTTGCAGTGTGTAAAGCTATGCTAATACTCCAGATGTAGTGTGTGGTGGTAGGGTGTTTACGGTTTGTAAAATGAAAAAAGAGGACATACTCTTCACACATGAAGCAAGCTAAACTGTTTTAGGTGTTTGGAGTGTTACTTTAAATAAGTAGAAGAATATCCCGAAGGTACATCAGTGATTATTTCATTTATTGTCCATGGGGATTCTTCAAAAGGGCCGTAGCATTTCATACATTGCCCCATAGCTTCCTAAACTATTTTGCTATTAATTCTTCGTAAACTATCTGGAAACCAATCAGGTCAATCTGTCTGTGTTTGTTTGCAGGTTTTATCTGGCTCTGAGGCCAACAAATTAAACCAAATAAAACATTACCCCGAAAATGCAGCCAGAGAGAGAACCAGAGTCCGCACCCTTCGGCAGGCGTTTCTGTCCCTCCAGGCCGCCCTTCCATCTGTCCCACCTGACACCAAACTGTCCAAACTGGATGTGTTGATCTTGGCCACCAGTTATATTGCCCACCTCACACATACTTTGGACAAGGATGGAAATCTACCTGGCAGTTCAACCACTTACCCCCAGTTCCGCAGGGGCCCTGGATTTCTACACCCTATGAAGGTAAAGATGTGATATAGAAACCAGTTATCGATTATAACACATGTCTGTTGGGATGGTGAAATTCTCCTCTTCCTTGCTGAAGTCAGAAGAAAAATTGAGCTTAATCTAGATTAATACCCATATGCCCTCACTGCATATGCCCTCATTGCAAGTAATACCTGACACAACCTGTAAAAAAGATACCCCTCAATAAAATAATGATAGAAAACAATAGAGAAGGCAGGTCCATGTTTTGGCTTAACTGGAACACAGAGGATTTACTCCATGCGTCATAGATATAAGTTCAATGCCATTGGCTGGACTGTTTCAGCCATTGACATTATGGTTTCAGCCACCACATTGGTTTAACCCCTTAAGGACACATGACATGTGTGACATGTCAAGATTCCCTTCTATTCCTGAAGTTTGGTCCTTAAGGGGTTAAACACCACATGTTACAAAAATATGAAATCATGGTGTATTGTGATTCAACCAAACATTCCATTAATGCAATGGGACTGATCCCCAAATATCATATGAGTGCAAGGTACGTATGGCATTGCCTGGGTGGAGCCTCATATTGATTATGCCATGCTGCTGTGTATCCCATTACATCAAATGTGGGATAATGTTTAGGTAGGTAATAGGTGAACATAGGCAAGACCATAAATGTATTACTCTAATCACACTGCAGCTCGTACTGGTTGTGATAGGCTAAGGCATGACAGTTGTAGCCTTGACTACCAGGCCGTATCTACCATAAATCAAACCACATGGCACAGACATAGTGGGTAGAAAAGGCTACAGCCATTTTATTTATTTATTTTAATTAGTATGCAAGATTTGGTCATTGCCCCCATAACATTACATATACATTGAACCTTTAATAACCTAGGCAACCACCACAGGGTTAACATAACCATGAATAACTTGCATACCATAATTAACATAATTAACATAACAATTTAACCTTTTCCAGCACCCAGCTTGCTCCCAGGGATCCCCCATGTTGGAACCGCTCAAACTGCTGGGACAGAACCGCCTGCCCAGCCCCCAATTAGGCTGCGAGACCCTCTTCTGACTCACCACCTCTCACCAAGCCTCCATTAGGCTATCACCAAATCCTCATTGTGAGGCTATCTAGCAAGCTACCGCCAAGGCTGCGACAATTATTTCTTCTGGAACTGCCATCTTTGCGACCAGCTGCCTCTGGAGAACAAAGAAAAAACCGTCAGAACTTGGAAGTAGTATCCAAACACAATGAACAACAAACTAGGGAGGAAGGGCGGGCAAAAGAGATGGAATAACAGATTTAGCCATAAAATGGCTGCCGTGAAATGGTCCTCAGCCCCTATATACCCTTCATCCTCCTAATGCCCCACCCCCTCACCCTCTCTACCAATCCCTACTGCCTTGCTCAGTACAAGCTGTCAAGGCCCTCCTCCGCCTATGCGTCTACATGGGGCTACAATAATTGCTTTATAGAGGACTAACCTTTTAACCACTGCACATGGGTGAGGGGATAGAGCTCTAATGTAAAGTTCATTTCAGGTGAAGGTGGTCCCCTGTCCAGAAGTCTTAAAATGTCACTCTTATTTCACTCTCTATATTAATCCCATCACCCCTGCCACATGAATGAGGATTTTGGGGTGCCAGATCACTCATACAGTCAGGTCCATAAATATTGGGACATCGACACAATTCTAATCTTTTTGGCTCTATACACCAACACAATAGGTTTGAAATGAAACAAACAAGATGTGCTTTAACTGCAGACTTTCAGCTTTAATTTGAGGGTATTTATATCCAAATCAGGTAAACGGTGTAGGAATTACAACATTTTGTATATGTGCCTCCCACTTTTTAAGGGACCAAAAGTAATGGGACAGATTAACAGTCAGAAATCAAACTTTCACTTTTTAATACATGGTTGCAAATCCTTTGCAATCAATTACAGCCTGAAGTCTGGAACGCATAGACATCACCAGACGCTGGGTTTCATCCCTGGTGATGCTCTGCCAGGCCTCTACTGCAACTGTCTTCAGTTCCTGCTTGTTCTTGGGGAATTTTCCCTACAATTTTGTCTTCATTGAGTGAAATGCATGCTCAATCGGATTCAGGTCAGGTGATTGACTTGGCCATTGCATAACATTCCACTTCTTTCCCTTAAAAAAAACTCTTTGGTTGATTTTGCAGTATGCTTCGGGTCATTGTCCATCTGCACTCTGAAGTGCTGTCCAATGAATTCTGAAGCATTTGGCTGAATATGAGAAGGTAATATTGCCATCCTGCTGCTTTTGTCAGCAGTCACATAATCAATAAATACAAGAGAACCAGTTCCATTTGCAGCCATATATGCCCACACCATGACACTACCACCACCATGCTCACTGATGAGGTGGTATGATTTGGATCATGAGCAGTTCCTTTCCTTTTCCATACTCTTCTCTTCCCATCACTCTGGTACAAGTTGATCTTGGTCTCATCTGTCCATAGGATGTTGTTCCAGAACTGTGAAGGCTTTTTTAGATGTTGTTTGGCAAACTCTAATCTGGCCTTCCTGTTTTTGAGGTTCACCAATGGTTTACATCTTGTGGTGAACCCTCTGTATTCACTCTGGTGAAGTATTCTCTTGTTTGTTGACTTGTTGACTTGATTGTTGACTTTGACACACATACACCTACCTCCTGGAGAGTGTTCTTGATCTGGCCAACTGTTGTGAAGGGTGTTTTCTTCACCAGGGAAAGAATTCTTCGGTCATCCACCACAGTTGTTTTCTGTGGTCTTCCGGGTCTTTTGGTGTTGCTGAGCTCACCGGTGCGTTCTTTCTTTTGAAGGATGTTCCAAACAGTTGATTTGGTCACACCTAATGTTTTTGCTATCTCTCTGATGGGTTTGTTTTGTTCTTTCAGCCTAATGATGGCTTGCTTCACTGATAGTGACAGCTCTTTGGATCTCATATTGGGAGTTGACAGCAACAGATTCCATATGCAAATAGCACACTTGAAATGAACTCTGGACCTTTTATCTGCTCCTTGTAAATGGGATAATGAGGGAATAACACACACCGGGCCATGGAACAGCTGAGCAGCCAATTGTCCCATTACTTTTGGTCCCTTAAAAAGTGGGAGGCACATATACAAATTGTTGTAATTCCTACATCATTCACCTGATTTGGATGTAAATACCCTCAAATTAAAGCTGAAAGTCTGCAGTTAAAGCACATCTTGTTCATTTCATTTCAAATCCATTGTGGTGGTATATAGGGCCAAAAAGATTAGAATTGTGTCCATGTCCCAATATTTATGGACCTGACTGTATGTTATTAGATGTTCCATGGAATCGATTTTCTTATCCCTAGTGGGTTGACATATTTTAAAATCTGTTAATTCAATCCCAAGCAATTTCTTCGTTTTGTTTCAGTTGTTTTAAAAACGATTTGAGATCTGTATGGATGGGGTTCAATTTAGGTCTCATTAGGCTAAAATAAGTTTTACTCATTTCAGATAAAAAATTAACTTATAGTGAACCTGACGGGGGGCGTGGCTATGGACCGCATGGAAACGGACGCATAAGCTGTGAGCTCTGCCGAACCGTGGGTCCAAGAGCATGTTTTCACAGCGAACCGGCCACTAATGACGGCCTCCCACGACGCACATCACACCCAGAACGCAATGGCATCAAAATCAACCAAAAAAATGAAACAGATTCTCACCTGAACTCGCAGCAAGCTGAATGTTCTCACCTGAACTCGCGGCAAGCTACCCCCGAGCTAATCCAAGATGGCGCCGGAAGAACCGGATCGCCCACATGGGAATCTGATGCAGATAACAGCCAAAGCAGCTTCCCCAACATTGCCATTACTCCTGCTACATATGCCTCAATAAGCACCATGCTTGATAACCTTAAAGCAACCCTGCGCTCTGATTTTCAAAAAATGGCATCAGACATAAGAGCTGACATTCAGTCACTGGGGGACAGAACGGCGCACCTGGAGGAAAAAACGGAGGGATTACAAGAAGCTCACAATGACCTTGCGGAGGCACATGGGGCACTGGAAAATAAGGTCAGATACTTGGAGGGAAAAATTGCAGCTAATGAAGATCGGGATAGGAGGAACAATATTAGAATCCGCGGAATACCCGAAAATGTTAGACCACAGGACCTCGTGCAGTTTGTGCAGAAATTATTTAAATCCATGATTCCAACACTGACAGAGGCAGATCTCCACATAGACAGAACACACAGACTCCCCAAACCGAGATATTTACCTGCGACCACCCCATGGGATGTCATTACCAGGGTCCACTATTTCACGGTGAAGGACCAAATAATGCAGGTATCTAGACTCAATGCCAGGCGAATATGCGGACATTTAACTGTTGGTAGACCTATCAGCAGCCACCATGTTCAAGAGAAGGTCATTTGCACCCATAACAGTGGCCCTAAGAAATGCCAATATCCTGTATAAATGGGGATTCCCTACCAAGCTAGTTATCAAACGAAACGGAATTGACCGAGCCATCATCTCACCGGAAGAAGACCTAAAGATCCTAGAGGATTGGCATATCCCCGTCCCCACAATTGACTCTCGCAGGCAGGACCTACCACCACCACACAAAATTGCAAGAGACTGGCAACAGGTCCCATGGATCAGAACAACTCAGCAGGACCGCAGGAACCCTGATCCTTAAACCCTCACAAGCAAAACGCCAAGACACATAACATAACTGGCGAGGTTGATTTTATGTATCACAGGTTGAATATGTCTACAGTTGAATGATATATGTATAAATATTGTTTTAATGTGCATATAGAACGCAGCAGCAACCATAAGAAATAGGCCCACGACCGGCGCTAGGCCACCGCTAATTGTTGCGCTTTAACTCTTACTTATTATTTACCTCTAGCTATTTTTCCTTTTCTTGCAACCAACGTATAAGGTAACCATTGGTCACCATATCTTGCATTTCACTACCACCAACCCCCACGCAAGGCTTACAAAGTAGGCCACCATACATCCGTCTGCATATCCTTGCATAAGCCTAGTGGCTAATGGATTTTTGTATATAGTTTTCTTCCCCCCTCCCCACCCCACGACTGACCAGAATAGGTCAGCTCCCTGCAACCAAGGTAACAATTACAAACACTCGAGCTCATCCTACCACAACAAAAGACACAGCAGCTGATATAAACCCTATCAAAGACGTTAAAGCATCATGCCCCTAAAGTTCCTCTCACTAAATGCTAAAGGCCTAAATTCACCTAATAAATGCAGGTTGGCACTCCAGGAGGCCAAGAAACAAGGAGCGCACGTGGCTTTCTTCCAGGAAACCCACTTTAAATGTGGCGCAAAACCCAGGTTTAACTCTTTTTGGTTCCCGACAGACTATCATATGTGTTTTCACAAAAAGAAGAGAGGTGTATCGATACTAATCAATAGTGTTGTCTTTGAACTAATTCGTAAGATAAGTGATCAACCGTATACCCTAATGAATGTTTATGGCCCTAACGAGAACCAACCAGTATTCATAGCTAATGTATTTTCTCTTCTGTCAATGTATAGCTTTGGGGAGGTTGTTCTTGGAGGCGATACAAATTTTCTCCTTGATATCACTATGGACTCATCCGCCACAAGAACGGTAACCACAACGACTGCAAAACAGAGACACACACAAACATCCGCCATCTGTCGAACACTAACGACACATAACTATGTAGACCCCTGGAGGATATGTCACCCAGCTGAAATAGACTACACCTGTTACACTGCTGCACACAACAGCTATTCCCGAATTGATAGATTTCTAATTAAGATTACATCACTGGAGAAAGTGATTAATAAAGAAATCGGTGTCATATCATGGTCGGACCATGCCCTTATAACGTTGACTATATCTGAACAGTTCCCCCACGAGTGGTGGAACCACTTGATGATTAAACAAATCCCTACTCAATGACCCAGTCATATTGTGACACATTTCGACAGACCTCCAAAATTGCTTCACCGACAATGTACGCCCTGACACATCGCCGGACTATATCTGGCTAGCACACAAAGCAGTAATACGGGGTAGCTTTATAAAACACGCTAGTCAAGCCAAAAAAGCACGCCAAGCCAAATACTTAGAAATCATCACAGAAATAACTTCATTAACACACAGAAACAAACGCTCACCATTGCCCACGACACAGACCGCCCTATTACAAGCCCACACCAAACTACGAAACTTTGAACTGGCTAAAACCACATATCTACTACAAAAACACAAACACAAATCTTTCCCCTATGGAAACAGAGCGGGAGCTAAATTGTCTTCACAGCTCAAACAAAGATCAATCGCCTCCAGGATTGCCTTCCTAAACAAAAATAACGGTCAGAAAATCATTGACCCGAAACAAATAGTAAATGAATTCTCAGAATACTATCATAAACTGTATAATCTAAGGGAAGATGAGGGAGTGAGGATTCCCACGCTTACAGACATTGACAATTGTTTAGCTGACATACACTTACCAGCCCTATCACCTGATAAAATCTGCTTACTGAACCAGCCGATATCCTCAGAGGAAATATCCAAGGCCATAGCTTACTTACCCTCACACAAGTCCCCAGGACCAGATGGTCTCTCAAATAGATATTACAAAGAATTCTCCCGAATATTACTCCCTCACCTCTTAAACCTATACCAACATATACCATGGAACTTTTACTAGCTCACTTCTCCACGTTGCCCAAACCAGGCAAGCCCCCCACCACTTGCAAAAACTTTAGACCAATCTCCCTCCTAAATGGCGATGCCAAACTCTACGCGAAGGTACTAAGTAATAGACTCACATCCATAATCAGTACACTGATTCACAACGACCAAACAGGGTTCGTCAAGGGACATCAGGGTTCGGATAATACCTGAAAAGTCCTCAACATACTGGCCACAATGGAGGGGGGGTCGGTTGGAGGCCTCCTCCTAGCACTGGATGCGGAGAAGGCCTTCGACCGACTCAATTGGGCATTAATGCAAAGGGTGTTGCAGAAATTTGGCTTCCCTACCGAATTCATCAAAGGCATTATGGCACTATATATGACACCAGCATCTAAAGTGGCTTATGGTGGCTTCATCTCCAACTCCTTCCATATAACAAATGGAACGCGTGCCCCCTGTCACTCCTACTCTACATTATATCCATCGAACCCCTAGCGCAAAAAATACAAAATGATTCCAACATTCAAGGCACCATGATTTTAGGACGCGAATACAAATTAGCGTTATTCGCTGATGATATCTTGGTGACACTAGAAAACCCACAACTGTCAGTGCCACCCCTGGTGGAAGCCTTACAGAGGTTCGGAGACATAGAACACTACCATAGACAAAAGATATTGGATGAATAATCCAATATATATTCAGGAGTAGTGTATACCTTTAAATTTTAAACTGGTATGTAAAAATGCTAAAATGACATAATATGACTTAGAATAGCATATAAATGAAGAGCATATATAAGACAAATGATATAAATATGCTATTGTTGCAATAAATCCAATAGTAGACAGAATGATACAATTGTATCACTTAGAATAAAAGTTCATAACAGTCCGTGAATGATGTTAGCTGTTTCAGCTTTTACCAGTTATGAACAAACTGGAATAGTGGATGCTGAATTAGCTGAATTAATATAGTACAAATATATTTGATTGTAAATGTAGCAATAGCGATTAGCAAATATACTTATGTACTTGTGAAAAAAGAAATAGTAATAACTAGCAGGTCATAATCAGTGACTTGCAGTATAATAGGAAGAAAATCCCTCCGGTCTTGCAGAGACTAATGCAAAGATGCTTTCTGTGTTAAAAAATGAATAGTTTTATTGTCCACAGAATAAAATTAAGATTGCACTTACAATTGAGCAAAGAGCTAAATGTGCTGAGCTGGAATCGGGAAAGTCTGGTGTTAGCAGCTGTCAGGTGCTGGTCCTGCCGGCAGATGATGCTAGGAGCCGCGTGCGTGTCACCGATCTTCCTGCGTTCCAGATACAGCCTGTTCGTCTTTACGGTAAGTGCCAGAAAGTGAAATAATGTCCTTACGCGTTTCGTGAGTCTGCTGCTCACTTCATCAGAGGAACGCATCCTCTGATGAAGTGAGCAGCAGACTCACGAAACGCGTAAGGACATTATTTCACTTTCTGGCACTTACCGTAAAGACGAACAGGCTTCATCATCTGCCGGCAGGACCAGCACCTGACAGCTGCTAACACCAGACTTTCCCGATTCCAGCTCAGCACATTTAGCTCTTTGCTCAATTGTAAGTGCAATCTTAATTTTATTCTGTGGACAATAAAACTATTCATTTTTTAACACAGAAAGCATCTTTGCATTAGTCTCTGCAAGACCGGAGGGATTTTCTTCCTATTATACTGCAAGTCACTGATTATGACCTGCTAGTTATTACTATTTCTTTTTTCACAAGTACATAAGTATATTTGCTAATCGCTATTGCTACATTTACAATCAAATATATTTGTACTATATTAATTCAGCTAATTCAGCATCCACTATTCCAGTTTGTTCATAACTGGTAAAAGCTGAAACAGCTAACATCATTCACGGACTGTTATGAACTTTTATTCTAAGTGATACAATTGTATCATTCTGTCTACTATTGGATTTATTGCAACAATAGCATATTTATATCATTTGTCTTATATATGCTCTTCATTTATATGCTATTCTAAGTCATATTATGTCATTTTAGCATTTTTACATACCAGTTTAAAATTTAAAGGTATACACTCCTCCTGAATATATATTGGATTATTCATCCAATATCTTTTGTCTATTGCACTTGTAGGGATTTTTTAGTGGAGTCCCTTTTTTCAGTTGAGAGTTAACCTTTAGCTGTGTTTTAAACTCTCTCCTAAGGTACACCATTGGGACCTTTATATTTTTTCTGTTATAGCACACTACCGCCTAAACCAGGAAAAAACCCAAGCACTACCCATCACACTTCCCCTACCCACCACATCCTCCCTGAAGGAGAACTATACGTTTGACTGGAGGACACCCTCACTTACTTACCTTGGTGTAAAAATTGCATCTTCTATAGCCGAAGTACAGAAATTAAATTACCTTACCCTTCCACAACAATGTTAGAAAGAAACACACAAATGGTCACAAACGCACGTTTCTTGGTTGGGCAGAGTAAATGCATACAAAATGATGATTTTGCCGAAGCTGCTTTACATATTCAGAATGCTCCCCATCCAAATCCCACAAACACTTATAAAAACGCTACAAACTATATGCAACGCATTCATTTGGGGAACCAAAAAACCACACATAGCCAGTACGATACTATATAAACATACAAAACAGGGTGGAGTGCGATTACCCAACATAGGCTTGTATTATAAAGCCTCAGCCTTGGCAACAGGTGTACTGCTGCATACCAATGCGGAACCATACATTGGGTAGACATGGAGAAAACCCAATTCAGCGATACCTGGGCACTAGCATACCTGTGGACACCAAGAAAACTAAGACCATTGCAGCCAGACCTCCTACCCACTACAAAACTCACTGTCCAGTTTTGGATGGCATATTTAGAGGCCATAGGGGGAAAGCATACATTCCACGATAGGGCCCCACTGACAGCCTTAAAAGCTATCTCACAAGACATACGCCTTCAGACATGGGAGCGGGCGGGAATAACACACATACACCAACTACTCCAACCCCAAGGAATGATGCCATTCCCCGAAGTACAACAAAGATGGGACCTACCCAACAATACTATCTTCACATACTTACAAGTTAAGTGGATCATCGCTACACATGTACACGACCAACACGCGAACCCTACCCACCAACAAAGGCAATAATGGAAAGGTGTTGGAAACACCCCATGAAACCAAAAACCATCTCCATATGCTACAAAGCATGGGAGAACACCACACCCAACACGACACCGCACTGCAAAACGCTGTGGGAAACAGATTGTGCTATCACACTCACAGGTGATGAATGGATACAGACACTAAATAACTTATCTAAATGGACAAAATGCTACTCGCACATAGAAGCACACAGAAAACTACTATACAGATGGTACTTAACTCCCCACAAACTTCACAAAATCTACCCGAACACATCTCCGCTTTGCTGGAGATGCTCTGCAGAAGAAGGTACACTCATAAATATCTGGTGGACATACCCCAACATCAAACCCTTATGGAAATAAGTGCGCAATACGCTGCACGCCCTCAAACTCCCAGATACCCAAAACACTCCTGAAACATACTTACTGATGAGATTCCCTCCATCATATGAACACTCACACAACCAACTAAGTGCCCTCACCATCCTGGCAGCTCGCAACCTATTAGCTTTACACTGGAAGTCCACAACATGCCCAAACAAAGCCAAGTTATGGGACAAGATACAACAATTCTACATATATGGGCGAATGGCCACACCTAACATCAAGTCAGCACAGGTGTTTCATGCAACATGGTCACCTTGGGTGGAACTATACAACAAGCAGTTAGTTGGGTAGAGTCATGATTGTTACTCTATACACCGATCCCACACGACAACATATAGGAACGGGATAAATGTCAGGATGGCTATATGAGCAATAACCATACAAGCAATGATACATAAAGATTCATGTTACCTTATTGTACCAACTCCCGCCCTCACCTTACCTCTACTGTTTTACCTGAATTACATATTTACGCAATGTTCAAAACTGCATTTTGTCTCAGATTGTACCAGAAACTGTACCTAAATGTTGAAAACTCAATAAAACATATATTGGAATAAAGTGAACCTGATATGACAGATATAACTTTGCAATTGTCTAACCATCTGGCTTGACTCAATCAAATGTTTCTTCGCGTAATTCTACTAAAAGCTCATATTTAATTTATTTCTATTACTCCTGTCTCCTGCCAAGACCATCAGTCATGTTTCAGTAGGTATTGCACATGCTGTAACACATACCGCACCTGTATACCCCTGTTTGGAAAAGTCCACAACATTTTATGTTGGCTTTGTATAAATAAAACATATCTGTTCTCTCTCTCCTTTCTCAGACTGCGTGTCCAAAGCCATAAATCATTCTGGCTCTTTCTCTCCTGTCTCCGTGCTGCTACTCTCATATAGAGCGTTCCCTCCGTCCCACTTCCCCATGCAGGCATTGCTTTGTTTTAGACTAAACTTAAGCAGGTGAGAAGCCCGGAGAAGGGATCCCCGATAACAGACATGCAGAGCACAACCTCCTTATTTCTGTGCCGATTGGCACAGAAATAAACTAATTGACAGGAGAGGAATAGGGCTGTTTTTAGGGGCATCTCCTTCATGCTGTCCTCCCCTCAGCACTGCCACCCACTCTATTTAAATCTTTCTTTTTTTGTGTGCTTGTGGGAGGCAGACCACCACAGAAAGGGTTACTCTAACCCAAACCAGTGTTTTATGAAAAGATTAGTTTTTGTTTGGACTATCCATTTAATACCCTTTTTTATTTTTAGTGAATAATCACAAGAGAATTCAGGCAGCAGATACAAAAAGCAAAAGTATCTTATTCTGACCAAGTTTAATAATTCGGAATTAGAATTTTTATTACTTTTACCAAACCTTCCACATTAACTATATGAATTCTATTCCTTCAGAAGTGGCCAATGAGAGCTCGTCTGTATGGTGGTGCTTTGGAAGCCGAGGTGTCTGCCAGATGTGCCTCAGACAAGGACTAAGGTGGATAGAAATGTTAATATTGGAATTAGAGGGATGTTAGAGGCTCCAGCATCTTCTACTATCTTCTCCAGTCCGCCGGATGTATTGTTGAAGCTCTGTATGATTCTCCCACACCTAAGATGCCGTTTCATTCTTTCTACAATGGAAAAGACTCAGTCCCAAGCCTGTCCACCGATACCCCTACAGATTTAGTAGAAGAACAGTTCCTCTAAGTCTCTACCATGAGTATAGATGACTCAAGTACCATCAAAACATGCTGATGTTTTAGATAATGTCATTAACACGATAGAAGCTTTCCTTTTCATGATATCATGATGGTTTTGAGCTGAACGTGTTAATTTAGCTGGGTCAAGGCCAGTCTGTGATTTCTAGTCCATCGATAGCTGGCAGAGAATTATGGGAAATGTAACTGTAACTAATTTGCAAGAGGAAACACGTTGGGCAAGTCTTGTTAGTCCCCTACAGCTGATTGACTCCAAGGGGCTGTGAGAATTACAGAAGAATCTATGGGAAATACAGCCAGTGTGAGATAAATATAAACTATATTAATACAAGTGCTGTATATTTTGTTCCTTAATATAAAATGTGTTGGAGGATTTAAATCCCCTCCCCAGTTCACGTGGACTTTATACTTTATTACATGCTAAATTGTGGAATAGAAAAAGATCTGTGTCTATGGTGCCTTTTCCTTATAATTTCCATTCTGGTTTTATTTTTTGTTAAGTTCATTCAATCAAGTTAAAATGGAAGAGAAAGGGGGCCCGTATGAGAGTGCATCATGGGAAGGCTTGGATAATACTGGGAGGAGACATTTATCAAAGTGTTCTGAAAAGTGCCAGTTAAATTACATTATTATTTTGTATTTATTAAAGTGAAAGATTTCTGGTAGTTGTTGTTCAGTTCACAGCTTTTTTTAAGTATAAAGCTGGTAACTAAACATTCCCAGAAACACCTTTTTCTGAACAGAACTGAAGCTGTGCAAGAAGAACTTCTGTTATTCAGCTCTCCCCACACAATGTGTAGATCAGTAAGCAGTTTGACAGATTTATAGGTGTATGGGCAGAGGTCTAGCTAGAAACCACCAGGGCCTGGTGCAAAAATTGCCATGCCCCGCAAGTGTCTCATTCACCCCCCCTCCAAGCTCCTCCAAGTGTCTCATCCTTATCCCTTAGCCCCCCCCACCCATGTGTCTCATCCTCCCCAACAGATTTATAGGTGTGTAGGCAGAGGTGTAGCTAGAAATCACCGGGGCCTGGTGCGAAAATAACCCTGCCCCCCCCCCAAGTGTCTCATTACCCCCAGCCCTCACATCCGTCTCATTCTCTCTCCAGCCCTTCATGTGTGTCATACTCTCCCCAGCCCCCCATGTGTCTCATCCTCTCCCCCAGCCCTCACTTGTGTCTGATTTTCTCCCCAGCCCCTTCATGTGTGTCATTCTCCCCCCTGCCCCTCCATGTGTCTCATTCTCCATGCCCAGCCTCCCTATGTGTCTCATTATGCTCCCCCAGCTGCCCCATGTGTCTCACCCTGCACCCCCAGTCCTCCTCAGCCCCCCGTGTGTCTCATTATGCACCCCAGCTGGCCCATGTGTCTCATTCTGCACCCCCAGCCATTCCATGTGTCTCATCCTCCCCCAGTCCTCACGTGTCTCATTCTCTCCCCAGCCCCTTCATGTGTTTCATTGCCCCCCCCTAGCCCCTCCATGTGTCTCGTTCTCTCCTCCCATGTGTCTTATTCTCCCAGCCCTTACACGTGTCTCACATGCACCGGCCCTGAAGTTATGCTGGCACATTGGTTGCAGGGGTTGACAGGGCGGCTTGGCTCCCTGGAGTTATGGGCCCGGTGGTATCGGATGGTGATTGTCACATTTTAAATCTCTGCAAGTAGAGTTAATAAATAAACGTTCATACATTTCACTAGCCATTTTTTCTGTGGTGTTTTACTGATGTGAGAAAGCTCCATATTTAAAGCAAGAACTCTATTAAGGGCTTGATTTTCTAAGCAGATAACCATCCTTTATCTCAAAGTACACAGTGTTTTAAGGATCACATGCTTTTACCGACATGTGATTCATTAAACATAAATTAAGAGCTGGGAAAGTAGAGCTAGAATTACCGTAACAAGATATTGAAGCCAAATGTCTCAGATCAGAACGAGACGAACTAAATAAAGGGATTTATTTCATCCAAAGGGACATAAACCTTTTCATGTAGGATTAACCTGTGCATTGATCGTGGTCAGAGCAGAGACAGCTGAAGACGGGACTTTTCATTCCTAATATTCTGCTATTAACGTGACGAGAAGGAGAATCATTAAAGTAGAGCTAGGTTCAAGCAATTGCCGTCTGATTTTACTTACGAACGAGGACAAAAAAAACCCAAGAGACTATTTATCCATCAAAGCATATATTAGTCATTTCCAACTGAGCACAAAATATTATATTAATAAATCCAAGCAAACTGTGAACACAGTGGATTTATATGTGGTTTAAAATGTGTGAGCTTTCCTGTCTGGACAGTGGCATTCATTGAAATGTGACAACTACAACAACACATTTTAAAGCTTACAGCCTCATTAACACCAGCGGAGTCTAGGGCTAAGCACAGGGCCGGAACTACATTTTTTTGGGCCCCCTCTAGTGTCAGGATGGCTAAATGGTAGACCCCCATCTGCTGAACTCCCATGATGCTTTGCAAACTGGTGATTTACCATTTGCCATTGGAATGCAGTAATGTGCCCGTGTGTACTGTTTGTGTTTGAGTGCTGGGGTGTGTTTGTATGCATTGTTGGCTTTTACATGCAGGTGTGCTTTTGTGTCTAGTGTTAGTGTTCGAATGAATGAGTGTTTGTATATAATTTTAGTGTTTGAATGCTGGGGTGTGTTTGCATTTGATTGCAGGTGTGTTTTTGCAGGGCCAGCCTTAGGGGTGTGCAAGCTGTGCGACCGCACAGGGCGCCATGGATCATGGGGCGCCATGTGGCCGACACAGCTCGCACATGGCCGGGTGTCTGGGTAATTAAAACAGGTACCCGGGTGGAGGATTAATTAATCTACACCCGTGTCTATAAAAAATAATAAATCTCGGCCGCGGGGGCGGCGCTTAATGAGCAGCGAGGGTGGGGCTTATGGCGATGCAGCGGCGGAGCATGTAACTGCTGCAAAGGAACTGCATCTACTCCCCCTTCAAGCCATAATGGAAAGAGGTAAGTCTGTGTGTGTGAGACTGCCTGGCTATTTGTGACTGTTTGCCTGTGTGTGTGTGACTGCCTGCCTGCATGTGTGTGTGTGTCTATGTGACGGCCTGCGTGTGTCTGTCTCTGCGTGACTCCCTCCGTGTGTGTGTGTGTGACAGTCTGCCTGTGTGTGTGCCTATCTGCCTTTAACTGAGTGTGTGTGTGACTGTCTGCTTGTGACTGTGTGCCTGTACCTGTGTGTGTGTCTGTAACTGTTTGTGATTGTGTGCCTGTAACTGTGTGTTTGGCTCTGTGACTGTCTGCCTGTAACTGAGCATGTGTGACTGTCTGCCTGTAACTGTGTGTTTGACTTTCTGCCTGTAACTGAGCATGTCTGACTGTCTGCCTGTGCCTGTGACTGTATATAGGTAACTGGGTCGGGGGGGGGGCGCCGTGAAGACCTTTCGCACAGAGTGCCTAATGGCCTAAGGCTGGCCCTGTGTGTTTGTATGAAGTGAAGTCTTTTAAATGCGGGTGAACAATTGTGTGTAGTATTTGTGTTTGGATGAAGGTATGTGTTTGTATATAATTTGGAGTTTGCATGCAGGGTAAGGGTTGTGTCTGTATGTAACGTTTGTGTTTGATTACAGGGGTGTGTTTGTATGTAATACTTTTGTGTGCAGGAGGGTGGCTTCCTTGGGGTCCTACAGACGCTGGCTGAGGCTGATGAGAGTGAGTATAACCCTTCTCCAAAAAGCTATTGACCAGCTCGAATGATTCAAGGTCAACATTGAATTGGAGGAGGGGGGTGAGGGGGAAGAAACAGAGACAGGGTCTGGTATTTGTAACTAGGTTTAATACAATTTATGAGATCATCAATAGATATTGGCCTATACTTATTCCAGATCCTTGGTTAGTATGTTCAATAGAAAAAATCCAAGGGCCGCTTTCACCAAGGCCCTCAGTTTGAAAAATAGTTCAGCCCCCAAAATGTAAAATATAATAAATACATACATGTAGCCATCGAAGTGGATAATAGGTGTAACTCCACTTGATGCCTTACCTGTGCACATGGGTAATGGGGAAAAAATAAACTTACCTCATTACGTCTCACATCACTTGTAATACCTTGTCTGTAATTTATTTATTACATTGTACATATGGCCTACACAGGCTTAACAAACTCAGGGAAAGATCGTCCCATTTCCCTGCTCCCTTTTTCCTCAAAGCTTCTGGAAAGACTTGTCTTTACCCGTATGTCTCACTTCCTCAATGCCAACGCTCTCCTTGATCCTCTTCAATCTGACTTCCATCCCCTCCACTCTACAGAGACGGCTCTTATCAAAGTTACTAAGAACCTAATCGCAGCTAAATCCAAAGGACACTACTCTATACTAATTCTTCTTGACCTCTCTGCTGCCTTTGACATCATTGATCATGCTCTCCTTCTCCAAACTCTTCAAACATAGAATGTGATGGCAGATAAGAACCATTCGGCCCATCTAGTCTGCCCAATTTTCTAAATACTTTCATTAGTCCCTGGCCTTATCTTATAGTTAGGGTAGCCTTATGCCTATCCCACGCATGCTTAAACTCCTTTACTGTGTTAACCTCTACCACTTCAGCTGGAAGGCTATTCCATGCATCCACTACCCTCTCAGTAAAGTAATACTTCCTGATATTTTTAAACCTTTGCCCCTCTAATTTAAGACTATGTCCTCTTGTTGTGGTAGCTTTTCTTCTTTTAAATCTAGTCTCCTCCTTTACTGTGTTGATTCCCTGTATGTATTTAAATGTTTCTATCATATCCCCCCTGTCTCGTCTTTCCTCCAAGCTATACATGTTAAGATCCTTTAACCTTTCCTGGTAAGTTTTATCCTGTTTGCATCCTATTTTCTATTTTACCTAAATCATTTGGCTTATTCCTCCTTGAACATCAACCCTGTTGCATATATTAGTTTCATCAGCTTTTTTTAGAGAAGACTCATCACTCGGTCTCTGTGACTCTGTCCTCTCGTAGTTTTCCTCTTATCTCTCCCAACACTCATTCAGTTTCTCCTTTTCGAATGATACCGCCTCCCTTCGTCCTGTCTTGGTTGGAGGTTCTGTCCTTGGTCCCCCTTCTATTTTCTCTTTATACTGCCTCCCTTGGCAAACTTATTTAATTTGTATTCCACTACCACCTGTAGGCTGATGACACCCAGATATATCGTTCCTCCCCGGACCTCTCCCCTGCCGTCCTGCAACGTGTCACTACTTGCCTTTCTTCTGCTTTTTGAAACTCAATTTCTCTAAAACTGGCCTTGTCTTTCCTCCTCCCAATACTGATCCTCCTCTTTTGCTCTTGCTTCAAGTTAGTGGTATCCACATCAGTCCATCCTTGCAAGCGCATGGTCTTGACGTTATACCAGTTTCTGGCCTCACCTTTGAGTTGCACATCCAGTATGTTGCCAAATCCTGTAGATTCCAACTTAAAAATATAGCCCACGTCTGCCCATTTCTTACGCAAGATGCTATTAAGGAGCTTGTCCATGCTCTAGAAATTTTTACCAGGTACTTGGGTCTCTTTCCTTCTGGGAGGGCTTCACTTAAGAGTATATATAAATTTAACACACTAAAAATAAAGATACCACACTCACAAATTACTGATGCTTAGGAAACATGTGGTTTAATTTCTTAGCAGAAAAAAATTAGATAAAAAATAAAAGCTGAAAAAAATCATCCTTGCCAACAAACTATAGCAAATAAATTTCAATCATGTACAATACGCCAGTTTAGAAAGGATTGGCTTAATCTCATGAAATAGCTTACAAAAAGGTATGCAGCATAAGAACATGTAACACATGCAAGATCAAATACTGTATCCGCTGCAACAGGTGGAAAAGCTTATATTACTGGTTGTCCACTCCCAGAAGGCCTCTTGTAATATTGATTAATATACTTATTCAATAAGTGGCAACAGGTATTACCAAATTGGTATATACAAAAAGACTTAAAAGGCCAAAAAACAAATAAAAAAAAATAAAAATAAAAAAAGATAAACCAAAAAATAAGTCCTTAACTATATACATAGTGTTATTGGGTGGATCTACCCACTGTACAGCGCTACGGAATCTGATGGCGCTATACAAAAACTCACCAGTGGCAGACGTACAAGTATACCGGAATCCAGTGCCTGTGAGTTCAAGGTGGTTGATACTTTCACCGATTTTACTGCTCTTTTGTGGTTGTGTGGATGAATATATTCAATATTGATCTGGGACAGCCCAAAGACATAAGTCAGACAGGGCCGCATACTCGGGAACCCATCTTACCTTCGATGCCCCTTTTTTTGGGATATACATAAATGGTAATGAAATGCCCAGTACTACTTTTAGATTAATCAATATTACAAGTGGACTTACGGGAGTGGACTTCCATCCAGTAATATAGGCTTTTCCACCTGCTGCTACATGTTCTTATATTGCATACTTTTTGCAAGCTATGGGGATGACGCAATCCTTTCTAAATTGGTGTATATTACATGATTGAAATTTATTGACGCTAGTTCGTCTGCAAGGGTGATTTTATTGCTTTACACTTTATATAAAATTTATTTTTTCTACTGAGAAATTAAACCACATTTTGTCTAAGCATCTGTAATGAGGCAAGTGAGGTATTCTTGTTTTATTATTGATGTCTATCATTTGGGGATTTGCGCAGTGTGAGCCCCCCCAATACCAGCACCACATTGTTTTATTTAGTTCATATAGAATTTAATAACCATTGCTGTTACCTTGCTCAGCCACTGGATTTGGACTTTATTATAAAAAGCATACACCATTTTACACCCTATTCAAATTAATTCTAATGGTCTTAGATTACAGGTCCTTTGAAAACAAGTTTTAGAAATTTGTGTATTTATAAATGCACAACACAGTATTGCAGGGGCACTCATGAAGATCAGGCCCATCTATAGCTCCACTGGGACCAGTTACTAGAGTGTGATAACTTCCTTTGAAGACTTCCCAACAGTCTCATGCCATCGAATATAGGAGTCACTTCTTCCCCAGTCATTTTTTGTTTTACATAGACCAATATTCTGTATATATGTGACTATTCCTATAATAAGTATAAGACTATATAGATCACCCTCTTTCCACGCCATCTCACTTTTTACTCCTATCCCCTCTCACCCTTATTAGTCAGGTCTGCGGATATTGACAAGGAGTCTTTTAGAACAGTTAATTATTGTTGTACTCCTATCTCTTCACTATAAAATGTTGGCTCTTACATATTCAACTGCCTTTTAATAGCCTAAGTGTTCAATACCTAGTAATATTTGTGAGCAAAGTCTTTTGTAATGTACAGAGACATATTCCTTAAAAACCATAAAAAAAACAAAAAAAAAACTAACAAAAGGGGAGGGGTGGGGAAGGAGGATTTATATAAAAAAAACCAAAAAACACAAAAAAGTTCAATACTGAACTTGGATATATCCACAGAAAATTCAGTCGAGCCAAAATTTGCATAATTTTCCATTTATTGCATTTGTTTTACATTTACAAAATGAAGGAATGGCAAAATATAAAAGGAGAATTTCACACCATTACACAAAAATGTAAATTTTTATTTCCCCCAACCTCCCCAAAAAAATACATTTGGCAAAAACATTCAGTGCAATTAATCCCAGAAAGGACTCGTATTATTTCACTTTGGCTTGATTGGTACCTATCCCACAGCTACAAAGTATGGAGAGAATGAGATACATTGAGAGAAAAGGACAAGCCTTACACAAGAACAGAAAGCAAATAGTTTATACCAGGGGTCCTTCTGGGGAGGTTTCAACATGGACCAACTTCTTATAATACGAAGGACACATCCTTAGAATTATGGGCTTTCAATTAATATTTTTGGTTAAACTTTTCAAATTATCACAAACTGTTAGAATTTTTTTTTATTTTTTTATGATTTATCTACAAAAACTTTCCACAGGCGTTAATGCGGACATCTGTAGAAAAATCATTTGAAAGTTCTTCTGACAGATTGAAGATTGAATCGTGATCTGAAAAGGATTATCCAAAGAATTAAATCAAGGCTGTAGTAGATACGAAAATAGCTCCACTCAGTGGCATTTAAACACACATACACAAAGTTTTATGGACAACTCAAGCCGAAGTATTAAAATGTTCTTTGGATGTTGAGTTTTTAAGTTTACAAGTAACCAGTATATGAAAATCTAGCATGGCTCAATTCAGAAATTACAAAACAAAGAATGACTTTGCACAACTGTAGCAGTCCTGCCAGGGATTCATGTAAACAGAACAGATAGAAAATGCTGTAATTTGTTAAAAAACAATTGCTTTCTTCACTGGCATGGTTAGGACTATGAATATTATTTCAGAAGAATAAAAGGTTTATAGAGATAGGCCTCCCAAAGTAGTCTCAACATCAGTGATAACGACAACATCTACAGATGTCCTAGCTGACCCAGATCTTCGATCAGATTGACAAACCCAGATACATTCTTCACCCCAATGTCTGTTATATGTTTTATGGATAATCGATCTGTAATCTGAAAGACACCAACCACCCAGATACAACAAAAACAAAAAACAAAAATAACCAACCAACCAAACACTGTTTAGCAGTATCAGTAATGGGCATCTTGGCTGAACTGGGACTCATGAAAAGGCATAACCAGGTAAATTGACCGCAAGCCAAGTTGTTTTCCCAGATTGTTTGGGGTTTTCTAGAGGAGACAAGTCCTACTTTAATACGAAAATGGAGAACAAAAGCACACAATTTCATACACTATTCATAAATTAGTTATTTTTATTTATTTCATTTTGCATAAGGGATGGATTGCTAGCTCCCGGGATTCATGTGGCCAAGTATTAGTCTACAGAATGTAGAACAGGATTTGACAAACTCCTAACTGTCTTGCACAAGTCTTCTAGTACTACCATTATTTTGCTCAAAACCCCCCCAAACAAACCAAAAAAAACCCAAAACCACACGACTTCAAAATCAGGTCAACGTTTATCTTTGAACGGGACGCCATTCAGACAATATTCAACATAGACATTCAAATGGAAATGACAGTTAAACCAGTCATGGTCACTTTATTTTAAACACGAGCTGAACGCATGGTTATAAAGTCTGATTGCAAAAACGTTGGTCTGAATAGGAACAAGTTCCATCCTCGCATGAAACAAAAATACATACTTGGACCAGGTTTCTGAAAGGAATCCAAAGTTATAAATAACTGCCCGGTTCAGACTTTTACTGCAATAAAGAACTAGTCCTGAGCAAAGGCACATATATGGAACATGATTCAAGTCTGTATAGAACATCACGGTTTGGAGCCATTCCAATTAAAGATACTACATCCCATGGATTTAAATGGAAAAAAGGACATAAGGTCTACTTTGGAGGTTTATATACAAATATTAAATGATGTAGTCTATTCATTTGCTGCATGCTAATAATTTATTCAGATCGAGACAACATTTTACAATAGAAATCAGTCACAAAAATCACATAGAAAAGGGAGGTCCGGCCATAAAAAGATATTCAATAAATATTTAAATAACTCCTTAAATCAGTCAAAAAAAACTTTCCCGTATCTGCCCACAATGCTGGAAATCCATTGTATCCAGCTAGGTGTGTGGGTTTAAAGACGGATGTGTTAAAGTATCTTTTAACGTAGTTAGTAAAAATGTACTATGAGGAGACAGGGAAGAGATCTGAAGAAAAAGCAGGCGACGATTTGTTGTGTTAACGAGAATTACAATGGGACAGTTGGAATGGGGCATTCTACGAGGAGCTTGTTAAGGAAAGCTGGAGGCAGAGGGTTAACACTATATTTACAGAGTAAAAATAAAAAAAGCTGATATTTACTTTTCTGAACTGGTTGCATAGTTTTAAACCAGTTTTCCCATGATAAATGGCTCGAATAATGTTAGCTAGAGACTTCTGTATTTTCAGAAAAATTCTATGGATAAAGTAAAAAAAACAAAACAAAAAAAAAAAACAAATACAAACTCTGCAAAACTAGCAGAAAGTTATTGTGTAGCAGCTTGCAAGCATTATACCCGTAGGCGATTACGTGAATTCTCTGCTCGGTAATAAATAAAATATTTTATTTGGTCTCCTTTGTAGTGCTTACACTTTACCCAGGCAGTAATTCCTGCTCTGGTTAGAATATTACTGGTACATAAATATTTATCTATGCTATACAGTGGGGCAATCTACTGTGAGAGGACCTTGAGAAGGTGGACTGGCAGGACGTGATCCCTTCAACAGGCACGCTTTTCTTACAAAGCACAGTGACGGTCACAGCTGCTCCATTTAAAAACATATCCACAACTGAGAAACGATCTGCAGCATGTTCTACTCATTTCCAATTATTACAGTGTTAAACAAAAAAAACAAAAACAAAAAAAAACATTTTGTCTACAAGAATGATTTTTCGATGACCGCTCTGGTTTCAGCGTCCATTGACATGGTGACCACATAGGCTGCTGATGGCACAGGCTGGGATAATCACACATATCTAGGTTAGAACAGAATTACACAACCATTAGAACAAACACTGCGATGCTCCACTTAGACAATGTAAATGTCTGTGGGCTTAATGTCCTGCATCAGGACTGTGCATCATGGGAAATGTGGCTGAAATGTCTAAAAACCTATAAATTGTATGGCAGAAAAGAACAATCCAGAACTATACTTCGGATGACAGCATTAACTAGATATTAATTTTTCCAACTGGAGGAAGCCAGGACTGAAAAAAATATATAGATTTAACTGTATGAAACAATTCTAGTATAAGCAAACAGAAAAAAAAAAAAAAAACTGTTTCAAGGCTTTGATTGTTTTAAGTACACAGTACGTAAACCGAAAACAGCACGGTTGTTAACGGGGGGCATGGTGTACAATTACCAACTTTCCCCCACATTGTACCTGAATGATGAGAAGAACAGTGTTTGGTAACCCTTTAAAGAGTTTTTTAAAAAAATGAATTCGAAAGAACCAGATGCACCTGCATGGCAAATTAATGGAGAGAATCTATTTAAGCAAGAAAGAAAAATCAGAGTTTTTATATAGGCATCTTTATGAGGCAGAGGTCAGGAACAGAATGGGGTATGATTTTTCTATATGGTCTCTGCAGAGTTCTGCACAAAAGATTCTTCTTCATTCAGAAGATCTTGAGCCCAGCTCAAGTCTAAACCTAATGTAGGTAATTTTACCGTTCTGGTGAAATATTAAAAAAAAACAAAAACAAAAAAAAAAACTGGCTAGTCCAATTACGCGGAAGTTTCCCAACTTCTGTCAAGAGGTAGAAAGATATCAAAGAGGCTGTTTGGCTGCTGAATGACAACATCCCCCGAGTAAGTGACACCAGAATCATTAGAGCACAAGACGAAATCTGTAAATGGATATTAACATAATAGGCCACATTTTATCTTCTCACCGCAACATTAACATTTTCCACCAAACACGTTCAGAAAACACTGCACAATTGGACATTCTGAAAGGTTATATGCTTGGTATCTGACTGTACTTGAATCTTAGGATTCACTTCATGCTTGTGGTTCTTCTGTGAGCAGTTACTCACTCTTACTAGGTGGTTGACTAAGTACATCTTTGAATCTTGTGCGTTAGACAAACATACCACTGAAAAAAAACACACAACAAAAATACCACTTTTAGGCCGCTGGAGGGCAGAGAGATTACTTTTACAGAACGTCAAGAGTTAGATGAACAAGTGTTGGAATTGTCAGCCAAACAACTTAAAGACCTAGCAGCGATATCTCAGTCCCTCATCGTCTCAGAATCAGTAGAAGGTTCATAAATTACGTTTCATGGTGTTCGGGTGATATTGGCCATTACTTTTCTGAAAGTCTGATGTGTGAATTTTCTCTGTTCTCAAAATATCTAAAGGGAGGTCTCTTGAACAACGTAAGAGTGTCCACCCTCTGAACGAAAAAAGCCACCGCAGCTTTCTTCCATCTCCTCTTTTCCCATGATTTGGGTGTCTCCATTTAAAAAACCATTGCAAGTTTTTTCTGCAATTGCCGCTTTTGGACAGTCCTGTAAAAAAAAAAAATAAAAAATAAAAATTAAAAAAATACAAGCTCAACGAAGGAGAGTTTTTCTTAAAATGATCTGATCAAAATTTGTCTAAGTGGTCAATTGGGACCTCTACATCAATAAAGCTGGTGGACAAGTGAACCCTATTTTGGCTTTAATACTGCTAAACAGATTGAAACCAAACACCACCAGTACATCGATCATATTAAATATGTACATTAACACAAGTGAAAGCAGTGGAATGAGTCAGGTGAGTTCAGCATCTTGCTATGTACTACACTGCATTTAAATCCAAATGTATATTGTGTCTTTCACGTTGCAAACATTCTAGCAGTTATTTAATAGATTAAATGACCAGCCTGGCATAATACAGTCTGCAACAGATGGGAGTTAAAGTACACCTAGTCCTTAACATTTTATAAACCAAGATTGATTAGGGAGAATGGGAAGTTTTGTAACAGAGCATTATTTAATGACTGATGGATAATGTTTAGTAGCAAGATTTGGGATTTGAATTTTATTTTTTAGTATTAATAGGGTTAGGGACTATAGGAAGGTTTTAGATCAGGGTTAGGGATTCAGTAGCTAGGTTAGGAATAAAGATTAGTGCTATACGTTGAGGGCAAGGATAATGTTTTGAGTTAAGTATTGAAGGCAAAGAATTATGGTTTTGAATTATAGCCCACGGCTAAGACTGCATTAGGCCAGGGCATGACAAACAAAGGAGCTGAAGAGATCAGCTGTGAGATAAACCTGAATGAAGGATACAGCTTTTGTTCTGGTTATAGTAACCTTTGCTGTCATGGTCACCTCCCCCCCTGCTTTGCTGGCATGGTCACCTCCCCCACCCCCCTCCCTGCTTTGCTGGCATGGTCACCACCCCCACCCCCCTCCCTGCTTTGCTGGCATGTGGTGGGGAAGAAAAAAAGATGATAAACTAACCTTCAATCTAGTGAAGAGACCTATAAAACCAGCCATTTGATCATCTTCTGGTGACATCACTGCCCCTCACTGGAGGGGTAAGGATGTCCAGGAGGACAAGCCAAGTGTAAGACTTGGGCTACACTGGTGGATGGGAGGAGGGTTGGTCACTGTCATTGGTAATCTGTCGCCAGCATGCTATAAAGAAATACTAGTGCGGTGCCCTACAAATCTGCCACAGGCAGCTTCAGGACCCTCAGATATATATTTAGGAATGATACATAGCTAGAACGTGACCCTGTGTACCTGTAGTAGTCTGATGGAGTGATGTTCTCCTACCTCTGCAATGTGTGGCACCCCAAAACGGAGCTTCTCCTTGTATCTCTCCGGTAAGAAAAACAAAAGCTTTGGAAGAACGAGGAAGACCGTGCGTGGGTCAATGTCCTCTCCTTTCATTGGACCTAAGCCAAAAAAAAACCAAAACCAAAAACGACACAGCTTGGTAAGCCACGATGTCGGTAAATAGGATTTATATTTTAACAAAACACCGAAAATATGAATTTACTTTAATAAAACAAAGATATCTACAGTGTTTGCTAGGTGTCCAACAGCCATGGTCTTATTGGCAAACTAAATATTAATTCTGTATACGGCAGGCTTCCCCAAACTCCCGCGCTCCAGATGTTGCTGAACTACAACTCCCATGATTCTCAACCTATTTAATTCATAGAATCATGGGAGTTGTAGTTCAGCAACATCTGGAGGTCCGGAGTTTGGGGAAGCCTGCCGTATACAGTCAGAATAATTATATAAAAACAGATAACAGCTAGATACCTGCACCGCCATCATCTTAAATGGTCACACCAAGAACCAGAATAACTTTGGATAATTGCCACAGTAAAGGTGTAAAGACACTCGCATGTCCGATCTCCTAAACATCCAGGGTGTGTGGGCAGCGTGCATGCATCGCACACACCAAAGTGCATACATAGAAGCTCGGAAGAACACAAAGCTTCACAAAAAAACAGGGCTGTGTACAGTTTTTAGCAGATGCTATGATTGATGGCAATTAGTTTCACTCATCCTATGTAATGAGTGTAACTGCAGCTAGGGGTAAACTACATATCCCATAAATCCCTGCTAGGCAAAATGTATGGGGTGAAAAAAAAAATAAAAAAAAATATCCCTATAAGACCAGAATGATCCTTGTATTCAGTGAAAATCATGTGCATTGAAAAATATATAGTTTGGGCAGTGTTTAAAAGTTCATATATTACCAGAGAATATACAAAACAAATATGCAAAAATAGAAAAAAAATAAAAATAAAAAGTCACTACATTAAACTAACAATATGAGAGTTGTTCTGAAAGTAATGCCAATTTGAGATTCCCCCCGAAATAATTAACTCAAATGCAAATATAAAGAAGGTGAAACTGGTATTGAAGACAGAAACAGATAGTGGGAGGCCATCAACAGCTGTCCCAGATAAATACACACACATGGTGGACGAATTGGATTGGGCAGTTCAACAGTTCTCAACACACATTTAGTAAAGCCAACAAGAAAACATTTTGGGAGAATGTTTGCACTTGCTCAGTTAAATAAAGGAAAGAATTATAGGGCAGAGCTTTAATGATACAGGTGAAGTACCCCATCAGATGCTGGTAACGAAGTGTCACAAAGACTTTTACAAGTGGGTTCAGCAATGGCACAGATTTATCGCCACTAGATGAGAAGAATTTGAATAGTACCATGTAGTAGATAAAGCGTTACTCTAGTTCCACACGTCTTGTGTTTTTAATAAAGGAATTATGCCCTGACAGTCATTACTTTCAGTACAACCCTAGCACATTGGAAATATAATCCAATTTAAAAATAAAAAAAATAAAATACATAAAATGTAATCACCAGTATTTTATCTTCTAAACCGTTTCTCCTGGTACAGAACAGAAATAGTGCTACAGGTTTGTGGACCACAGAGATTGGAAAAAAATTGTCCAGAAAGAAAACATACTCAGTGCCACAGACAATCGATATCCTAGAGAAAACTTTACAAAAATAATGTTACTACAAACCAAACTCCTGCTCCTTACCTGTAAGCAGACTCACAAGGATTCCCACTATAACCACGGTGGTGGAGTTGTGAGCGCTGTACCACATGTAGGACAGAGAGTAGAACTTGGCCAGGCCGGTGACACTGTAACGAAGACATCAGTATGAAGACTGGGATTGTAAACTCAATACAATTTAAAAAAAAAAAAAAAATAACCTGCACTAGTTTTCGCATAAATCAAGCCATGCTAGTTTCAAGGGTCAAAGTCCAGCAACTTTAAAGCTAAGAGCAGAAGAATCCAGAAAATTTTAAGCAGAATGGTTTGTGGATATCTACTGATGTCCCTTGCCTTTAGAATCCTGATACTCTACAGAAGCACACTAAATGCAGATTATTGACAATGTCACGCATGGCAGGCTCCGCACAGACCCTGAAAATCCTCATTAATTTGCTTTATTGCACAGTAAATGACGATTATTGAAAACATCCCCGAAATATCTTCACTCACCTATTTTGAGCAGTTTTAGTGGTCAACAGGGTGGTCATCACGGCTGTGGTGAGATTGCCAACCTCTGGTATACTGGTGACATTTAGTATAGGTGAAGAGACCATGGACATTCTCGATACAAAGCTTCCAATTCCAATCCAAAAGGCCATTCCGAGTCCCGCCACTAAACCACTAATCGCACCCTAAATGTAGAACGTGAAGTCAGTGAACTCTGAACCACTAACAGACGGGGAGAGCTAGATTAATAAATGGCTATATCATTTAACGTGCTTACACCCCTTTTCACCTCGTGTGTCATCCATCACCAAAAAAAAAAAAAACTGATTAGTTCTTAAAGCAGCACTGCCATGCCAAACTTACATTTCCCCAATCGCTTCCTCTTCTCTCCCTCTCAGGATCTGTTCTCCGTTTTTCGATCTAATCTAGTTTTCTTTAAAACATAAGACAAAGTAAGGACTACTTTGTCTTATGTATTTTTCTTATGCTTGACCCGCTATGACCCACTTCCTGTAGGTCAGAAGATTTTTTTTCCACAATACTCACCCTTTCCTCCGTGATCTCACAAGGCCTGCTTTCATTATTCACGAACGTCCTGTCATTCAGACAGGACGCTGGCGAAAATACTAAATTTCGTTTTAACAGAATGAGAACAGTTTATCCATTCATTTTAGGACGACATTAAGTACTTTTCCGATGGCACGAAATCCCGATCTGATCTGTGCTGCGGCTGCATCTTGCAGCCACTTAGTAGATAGCTCCCGATACCGTGGGAATTAAGGAGCTATCTACTAAAAGGCTTAAAGACGAAGGTTGGTCTTTCAGCCAACTTTACTAAGTAAAAATTACTTAGTATTAGTAATCTGCCCCTACTTGCGATACCGTGAGTAGCGGGCCACTGGTGAGGGCCCAAAATGAAGCCTATTGTCCTCCCCTCCACCGGCCATGACCGGCAGGTGGGGGCCCTAAAAGGCCAAGGGAAGGGGAGAAACACACCTATTGTCCCCCTCATGGGCCACGGGTGGCAATGACAACCTATTGTCCTCACCCACCTATGGGCGACGGGTGGGATCTAAATGAAAAAAAAAATGTGTATATATATATATATATATATATACATATATATATATATACACATATATATACACACACATATATATATATATATATATATATATATATATATATATATATATATATATATATATATATATATATATATATATATATATATATATATACACACATACATACATACATACATATATATATATATATATACACATACACACCCCCGGTAGCTCCCTCCTTGTAATAAACTGAAAGAACGAACAAACACCGATATTTGGTGTGTGTTTGTTCGGCTGAAATTTCCATTCATTCCTTTGTCTGACGAATGAATAGACAGAATTCCTGTCCGAATTTCAGACAATAGCGAATGCCCAAGTGTTTAACTGGGCATGAGCAAGAATTTCACATCCCACAGGGGCTTCATATGCCCACTCAAAGATGGTCGGTGCCCAGGACCTAGGTCCAGGCACAAAATTAAGATAAAAAATAAGCAATATGCTTAAGGGCATTTGGGAGCGACTAGGGGGATGATTTGATGTAGTGGAGTCAGGAGGGGGGTTAAAGAAAAACTGGATTCGGCCAGGACAGTGCCGCTTTTATTCTGTACAATGGGAGTTAGATTATTATATGTGGACAATTACAGCTAGTCTTCCAGATAGTAAAAGCTCAGTTTAGGAAATGGATCAGATATTCACACGCTCTCACATCTGACCCAGAAAGTGTTCTTGTGATCTAAATGGGCACTGTTTATACAAGTTTAGCACATTAAGCCCTTGGCACACAATGACTCACTAGGACTGTCACAGAGAAAAAAAAAAATAAATGTATTTGTGCACAAGACTAGTCTTGCTGTATATATTAGAAATACAGTCACCTCCAATGAGGAGAGTAGATTCACTTCATAACAAAAAAACCAAAAAAAAAAAAAAACCATAAGATGGATCATAGAGAAGGGAATGGCCATCGCCCTACATAGGTTTCTAATGTTTCACTTAGAAGGTTTATTTTATTAAAACGTTTAAAATACTTGACTCCTACCAAAAGGGATTTGGAGCAAGATAATGCCTCTGCAGCCTTGTTGTTTGCAACCCCCGCACGTCTACTGGCCGTCAAACAGTCAGCCATGGTGACCCTCCATAATGAATCTGATGTCCAGTGTCAGTAGTTAAAGTATTCTAAGACTGGCTGCGCATCCAATGCTTCTCTATATCAGATTGCTGCAACGTAAGCTGTGTTTCCTCAGTGCTACTCTATGAGAAGCATCTGATTGGACAAATTCATCAGACTTGATGACATCACAGGAGTAGGAGATTTGGACAGAAGTGAAGAGAGTTTATAGCATAGTTAAAAGATTTTCAGAACAGAACAAAGGGATCCAGTATTGTAAAGAGAATATAAAACATTTAATAAATAATATGTGTGTTTCTTTGATATCCCACTACATTCTAGTGTCATATAATGTATACACACACAGATACAATAAAAGACCCCCCCCTCTCCCCTCAATGTAATAAAATATACACACAGATAATCAATTCATTGGTAAGAGACTCACAATGGAATTGGTGAAAGGGAAGAATATTCCAAGGCAGAAGAGACCGAGGAGGGGTCCTCCAATCATTCCAAAAATACTAAGAGCAGCCTGTGAATGTGGATTGGGAAGAAAACAAATAAAACATTGATCAAATCATATGATTACTGAAAGGTTCTGAAATTCTGCAGACAGTGTTTACATTGAATGAACCCAGACAGACACGCAAGATCAGTAAGAGTTGCTCGCTGTCCATGTTCTACCAGATGATCTGGGGCAAAGCAACCGCATGGTGATAGAATAGCCAGAAGGAAGATAATCTGATCCACGGATTCAATCACTCAGCAGTGTCAGAGTTTCAACATGTGGGCCAGGTATTCCCATGAACATTATGTTAAATGTTTTACATGGTTTAGGAAGCATGAATTATGTGCTAAACTGGAGCGGAAAGGAGTTAAAGGGGGTCAGCCAACTCCCCCTTCCACAATGAGCATTTCATAAAGACAAGCCTCATAAAACAATCACAGTGACCGTGCTGGAATTTCAACGAGCGATATACTGAAACACGGTAGAAAACAGTTTGTCTCAGTATTTTTCTTACGCTTGACAAAACGAGGATAATTGGATGTGGCAAAAAAAAAAAAAAAATAAATAAATAAAAATTGATTAACTTTGATGCAGCTACATTAAGGGGTACTTTCTCTTTCCTAGATTTATAATGAGTTTTTTTCTATCCCCAATATTTAACAAATGTTAAAATCCACACCACTGGATTTACCCCTATTCCTGGAACCGAGTCAGTCTACTTTACCTCCCAGTCAATCATTGTCATAAGCGCATCCTTTATACCTGCAGCATAACAGACAGACGCACCCCTATAGTCACAGGTTTAGTTCTACTTCAATACTGGAGATACACAGAGCCTTTCCAGTTAGTTTAATAGTAACTAGGTCTCACCTGCAGCACTGAGCCCATCAGAGAGGAAATATAGGCCATGCCAAGGCACAGGAGACCATATCCCAGAGCTGAAATAGACAAAATGATATCAAACCAAATGCCACTGTAGCCATTACAACCAGAAAAAAAAATAAAAATTAAAAAGTGTGCCTCCTCAGAAGTTGTAAGACATGCTTTGCTTGCTATTAGAATGGTTATTTTTATATAACTATAAATGTTATAGTTCGACAACATCGGGGGAGCTACATTTTACCCCTCCCAGGACTAGATTGACTGTCTAGTAATGATATAGATCATTACCAGACAATCCCGGGACATTGTAGTAACCTCTACCAAAATGCACCGGGGATTGTCTGGCAATGATAGAGGTTACTACAATTCCCCCGAGGATAATCTGGTAACGATACAGATTACTAAAATGCCCCCAAGGGATTGATCAACTGGTAGTTTTAGTAACAATACTCACCAAGGACCTTTGACAGCATAGTAGCCCGTGACTCAGACAGATGTGGGAAGTGCGGTTTAATGAAATCCTCCATAGTTACCGTTGCTAAGGAATTAAATGCAGAGGAGATGGTACTGGGAATATAATAAGTAAATAATTACTCGTACAGGTAGATATTATAATACAAATTCATATAAATTATAGATATAGTCACACACCACTGTAACAGAAGATTACCTGAGCGCTCCACTGAAGAGACAAGCAACGAACAGCCCAGGCAGACCAGGGAGATCTTTCAGAATGTCCATCACAAAGTAAAGGACCATCTAGAGCAGGACGAAGAGCGAGAATGAGAATTACTGAAACAGGAATTATTAAAGTAGGATACAGAGTGAGCATACGAAAATGACAGAAACCCAAGGGAGAAAGAATGGTGAGCACATGGGAAAATAATGCAGATGGTTTGAATCTCACAGCTCCTCACCTGATCCGGCGTGGAGATAATTTCTGGGTTGAGGATTTCATTTTTTTGGTAATAGGCGAACATGACGAGCCCCGTAATACAGCCGAAGCAGAGCACCAGCTGCTGGCATGGAAACACGGCATAGCAGGACCTGGCAAAGGAGAACAAACAGATTGCTTGGCCAAGGACAAACAAGTATCTCCTTTACATGGCACCAGGGATGGAAAGTCCACAATATCTTGGTTTATGTTCCCACATTTGCTATAAAGTCTCAGGTTTTGGAGCTTGGTGGGGAATTCTGAACAGAAAATGACTGTCTGCTTGCTAACTTAGCACTGCTGAGATAGAGTGCTATGGACAACCGATTCTGGGAGTATTAGATGAAGTCTGTTTTATGTATGTAGAAAGCCTGAACTAAACCTCTCACAGATCCAGGTATTGTGATCATGTATAGCAGGGATTTTATAGTAAAGCAGGTAGGGAGTAAAGGATGACATAGTGGGCTTATGGAGCAAAACAGATGTATTTATGAATATTACTTTTGGCAAAGAACAAAAATAAAATTGCCACTGTAGTAAGAATGCCCTACCCCAATTTGTAAAATCACAATTTAGTAGATATGCCCCAAGGAAAACATGCATTTAATTCTGTATTTATACGAAGGAGAGTAGGGGTATCTAAAAAGCTCACAAAGCTGCATATCTCACATCCCTCCGTTCTATCCCCAGCACAGACCTTCAGTGCACCAAATATAGGTGGGAGTCTGAGAGGTCCTTGTAGGAATGTTAACTCACCTGGGCTAACAGTAACCCAACCTGGGGTGTGTCTTTACTCCACCAATGACTGGTCTGTATAAGGTGGCAAATTACAGTATATAATGCGATGACTCAGTAGAGAGCAGTCTGCTGGTCGGCTTTAAAAACACCAATTAACAATCAATGGTTTATTGATTAAGGATAGCCTATTAGAAAGGAGAGGACAACAATCCAGGATTGAGAGGCTGAAGGTGTTAAAGTGGGCCAGTCATTCACTACATATGGATGGAAAGCTTGGCTTCAGGAAATTTATAGAAGGTCACGTTATTCAGCGTTCTAAGTCTATCACTGACACTCAGTTCCAGACTAAACTCAGACTGGAAAGTAAGTCCTCACACCATAACTACTTCATTCTGATCAAGTTTTTATTGTGCCTGGAGTAGTCCTTTAAGACTAAAAATGTTAACTGGAATAAACATCCCCTGCAAATAAGACCCTAGAGAATATATTTTTTTGAGGGTTTATAAGTGTACGTTTTTTTTGGAGGGGGGGGGGACAAGATATGATTAAGTTGAGAATTTCCAGGTGTACAGTCGATAGAAGTCATTGTAAATCATCCATCACTCACAATTTGGCCTCCCTCTCTGTGCGGGAGCTGAGGTATCGCTGCACCTGGGCCTGATTCACCCCGTACAGAGACAGCATCATGAAGATTCCTCCAATACCGAGAGACCAAATAGAATGGCGTGTAAATGGGTCCGGGTTCCAGCTACAAAACAAACAGTGGAGGGAGACCATGAAATACATGCCAATAGCAGTGCCCTAAACCACAGTTCACCAGTGAGCTTGTTTGTGGGGTTCAGAAAAACATATTTCTTTCCTTTAAAAAACACAAAGCATTTTTTATTTTAAAGTTGCTTGTGCCTTTCAGGGGGTCTTTGCAGGGTGCAGTGGAAGGTAGGTTTACTTACCTGAAGCTGTCCATCATAGGCCCCGCCATCTTTTTCCTGAAAGCCTTGTTCAGTTCCCGGTGCTGTACACTCGCGCATGAGGTACACTTGCAAGAGTACAACACAGATCTATGAAGGATCCCGCAAGACCTTCCATAGAGGACATCTTGCGATGAGAGACTATGCTTATATCCCACGGCTGCTCCGATTGAGAAACTATGGCTTTTATCAAACGCAGACTTTACAATAGGACAAAGTGGTCTCAGCTTTGTTGTAGAAATCTTTGGATTTTGCTGGAATTTCAATTAAATCCCAATGCACCGAATATATTTATATATATTAAAATACTCAAGCTTACATAGAGTCTGCAAGGTTCACTGGTGAGCTTGACAGTCACATGTTGCTACTGGGACTGTGACCCTGCTCAGGTTTGTTCAAATACCCTCTTTTATTCACCAAAACATTAAACTGACAGAGCTCAGCAATGAGTTAGAGTCTAAAAGGGAAAAACGCCAGGAAGCAAAGAAGATAAACGTGAGAAAAAAAAAACAAACAAAAAAAAAACAACCCATCAATGAAACGTTCTTTCAACCATTAAGGAGATGTAACTCCAAGGAACACAAGCATGAATTTTTTTTCCTGCAGGTCATTGGTGGTGGATAATATGTCAAAGGACTTTCGCCAAGTTGTAGTACAGGGAAGGCATGTGCCCAGCGTGCCAGTCACACGACAAAGCTGCCTGAGCGATGGTCAGTGTCGGAGCGACTGCTATTGTTTCAGACAGCCAGAAAGGGGTTTATTTCTATTGAAATCTGCACTTTAATAAAACGGTCACGAATAGGACAAACCACTTCAACAAGCTACCACAGAGGTAGTAATGAGAACATTTGATATGATTACAGAATGTTTCACATGAACAGATTTTCTGAATGTTTGTTAATTAAAAAGTTTCATACCCAGCAGAGGTGGAAAACATTTAAAAAAGGGACAAATAAAAAAATAAACGAATTTAGTAAAAGTTCCAGAGATAACATTGTCCCAGCGAGCAGCCCAGGACAGCTATACGGAGACTCGAATTAGCAAGGCAAGTAAATTCACAGCGGATTGCCAACACTCACTTTATGCCAGAGATCTTGCCATTTTCAGTGGCGATTTGCCACACTTCGCTGATGCTGCCCACTTTCATGGTACCAACTATAATCACAGCGAGCTGTCCGGCAAACATCACCATGGTCTGGATAACATCTGTCCAGATGACGGCTTTCAGACCCCCCTGGTGGGAGAAGAGAGGATCGTCAGATTACTGCCAGCCAGATCAACTGGTTCTGCAGAAACAGGTCTGAAAACTAGATCTACTAGAAACACAGACTGTCCATTCCATGGTTAGAGTTCAGCCAGAATGTACACCAAGACTTTTATTTTATTTATTTACAACACACATTAGAACATAGTCCAAGTTTCCACACTTCATCCTATAATGAATGCGCTCATTCGTAAAAAATCCAGTAAGTACCTGAGCAGCACGCTCACTGCAGCCCCCCACACCTCCTATAACACACACTACCTGAGCAGCACACTCACTGCAGCTCCCCACACCTCCTTTAACACACACACACACTACCTGAGCAGCACGCTCACTGCAGCTCCCCACACCTCCTATAACTCACACTACCTGAGCAGCACACTCACTCCAGCTCCCCACACCTCCTATAACCCACACTATCTGAGCAGCATGCTCACTGCAGCTCCCCACACCTCCTATAACACACACACTACCTGAGCAGCACACTCACTGCAGCTCCCCACACCTCCTATAACCCACACTACCTGAGCAGCACGCTCACCGCAGCTCCCCACACCTCCTATAACCCACACTACCTGAGCAACACACTCACTGCAACTCCCACACCTCCTATAACACACACTACCTGAGCAGCACGCTCACTGCAGCTCCTCACACCTCCTATAAAACACACTACCTGAGCAGCACACTCACTGCAGCCCCCCACACCTCCTATAACACACTGCAGCTCCTCACACCTCCTATAACCCACACTACCTGAGCAGCACGCTCACTGCAGCTCCTCACACCTCCTATAACCCACGCTACCTGAGCAGCACACTCACTGCAGCTCCCCACACTACCTGAGCAGCACACTCACTGCAGCTCCCCACACCTCCTATAACACTGCAGCTCCTCAGCCTCCTGCAGCTCCTCACACCTCCCTATAACCCACACTACCAGAGCAGCACAGCTCACACAGCTCCACACCTCCTATAACCCGCTACCACAGGCAGCACACTCCTGCAGCTCCCACACTACCAGAGCAGCCACTCTGCAGCTTTCCCCACTACCTGAGCAGCACACTCACTGCAGCTCCCCACACTACCTGAGCAGCACACTCACTGCAGCTCCCCACACTACCTGAGCAGCACACTCACTGCAGCTCCCCACACTACCTGAGCAGCACACTCACTGCAGCTCCCCACACTACCTGAGCAGCACACTCACTGCAGCTCCCCACACTACCTGAGCAGCACACTCACTGCAGCTCCCCACACTACCTGAGCAGCACACTCACTGCAGCTCCCCACGCTACCTGAGCAGCACACTCACTGCAGCTCCCCACACTACCTGAGCAGCACACTCACTGCAGCTCCCCACACTACCTGAGCAGCACACTCACTGCAGCTCCCCACTCCTCCTATAACACACACTACCTGAGCAGCACACTCACTGCAGCTCCCCACACTACCTGAGCAGCACGCTCACTGTAGCTCCCCACACCTCCTATAACACACACTACCTGAGCAGCACACTCACTGCAGCTCCCCACACCTCCTATAACTAACACACACACACACACACACTCTGACCAGCACACTCACTGCAGTTCCTTGGATCTTCTTTAACATACAGTTAAAATTGCTTATTTCAGGTCCCCAGAAAGTTTCCATGAGCATGAATTACACAAAATGACTAAAAGCTCACCAGTGTAGTGTATAGTGTACAGACCAATCCCATTGTTAACACTGTACCCCAGAGGCTAAATCCAGTAACTGCAAGAAAAAAAAACAAAAAACAAAAAAAAAAAAACACATAAGGTACATCATTGTATCAATGTAACAAATAGTCAAACACTACATTTAATTCATTACAATAACACAGTTAAATAGATACAATCAATGGCACGATAAAGGCAAACCCCCACAATGGCAGATCCACATCCATATAAACAGCTCAACGAAACATGAGGATATAACGGGGTAACCTGTATCATTCATTACATTTGTCGCCTCTCAATTGCAATAAAGGAGTGTATTCTCCCGTAACACTAAAATTTGCTTTTCACAAAAATCCAGACAACTAAATTTACAGGGGATTTCCAAAAATTAGATTTGGTTTTAAGAGACACTATGGACAGCTGCACAGCTCGGCTCATTTGATTTTGTTTTGGCCTTTGTAGAGATTTCATACTGTAATTGTTAGCTGAGAGGAGGCAGAGTGCAGAAGGGGACAGCCAGGAAGTAAGTAAATATAAATATATATATATATATATATATATATATATTTTACTACTACAAGCAGTTCTTTGTTGTATATCTTTAGTTTACTATGCTTTATTTTTTGCAGATTTCAATAGGAATTGGCACTTTTATAAAGAAACCTTATCCTAACCACCTCCGGCCGTCAGACAAGTTTTCCTGGTCGGTTAGTTCAGTTGAGATAAACTCAAGAGGCAGCAATTGCCCAGAGCATCTGCCTTGCAAAGACATCTCATTGAGCTGCATTGGGAGGTCTGTGATTGGACAGCCACAGAAAGTCTGGGCGGGGTTAGAAGGGGATGGTTTGCCAAGACATGAGAACTACAGATTTCTTTTCAAAATGTATTTAGGTAGAACCTTAATTTAAACAAAAAAAATACAAGCATGTCTTTATTGGGCTATAGCTACTAAACAGAGAACATTTAAACCATTAGGTTCCAGCTCACATGTTAACAGAGTTTGTTGAGTGCAGAGTTTGGCTCTTGGGAAGACGCTGTACTCTGCAAGGGCCTGACAATCAATGCATTTAGCATTCACTCATAGCTTCCTTTCCCTGGTGCATTTAATAGAAGAGCTTTCTGCCATAGTTACCTTGTTCCCTTTCAAGAGTTAACCTGAGTGCAATCCAATCCCTGCTCTCTGTGGTTTGTCACCCAGTGCTATGTGGTTGGTGTGGAGTGTGAATAGGCTACACAAAGGGAAAGACCCTCGCAATATAATCCTAACGCAGCCCCCCCCCCCACCAAGCCCAGAGTCCCTGTAATCTTCAATTACCACATTAGTAAAAACCAAATTGAGGGGCAGTTCGCCTGTAAATGACATTATCTGTGTACCTATGCAATGATACCAGCAGTATTGTGTGTAATAACCAGATCTCCGCTATACGGGGGGCTGCCACACCTGATTACAAACCCCCTCTCCTGTAGGATGTAATGCTATAGCCATTACCAACTACAATAGCGATGAGAGTACCTGCATTGAAAGCCAGTGCCGGCGCATACAGGACCACACCCATGTAGATCACCTGCAGGAAACAAAGGGGGTTAACAAAGGGTTCACAATGTGCGCTAAATATTTAACCCTATGGTGACTGATGGCGCAGCCATGCAAGCAAGCACAGAGATAACAGAGAATGAACGTCCAAACAAATATCTAAAACATCCGCGGTGAATGGATGGACACAGGGAACGAAAAATAAATGAAGGAAAGTCAGTTTTCACTTTTTAAATAAGTTATTCTGCTTTCAGTCTGGAAAGATCCTAAAGGAACGCTACCATGACGGCTTCCTTCAGTTCCCTTTTTTCTCTCTGAAGAAAGCTACATTGAAGCCACAGCGAGAACATTGGAGGTTTCATTTGATGAGAGACCAATTAATACACGTTTCTTGATCATAGCAGGCAGACCATCATAAAGCAGTAAGTGGGAATAATGACGTCACGTGTGCAGGTAAAATGGTATCAATCAGCACCTGCCATTTACATTCACCTCGTCTGTTATATTCCATATACCAACTACAAGTCAATTATTCCCATTTTATAAGCTCTATGGAATATGTTCGAATAAGAACACGTGACTGCTCTTCATTACCCCCTCCCCCGGTAGATCATGGGGGGGGGGGCAGGGGAGTACAGATATAATTTTAATTTCTAGTTTGTCCTGCTCTTCCAGTTGGACAAGGAGTAAAAGTGAAGACACGAGGGATCTCCGCAGTCAATCTAAAGCACAAACACGTATAAATACAAAATCAGAGAATCATGCTAAAGCACGGATTTTCACCCTTCGTCTGACCCCAAGAGTTTAAAGCACAGTTAAAATTGAAGTGAAAATTGTAAGTTGCAGCACAATCAGCTATCATACTGTTCTACGCTTTTAACCGTAATAAAAATGGATGTTTGCCATCAGCTCATTTTAAAAACAGGTTTAGCTCTGCTACATGGCTTGAATTCTATCCCAGGTTTAAAGGTCAATGGGTCATAGATCCATTATTAGAATACATTATTTAACCAGGAAGGTGCCATCTCCGCTGTCCAAATACGTCCAGTGGCTGATTAAACAACGTTCGCAGCAAGGCAGTCTAAGGTTTCATTGTCTGTCCCCATCACAGTGAGATTGTAGAGTAAACAGTAAAAGAATATGGAAAACATCAATGTAGCAGTAAAACAAAGTTATCATAAAGGAATCATTGTAGGGTCCCATATTTACCAAGCAGTACATTAAAGTATGAATATTAAAATCTAGCGACACTGCAACCTTTATACATTTAGATTGAGGAAATTCAAGTAATGGGTAATTGCTTTATAGAAGTTATTTATATATCTTCATATCCTCCAATCCATAACTCACCATCTGGAATATAAATGTCGCTGTTCCACAGATCCGCACGGCTTTACCGAATCGCAGTTCGAGGTACTGCAAGACAGAGGGGTGCAGGAGGATTTGTTTATGTTAGTTGTAGTTACACAATTGGAAAAATAAAATCAGAATTTTTCCCAAGTTAGTAAATCACATTGCTTTCAAGAAACATGAAAAGAAGGTATAGAGTGATATGTACTAAGGTCTGATAAGCAAGACTGCTTTTGGTTCATGTAAGGGAGAGTGGGGGATGGGGTGGTGCTGGGTGAAGGAGAATAAACAGACATGGGAAAAGTAAAAAATAAAAATAAAATTAAAAAAAAACCCTAATAAGAGGATCGAGTGTGTTGGGCATTAGGAAAGGAGAGCGAAAAAGCATTCAAACATTTTCAGTGTATTAAAGGACCACTCTAGGCACCCAGACCACTTCAGCTTAATGAAGTGGTTTGGGTGCCAGGTCCAGCTAGGGTTAACCCATTTTTTCAAAAACATAGCAGTTTCAGAGAAACGGCTATGTTTATCAATGGGTTAAGCCTTCCCCCCATTCCCTCTAGTGGCTGTCTCATTGACAGCCACTAGAGGCGCTTGCGTGCGTCTCACTGTGATTTTCACAGTGAGAGCACGCCAGCGTCCATAGGAAAGCATTATAAATGCTTTCCTATGTGACCGGCTGAATGAGTGCGCAGCTCTTGCCGCGTGTGCGCATTCAGCCGACGGGGAGGAGAAGAGGAGGATCGGAGGAGGAGGAGAGCTCTCCGCCCAGCGCTGGAAAAAGGTAAGTTTTAACCCCTTTCCCGAGCCGGGCGGGAGGGGGACCCTGAGGGTGGGGGCACCCTCAGGGCACTATAGTGCCAGGAAAACGAGTATGTTTTCCTTTCACTATAGTGGTCCTTTAATGTTTATATTAAAGGGACACTCCTGACACCATAACAACTGCTGCAGTCTAAGGCTTGAATAACAAAGCAATATGCGAGTTAGATCTGAAACAGGACCCAAAGCTGGGTTCCCATGCCAGCTGCAATGACTCCCATTTGGTTGGAACAGACATCAGACCTATTGATTACTGTAGCAGCTTCGCATCCCCCAACACAATGGAGACCCCCTGATGCTCAGAAGATACAGCGCAATGGAACGCTTTGCAGAATTTCAGTAAATGTTAGAACACAAGTCAAAATATGTGGCACTGAACGAATTATACAAGTGAAAGATGAGCCGCAAATCTACAATCATGCACACAGATCAAAAAGAAAAGAAAAACTGTTAAGTCAATAAAATGACATCTAAATAAATAGATTATAAAAAAACCCAGCAAGATAGAAAAAGCATACCATGTGAATTTATACAGGAACCCATGGGTAGGTTAATATTGCATACCTGAGGATTTTATCTGCAGAGTGGCCCAATTTAACCTGCCCTGATACAATATACGGCAATGAAACTAGGAAGTTTTTGCTAGCTACCTCTTTCACAAACTTTTAGAAAGAAAGCAAGCAATGCATAGAGGCCAAGTAGAAGACCGGCTCCTTACCTCGTAGGTGCTTGTTAACCGTAGACGGTAGAAGATCGGTATGAAGATGTGAGCAGGGACCAACAGACCGATGATGTAGGAACAACCAAGGAACCAGTACTCTGTACCAAATCGGTACATCTCTGAAGGTACTCCCAGGATTGCCACTGCTGACTGGAACGTGGCCAAGAGAGAAAGGGCTACTGGAAGGAAGCCCATGCTGCGATTGGCCAGCAGAAACTCCTGTGTGGTGCGCTGCTTCCCACCGCTCAGGGCATAATAAAGTCCGATGCCCGAGGAAAGGACCAGAAGCAGAGCAAAGATTATGTAATCTACGGCAGAGAACCTCATGATTACAGGTTGTGTACCAGGCAGATTCAAACTGTTCAGTCCACTCTGACTCCTAGTATTTGTTTACAGACCGTGGTCGTAGTCCAGAATGGAGCTGGACCATTCTGTTGGTCATCCTTTATGGCTGTATGTGGGGCATAATGAGCAGTTACAGCGCAAATTGCTCTATTAAGCTGCTTAGCCGATGTCACTTTCATTACAGTAGACGTCTATTTCAAATTGCGTCAGTTCCAAGCATAGTATGGTTCTTTTATGGTTACTGGATCTCTGAAAGCCTTTGCCCCATCGTTCTGTTTTAGTGAAGACAGAAAGGATCTGCAAGGCTCCCGGAAGGCAGAAGATTGGAGCTCTGGGGCTGCACGCTTCCTTCAATGTGAGGAGTACACTGGAAGCCAAGCAAAGTCCTGGATTGTAGATTAATCACTTCTGTCAATAGAAAGAGGAGTCAGAGTTCTCTTACTGATTATACTGTAATTTAGTGTTAGAAATTAGGTAGTTAATATCTTACTACTGGCAAGATGAAGGTAAATCAATGCAAGAGGTTACAGATTAAAGTACAATGGAAGGAGCAGCTGCTATTACCTCCCAGAGTAAGGAATAGTAAACTCTGCATGGAATAACTATACAGGATACAGAGACTGTGGAACATGTGATCAAACATAACATCACGGGACTCCCAGGAGATAAACCAATTATTTGATTTAAACAAAAAAAAAAAAAAAACCCACCATATTTAATGAAATGCAGAGAGGGGACACACAAGGAATTGACATGTCCTGACCAGAGTGCTAGAACGCCAATATTTGGGGTTTGTGTTGAAAAGTAGCGAAGCACTGTGTTCTGCATTTAATCGATAAAAACACTTTTTGAATTGTTGATCTTAGAACTAAACATGCAGTCACTGACTAACAAAAACCATGAGATTTAAAGGTTTTCGTAAACGTAGTGATTGGGTTAATGCTTAGCATTGGTGTTAAGGCAGCACTGGGATCGGTACATGCACCAGTGGGGGGGGGGACAAGAAAAAAAAAAAAAAAACGAAACGAGAAACGAGAGAGAGAGAATGAATAACTGGCCCAGAATTAGACATGTGTCCGGGATAAAAATTCTAAATGTTTAAAGCAATAAGGGACATTTTTGCGTGGATCTATTGGAACCAGAATTAGTGGGTTCTATAATAGAATACACCAAGGTTATTCACAGCAATTAAATAAAATAATGCAACTTTATGTATCTGTTAAAAGGTAAAATATTACAGAGTTTGTGGCATAGTGTCTCCACAGAAAGTGATGGAAATTCCTAGACACATACATTGCACACTTAATGTCACTACTATTAAGAAAAAAAAAAAAAAAAATTTAATATGTATTTATTTTTTAAGATATATTTTATTTATAAACTATGATATAGATGTAGACAACCCTCTTACATTTTCTTTAAAGATGTCCAGAACATTCTGTGATGTTTTTTGTGGGTATCACTGCTTACCCCATACTATTTGGATAGCCTCGGACAGACTTAAGGCATGTTTAGCGCTGGTAAATGTGGGATGTTCATCTACACAGAACTCATTTCACCATAACCACTTTCCAATAAGACGGACACGGATGGACTGCAGGACATGGCTGGGTAGGACCTTTAATGGCCAGTGACGGAAAGAATAGTTGCTATATATAAGGATTTAAACAAGTCTCTGAAACCACAAGTAATAGGTCTGCAAACAGCCATATGATCGCGCCAGAACACAAATATAGTATTTCTGACGGACCATCAAACAAGAGTATTTTCCAAATTTCTCATTAGCTCGGTAAACCCACTGTCCCGTGCTGGTTCACTTCAAATCCTGAGCCCAAAGTAATGCGGCAGAGTCGCTGGAATGTTAAAGAACATTGAAAGCTGTGGATTATCCATACAAAGAACTCCCAACCTCAGGATTTATGTTCACAGCATGTATTAACCATTTACACTTCAAAAGACAAAGTAAAAAAAAAAGCTGATAAATGTTTTACTGCAACCATAACCTTGTGAACGGTGATTACCTCAACACCCTCTCACCTACCTACAGGATTGCCCTATGAAAACTGAATCTGCTTCTCTCTGGGGGCATTTAATGTACAGAGCTGGATCACAACGTACAGAGTACGGACATATACCATGCCCAGCAATTCTGGGAAAAGGTGGCCAATTCATTCAATGCAGTATGGGTTCATTGAATACATAGCCCAACTGGCTAAGGATGGGAGTGGGGGGAGAGAAGTGAATGGAACTACTTGGCAAGTGAACACTACTATTAAAAATAAATATATAGAGGACAATAGTAGGAGAACCAGGATCAGGTACAGTGGAATTGTCACGGATTCCCTGACAATTATCGAACCCTGGAAAATGGAACCCCAAAACCCACTTCAGGTAAGGGATTAGTCATATGGGTACACAGTGAACACAAGCCAGACCAATGCTTTAAAATAGCGTTTTAATGTTTGGATATATGGACCCCGATTCTGGAAGTCCTTACCATTATGTGGAACACATGTTTGGGGGTGCATGCCTTCAAAAGCCTGTGAACTGTAACCCGTCTGACAGGTTTCCCAAACATTGGTTTATATGAGCAAACAGGTATCTCTGGTTTAATGCATTCAATCTAGGATGTGCTCAGGTAAATCCAGTTCACATAATGTTTAAAGGAGGTAGCAGAGTTCACGGGTCTCATACAGTAACTTATAAACCATCCAGATATGGGATTATGGTTATATTGGAGTCAATATACAGCTGGCAGAGTTACTTAGAAATAAAATGGCAAATCCCTGATAATTATTAACACAGGCGGTATTAAAAGTCCCTGCAAGGTGACAGTTTTACCGATGTGGTTAACGCTTGCAACGCTGCAGTAATGCACAGACAACAGCCCTGGCAATCAAAGGGTTAAGTACTGCAGAGAGAAAGCCGTCAAATCCATCAGCTTCATGTCAAAAGCTCCACAGGTGGCTGGCACGGCTAGGGGTGTAATATACTGTGTGCGCCAGCAACAGATGGCAAGTCTTACGGGTGACTGCATTCCATTAGAGGAAAATTATAGCATTAGGAATACAAACATGTATTCCCTCTAACGGTTTAGATCCAGGTTTTACCAGCCCTTTTTCCAGTACTGCAGCTCACTCCATCTACCCATTTTCATTTTCTCATCCAATATAGCTCATGGAGAAGCATTTTGGACAAGAAATGCAATCATCCAATCAAATGCTTCTCATGGAGACCAATGCTATCCTATGACCAGTATTTCATGATGTTAAACGTTGAATGTCACATGACAGTCAAACTTGGTCATTGCAGTGAAAGCTCCCGCTAGTGGTTGTTCGTAAAACGTACCAATAGACATCTACTAAACAGCAATGTTACATTACAGGACGAATACTACCACCAAGCCACTGCACCCAGACCGCTTTATTGAAATGAAGTGACGTGGGTGGCTTTAGTGGTCACTGCGTAAGGATGGGCACATGCTTGAGGCAGTTAATTTTTTTTTTTACCATCACAACAACAGACCATTCAGGAAATATAATTATCCTGACAGGCAGTCACAGCAGAATAGACTTTTGAAATAACAGAGCAGCTGGAAATTCACAGATAGGATAGCATGGGAAGGAGACATCCCCAGTAACATGCTTCAATCTGTGCAGAGATGAATAAAAGGCTTAAAATATACAGACTGCCTCCCATTTCCTCAGCATTCATACTGAAGGGTATAATTGAGCATAGAGAACGTGCGTACCAGTGACGTGCGTGGGCAAATCACAGACGCTGCAGAAATCAGGATTTAACCTTTCACACAATCAGAACTGTGGATTTTCAGCAACCCTACCTGGTCCCCTGAAACAAAAAATTAAACATGTCACAGGCCCAGGATTAAAACGTGACAGAAAATGGAGTGTGAACTGATAATTAATGGGTAATAATGCACAGATTTCCATGCAGTCAGGCTGAACCAGGATATACATATAGAACAGTCTGGCCAAGATTAGTGGGAGTTAGACACAATTAGATTAATGGCTGGCTAAGACTATATGTTAACATCTCTTTAATTCAATATCTTCTAAAATGTGATCGAAGAGAAAAAAATATATATAAATATAAAAATGAAACCAAGGTAAATACACATTAATGTCAGACCTAAACGCGAAAAGACGACTATAGAACACTCCCTGATCAGTTAGACTCCATAAAAACCTCTGTGAAATGCAGAGAACGAGTAGCTACAATGTAACCGGTTACCTGCACACATTGTGTTAAAAAAAAAAAAAAAAGGTATGGTACGTCAGGGAGTAATACTGCATACGAATAGAACAGGAAACAAAGTGAGTTGCTAGCCTCAATCAGTTAGGGTACTACACTGCGTCGCAAATGTTTCAGGCCAGGGATAGGCAACCTTCAGCACAATAAATACTGACTACATGTTCTGTAATGCTATTACACAGTCATAATGCTGGCAAAGCATCATGGGAGATGTGGTGCCAAAATGTGTGAGCGAGAGACGCCTCTATAATCACTCGAGAGACTACGGCTTCTACTGAGCAATTAACTAGTAGGCCTCCATGACACGCAAAAGGTGTACGAGCTGGGCGGGGCCTGATTGCTGAGCGGACACCTACTGATACAGCTCCTGCTCTTCCCTGCAAATATTGCGGAAAAACAGCAAAACGCTGCCTGTGCACTACACATAAGGGCTACCAAACTACAGGTGACACCAAGGTGCATATACGGGTACCAAGTTTCGCCTTTCAAGCGGGATTCGCCTGAGCACTGAACGTAGCCTGCAAGCCTGGCGGCCACTCCTCCGATGCCACACAGCTGAAATCTTGATTTTGGGCCCGCTTTCCCCCTCTGGACAGGTTGGGGTTATACCGGTCCCAGGAAAAACGTTCCTATGCTCCGCGACAACACAATCAACAGGAGCTTACCGCACCAAAGATGGCAGAGGTCACAGAAGGACCCTCTCAAGTGACGGAGCGTCGTTCAACTCTCCAACAGCTGGATGAGATTTTTTTCCACAGCCTTCTGGCTCCGCATTGCAGAGAGAGACGCTCCACACTGATCTCACAATATGCCTCACCTGCTGTGAAGAGTGAAGGAGACTGCTGGGCTGACAACAGCTGACGCGCCAAGCAGCCAGGACTTCAAGCCCTAAAGGCTGAGATTCTGGCTTTCAAGCATGGCACCCCACCTACTGGGCCGAGGATCGCTATAGAGGACTACCAAACTGGAGATTATACATGTGCCATATACTCATTTCTCTGTCCTGCCTGGCATGGCAAGTTCCTGCAGCCGACAAACCCAGCGTGAAACCATAGAACCTGCCTTACTGGACACCGTACTGATTCAAACCTCAACGATCTTGCGTATCCAGTTCCAGCAGCTTGGAAGATCTGGCATCAGCTGATCCCAGGGTCCTATGTGTCATGGGGATGGCTCCTGTACTTCCACAGCGTAACGGTTTGCTATAAGCGAATTCTAATCCAACCCCGCTCGTTTGGGAGAGTGAGAACATTAGGAGTAGGCAAATCAACAGTTTGGTACACTCTAAGGCAGGGTTTCCCCAATTAATTTTTCCCGTGGAACCCTTTGACATGGTATAACACTTAGGAACCCCCAAATTGTTTTATTTATTTTTTTAAATTGGCGCCGCAGTGCAAACCATGAGCAGAGTGCAATGCGCTCTTCTACTGGCAAATTACTTTCATATCTGGTTTAAAGGACCACTATAGCTTAATGAAGTGGTCTGGGTGCCTGGTCCAGCAAGGGTTAACCCTTTTTTGTTTATAATATATAAACATAGCAGTTTTAGAGAAACTGCTAGGTTTATAAATAGGTTAATCCAGCCTCTAGTGGCCGTCTCTTGAAAATCACTTATGAATGCTTTCCTATGAGACTGGCTGAATGCGCGCGCAGCTCCTGCCGTGCATGCGCATTCTGCCGAAGATGAGGAGGAGAGCTCCCCACCCGGCGCTGGAGAAAGGTAAGATTTTAACCCCTTCCTCTCCCCAGAGCCCGGTGGGGAGCTCTCCACCTCCACTATAGTGGTTCTTTAATTGTGGACAGTTGTATTCACATGTCTGCAATTGTGTCACGTTGATTTCGATACTTTGTTTTTGTTGCAGAGAAGAAAAAAAAAAAAATTTAAAAAAAAACCCACAAGAGAATTCAGTTTCACATTAGTACATGCTGGTGAGTGGCAACAGAACTTTGCCCGCTATCACAATTATGGTAATTCTTTGCGTAAATCACCCCAAAAAGCAATAAGAGAAAATTCTTGGCTTAGTTGACTGTCAGAAGTTATAGCGGTCAGAAAAAAAAAAAAAAAAAAATTATTGTCTGGCTTGTCTTTTATGAATGGATTTCATTTAAGAATGGAAAATACTGATTAATAGATGTGATTAAATGGCGAAGATGACCTGCAATTTCATCTTCAAGAAAATCCTTGAGTGTTGAAGAATTCTAATTATTTTGCTCAACAGACGAGGTCCAAAACTGCAGCTTATGAGACAGAAAATATTTGTGTTTTTTCCTTGGAGTGATACACATACGTCATTTAAATTTTGTGAATAAGTCTGCAAGATATGCTAATTTGAATATCCACAGAGAGCTTGTAAAAAATAAAAATAAAAAATAATTTCAGATAATCCAAATTTATGATCCTGGAAATATGCAAACAACTCTTGATGCAACTCAAACATTCTAACAAGGACTTTACCTCGTGATAGCCAACGGAATTCTGAATGCAAAAGCAGAGCAGAGTGGTGACTACCCATATCTTCACATATTATTTTAAATAGTGGTGACTGTAAAGGTCGACTTTTTATAAAATTAATAATCTGGACCGATTAGTCTAGCAAAGTTTTAAATGGGATTGAAATATTTTTAGCTACCAGTGCATGTCTGTGAAGAACACCGTGAGAACTGGTGCTGGTTTTTGCTACATTGCTTATTCGTGTCACAGCGCCTGCCACCTTCCCAACCATTGCTTTGGCACCATCACTGCCAACATCTGCACATTTGTCCCAATGTATACTGTGTGTGTTCATTAACTTCTGGATACAGATAGAGATGTGCTCACCAGTGGTGAGCGTTGTTAATGTTTCACACACAAGCAAGTCTTCTGCAATCTGTTTGTTAAAATTATATCCAAAAAAAAAAAAAAAAATGAAAGTCCTGCAACATCTGTTGAGTACCCATCACATTGATGCAGTCGAGAAATTAGTTCAGTATGGATGTCATCAGCAAGATCATGATTACGGCGCAAAACTGTTGGAAAGTGGCACAGCTTAAATTTTTTTTTAAACACACACACACACAACTTCTCACTTAAAACACATGGCACTATTTCTTTTGCACATGGTTTTATTAGAGATTCCCCAATTGTGTGTGCGCTTCTCTTGCAAGTGCTATGCGGTAACTCACTCTGTAAGAAGCCTCTGTGGCTCTCATTAGCATTTTGACTTTTTACTCAAATTGTTTACTCTTGATACTCCTTTGGCCTTCGTGAAAAAAAAAAAAAAAAAAAAAGGCAATGTCTTTATCTTTGTACTCTGCATGGGTTTTGCTCAAAATGACGACGTGATTTAGCAGGTGCTAATGAACGGTTTGGAAACGTTTTATTGCAAAGTACGCATTGTGCTTCAGGACAATCTTCATTTCTGGCACTTGTGAATCCAAATGACAAGTAGCTATCATTTTCTTCTCTTTGTTTGAGAAAATTGGCCAGCATTGTGCGCTTTTCTTTGACTTGTCCCTTATCTCCGCTGGTTGAGGAACAGTAGATACAAACAATTTCAGGCATGTTTTCTGGATTTTTAGTTGCATCTCCTTTCTCAGTTTCTATAAGGGCCGAACAGGTAGAAGCAGTAATTCCTGCAGTTCCCTGCTTTAACCAGCTTTCCAAATTGATGGAGTTTAAAAAACAAAAAACAAAAAAAAAAACAAAAAACAAAAACAAAAACACCCCCCACCCTACAGAATGAAGAATACAGTACACGATATGCAGGAGAGTGTGTAAGCATTAACTGCTATACACACCACCTGATTGGGAACCCCTTATACTACTCTAAATAATACAAAACATATACATACAAATAGGTGGAACACATCTTGTTTCTGCAAAAGAAAGTAGAACATAGGGTAATATTGCAAAAATAAATGAAGTAAATCTCTATGGATCTTAGATACTCAAACATGGAGCCAAATAGATTCATATGGCTCTCGTGATCTCATGAGTAGCATTGAGAGACTCTAAGGATGTCCCCAGTCCTTCACGTAGGTTGATAGTGGTTAAAAAAAAAAAAAAAAACTAACTCACTAAATAAAAATCAGAAGAACCTTCTTCGGTATAGAAATACTATAATTCTTTATTTGGTCAATAAAGACATTTAAGTATGTGCATTAAAAAAAAAAAAAAAAAAAAAAAAAGTTAAAAAAAAAAAAATTAAAAAAAAAAAAAGTATAGGGAGATAAAGTTTAAGTCCAGTATAAAAAGTCCAGAGTTATCAAAATGGACAGTCCAATATGATACCTTGATGATGAATAAGTTGATCCGATACGCGTTTCGCCCCAGTAGGGGCTTCCTCAGTTGATGTCACAACTGGACTGGAAAGTATGCTGATCGGTCAGCCACTGGTCTTAGAAAGAACTTAAACAGGATTTTTGAGTTAGACTTCGAGCAAAAAGATTTGAACACTTTGAAAAATACAATTAACAGTGTTTTGCCTCTCACAGGAGTCTTTCAATGCCCCTGACAGATCCTTTTAATGTACCTTACAGAGAATTTCAATGCCCCTAAAAGAGCCTTTTAATGTCCCTCACAGTGACTTAGTTATGGATGCACCGAAATTGTCGCTGCCGAAAATGGGCCTAACCTGTTCCAGCCAAAAACGGGTCAAATTTGCCTAAAAAAAAAAAACAAAACAACATTTTGTAGTGCATAGTTTAACAGACATGCTTGCATTAACAATTCAGATGATTATATATCACAATGAAAGATAATAATGATAACATGAAAATTCAAGAATACTGCACTTGGGACATGGAAAGGGAGTAAAGAACACTATGGGATGGGGGGAGCAAGAACACTAATAAAGCAGTAGGGAAAAGGAGCATTAAGGAGGGGGACCACTAAAAGAAGGGAAGTTTTTCCTATTAGAATAAATACATTAAAAAGTGTAATATTAATAAAATTATAGGAAAAAAAATTTTCATCAAAGGGCATCCTGATTTTTTGGTTTCGGACCAGAATTTTCGTTTCCTTAATGTGCATGTCCCTACCCAACAGCAGCTTCAACCATCAGTTCCACTCTATCACGAGTGATAGAAAATGGCTGACGGCAGGGCGGATTTAAGATCTTGCTCCCGCGATCTCCTATTAGATCGCAAGATCTCTGCTGTTTCCAACCTTCCGAGAATAGCAGTAACGGCAGCCATCTTGGATGTGGGGAAATTATGCGGAATCCCATGCTGCCCTAAGGGAATACCAAAAAAAATATAAAGAGCCACGCTGGTGAGTTCTGCAACACAGAAAGGCCCAGACGTCAACAAAAGACAACATCGTAGAATCATTTCCACGGTTAAGAAAAAGCCCTCCACAATATCCAGCCAAATGAACAACACTCTCCAGGAAGTAGGCATGTCATTGTCCATGTCTATTTAACGAGAGCAAATACAGAGGTTTCACCACAAGATGCAAACCAACCATTCATAAGCATCAAGAATAGAGAGGGCAGATTGGACTTTCCCAAAAACAATTAAAAAAAAGCTAGCCCAGATCTGGATCAGCATTCTTTAGACAGTAGAAACTTGGATCAGCCTGTACTAAAAAAAAATAAAAAAAAAATAAAATAAAAAGGAAGCTTGAAACCGCTCATGATCCAAAGCATACCACATCATCTGTGGAGTCAGTGTGATGACACAGGCAGGCATGGCTTCCATGATGCTGGAAGATCATGAAGATTTCAGCTCCATCACCACTTCAGCCTCCCAGCCTTTGGCGTATCCCCTACCTTTGGTACGCCTTGGGTGGGGCTTGACAAATTTGCTTGGAATCTAGAAGCCAGTTTTTTTTTTTTTTTAAAAAGCTTAGTTTTAAAAGACAATATTACAATTCTTAAAATGGACATTGTAGTCACCAGAACCAATGTAGCTGTTCTGATGAATATAGCAAGTCCCTGCAGGCATTTTAATGTAAAAAAATAAAAAAATAAAAAAAATTAAGAAATAAAAATAAATAAAAAAAACCACACAATGCAGGCTAGCGACACCTCCAGTGATGGTCACTTAGACGACCACTAGAGGTGCTTCCTGATCAGCACCTACGTTCACGGTCTACACACGCTGAATGGAAGCACTGAACGTTCCACAGAAGAGAGGCTTTTGGAGAGCTGGAGTGGATAGTTTCCCTTGGGGTCCAGTGGGGATCCTGTCCCTGAGGTTCAGTTGGGCCTCCAGTCATCTTAAAGCTCTACGTGTAGTTTAGGGATGTCGGGGCCGGAGTGACAGCATATCCCAGCATCTCTGCAGGGTGTGCGATGGAGCAGAGAAAGGGAGATTACTGCTCCCTTGCCACCTCCACTCTACCCAAGCCGGACATCCGCCTCAGAGGGAACAGACTGACAAAACCCAGGCACCAGGACAAAATCTATAGTCGCTTTGGTGACCTGCGATTTGTCAAGCACTGCCTTGGGGTACGCGTCCCACTGGTTGAGAAACAAGGGTATAGAGTATCGAGATGCACTGGGGTTTAGGTTAGTAACTACATCAGTCAGTGCTCTGCTGTGGGTATTGGGTGAAATCACAACAGGATCAGTAAATTTTTAGCTCTGAATGAGGTCTTCAGGGATGGGAGCGGTGATTACAGCCAGTGAGGTTAAGCTACTGCCACCACGTTTAAACAGGGCCCAATGGAGCAAACCCAAAGGCAAGATAGCTACAATTTATGTAGTGAGTTCGTCCACTAGCACAGTGTTGTTACAGTAAACATTTTACAATCACATTTGTAAAGAGAAGCAAATATTTCATAGCTGAAGCCAATTCCCAGGCTTAAAAATAAGGCTTACATCTGCTTGCCCAGACTTGCTGTTGCTTATAATCTCATTTAAAATAATTAAAGCAGGAATAGACAGTTATGTAGCAAAGATTAAAACGCAGGAGGTCAATATACTCGTGGGTCAGCAATATTAATCCTTCGACTTCTAAACACTGAATAAATGAGCGGTACTTCTAAAGTGATATCCAATCGCTTTGATCATATTTCACCAATCACATTCTCCAGCACGATACGGTGCCAAGGATGTAATACATGATTGGACAAAGCCTGGTCCAGATAAGGCAAAAACTGCCATATTTAACATGTTAGATCGGGTCTTTAATCTGCAAACCATGTTAAGTCTGTCTTATTGTAGTGCACGCTGTAACGCAAGCGATAATATATTATTACCAAATGAAAGCACGCAGGGGCAGATATGTCACATGACAATTTCTAATTTGCTCTGAAACACATGCAAAAGCATTCTGGGGTCAGGCAGATTATCAGATCCAATACTGGATCCACCTAGATTATCAGAGTGGGAGGAGTAATAATTACAAGTTGTCTATTGGAGGCCCAGTTAAGGCACAACAGGTTAACACAAACACCTCTCTCATAAACTGCTTTACACCTCTGACATAGGTGAGAACAGCACACCTGTTACCTGTCCAGAGATTGCTCTAGGCATGTCAGTCAGCAGTGCCATAGAAACACACAGAGCAGATACAAATAGCTTGGACTCTCTCACCTGCCAGGTTAATGTGTTTAGACACTGTAATAAAAACAAACAGGTACGGTAAGCCGAGAGACACCGTTTTATAGATTGGGAGACGGGAGGATAAGAGTTCTTTGTGGAGGAGAGATTCTGCTCTGCCATTAGCGCGCATTTAAAGGGTTAACGATTCCTTGCCAATCTGTTCTATAATGAAGCTAACATTGTGTAGAAGCAGTAACATGGCGGTTGGCAGGTTTAGTCCAGTGTTACAATCCAGTAAAAAGCTCTCTTTGGGTGTCATGAGATTGATCCATAATGCAAAGATCACTAATAATCTATACAGCACAATGTCAATCTGCAGCTGTAAGGGGCTGTGAGGGGGTCAGGAAATGATATGGGATAAAATGCTTAATATGTGAAAGTTTATGGAATTAAGCGGTTTATCTCTAGGCACATGTCCCAAATTTCTATTTCTACCTAATGTTAAATTCATTAACATGGTATGTCTGGACAGCCAAACAACAGTAAAATAAACAGACTTGGATAGCTTTTAGTTATCTATTGGGTTGTGCAACAGTTCTGCTTCAAACCTCTTTGCTAGTTGGACAGAAACATAAATATCTTTAGAGTTTATGATTTGCTACCAATGAACTGGCTGAAGGTAATGGGAGTTGGAGACATCTGATGTTTCCTGCCACGGTTAACAGCAATGAAACATCTACTCATTGTCCCCCTCTCCTCCCTCCAGTATGCATGCGCTCCCTCCCTCCTCCCGGGTGCATGCGCCACTGCCCTCCGTGCATGTGCATGCGCCACTGCCCTCCGTGCATGCGCCACTGCCCTCCCCGTGTGCATGCCACTGCCCCCTGTGCATGCTCACTGCCCCCCTCCCCCGTATGCATGCGCTCACTGCCCCCCCTCCAGTATTACACTGTAAACAGAGGAGAAACATTTTCTCCAAAGTCTTAAGAAAATCTCCCTGGAGCCAGGCCAGTGATATCTGGCAGATATACCACAACAACATTCCTTCCTCACCTTCCCAATAAGTCTACGAGAACAGGAGGCGGAAACATCTGTGACAGAGTTCAGGGCTGTAAGTGCAGATTAACTAGAGAATGCACCAGGATATCCAAATTATAGCCAGCTGTGAATCCTTCAATGCTCAGCCAGCCACAGAGGTTTATAAAAATAATTCTTCCCTGCAGTCACTTTTCCTTAGCATTTTATGCACTGCCATGTGTAAGACAGTGTGAATGCACTTTATTTCATTGGAATAAATTCAGGCAAACTCAGTGGATGGCACAGCTGTTCCTTTCGGTTCCTGTGAATGCAGCCAACTTTCCCCAGCAATCCATATACTGCTGGAAATGGACGTCAGATTCCAGTCTACATTTTACCTGCAGTGTTTAAAAACAAAAACCACACTGCCTACGCTCAGCATGTGAATTAAGCAAGACAACTTAAAGGGACACCAAGCACCATAACTGCTTCATCTCATTGAAGTAGCTAGCATATGTAAACCTTTAACTATAGCATCTACGCTTGGCAGCAAAAATATGCATCCTTGAAGGGAGAATGGCATAAAGCATTATAATTATTGTCCAATTAACAGAAGCTACGTCTACTCTAGTAGGCAGATTTCCTGCACGTCACAATCTGACGGTCTGTGTACAGACAGGGTGGGCCTGTAGAAGAAACAGAATTACCTGGTACGACGTCTAGTCCAGACATACACACGGTCTCCCATAACACATTGCAACAGTAACATGGGGCATGCTAAGCTTTTTTCACTTAACTTCATTTACAGGGTTGTGAAATAGCGTCTGAGACGACAGTATCTAATAGTATTAAAACCCCAGTATAGCCATCTCTCCTGCCAAGTTACTTTTAAAGTACATGTAAAGTAGCCACTATAAAATAGCTCATATAGCATTATAAAAAAGTCCATCCATAGAGTGACTGACAGCGTAAACACATACATAAGGAACAAGAGCCATTTAAAGGGACACTTACAGGCACAACTTCAACAGGAGCTTCCGGCAGCAGGGGATGTGTACGCCTAGGTAAATTGTCAAACTCTTCAATAGTGTGACTACTTACGTTGCGAGGAGGCAAGCATAGTCCTGGCACCATAGCCAGTACAGTGACCCGAAGAGGTCATGCTACATTGAGTGTTAATTTGAAAAGTTGCATGGAGGCAGAGAAAGAAGCTTGGTAATGAGAATATGGTGTGTTCAATTCATACACTATTCATAGTTTTAAAGGGACACTATAGTCACCAAAACATCTTTAGCTTAATGAAGCAGTTTTGGTAATTAAATCATGCCCCTACAGTCGCACAGCTCAATTTTCTGCCATTTAAAGAGTTAAATCGTTTTGTTTATACATCCCTAGTCATACCTCCCTGCATGTGACTTACACAGCGTTCCTAAACCAACCAGAGTGCTCTGTGTCATGTTACACAGCGTGGGAAAGTTCTTTGGAATTTTCCCATTCTGTGTAATTTGACTCATAACTCTGATTGGTTGAAAGTAACCAATCAGTGTTATGAGTCAAACTACATAGCATGGGAAAATTCCAAAGACACAGAGCACTCTGGTTGGTTGGATTTCAAGCCAATCAAGCAGAGTGCTGTGACAGGTAAATGTAGACTTGCTTATCAAACCAACCAATTAGAGCGCTCTGAGCCCAATTGCAAGGTGTGGGAAGACTTTTTAAGCCTTTCCCCGCGGAGCGCAGTGACCTAGTTTGGTGAAGATGGATTATTTTTGTATTTTTTTATTTGATAGGTATTATCAAAGACATCAAATGGCAATTTTTTGTTGTTTTTTTTGGTTTTTAAACACAGAAATTAAGTTTTTTCGTTCCCTCACTATTTTTAGGGTGAGGGGGTAGATCTTTATTCCTTTTTTTTGGAAGGGGTTACAAGGGGCTTAGGGACCCCTAGTCACTCGGCCCCCACCCTATATCCCCCATTTACTTGAATAGCACCCCCACTCGCAGGGCACAGTTGGGGGGCGATGCTGTCCCCCCAGGCTAGTTAAGAGATGGCCCACCATTTTTTAAAGGGGGGGGGTTTATTTACTGCTCACTATTTACTAGACATGCCCCTTCTCTCAATATAGTGAGTAGGGGCAGATTAATTACCAATACCAAGTAATTTTTACTTGGTATTAGTAAAGTTGGCTCAAAGACCAAATCTTGGTCTTTCAGCCTTTTGGTGGATAGCTCCCAAATACCGTGGGAATTAGGGAGCCATCTACTAAGCGGCTGCAATCGGATTGGAATGTCATTCATTCTAATAAAATTTTGAACCGAACAAAGTACCAAATTTCGTCTTAACATGACTGGACAAACTGCTCTCATTCTCTTAGGACGCAATTCGGTAGTTTTGCCGGCATTTGGGAATATGGAGGAAAGGTAAGAATTGTGGGAAAATTTCTCACACTTTGCTCCTCCGCTGGTCATAGTGTAGGAAACCTCCATAAGAGAAATAGTCCCTACTTTTTCTTAAGTTTTAAAGAAAACTAGAGCAGACAGGAAGAAATGACGAACAGATCTTGACAGAGGGAGAGAAGAGGAATCGATTAAAGAAAGGTAAGTTCGGCATGACAGTGCTGCTTTAAGCTAAAGTTGTTTTGGTGACTATAGTGTCCCTTTAACTATCTAGCTACCGAAAAAAAAACAACAAAAAAAAAACCTACTTGGTTCTGGAGGTTTAGCACTATACTAAATGCAGAAGTTAAAAAAAAAAATAAAATAAAAAAAAATTCCTAACCAAAAGCCACATTCATGGGAATTCACGTCCCCTCAAATTGAATGCTATAAGCTGGATTATAACTCCCATCACGCTCAGTGAGATTCTAGCTAAGGTTGATGGGAGTAAAGAGATAAATCTGATCTAGGCAGTGAAGTGAGAACATTCTAAACATCGTGTGAGATAACTGCATCCACACACTTAAAATGAACCTAAACTAAATCTATAAACCAGCAGTCCGAAACACTCACTAATCAACGTCAGCTGCCACCCCTCTCTCCAACATAAAATATACTGAGTTACTACTTACCCCTGGAAGAACTCTGATACTGCAATAAGATGAAAGAACATGTAAATTCCAAAGCACCAAAAAGCGGGCCACGAGGTGCTGGTACCTGTGGTCTGTAATCGAGACTACGTAACCAGAAGCAATCTGTAGTATCGCTTGAGGAAAGTGAGACAATATACCAGGAAAGAAAGAGAAAGAGAGAAAAACCAACAACAAAAAAACCCCACAATTTTCCCGGTCCATTTTCTTTTTTTTTTTCCAGACCATGTAAAATATTGTAATTTCTGAGAAACAGGAATTTACATTTGGCCAAAACCACATTTTTATTGGCTGATGGACGGACCTAAAAACCCTCCGAAACTAAATAAGGTTTTCACGGTTAAGGACATTAGAACGTCAAAGGGACAGTTTATTGTAGTGGTTGTGGTGCCTATAGCATGTCCTTGCAGACTTTTCAATGTAAACGCTGCCTTTTTAGAGAAAAAGACAGCCACTAGAGATGCTTACTGGGTCATTTCTGCGACGTTCAGTGTCTCCACCCTCTGCATGGAGGCGCTGAATGTTCCCCACAATAGCCTCCCATTTCTTTCCTATGGGAGCGCTTCGGATTGGCTGAGATCATCCAGATTGATGATCTCATCCTTGGAGGTGGGGCCACCCACAGCGATGCAGCATGGCAGTGAAAAAAAAAAAAAAAAAGAGAAAATGAAAACTGTCTTCTATTGTAGCCGGCCACTAGCCCAAACAGCCACACCAGCACTATAGTATCTTGGATATAGTTTTGTATCCGAGACACGATTGGATTCAAGGCTTTTCTTTTCCGCGCAACGCCCCCAGTGCCTCTCTAAGCAGTAAATTATTATAATTACGGAGGCCAACCGCATGCTCCGAGGAGATTGATTTGGCACTGGTTCTAAAAGACAGTGTTTTGTTTTTTTGCACTATTTAGTATATAAATATTAATTCACCACCGACACTACAATAGACTGTAAGCTCGTTTGAGCAGGGCCCTCTACAACCTATCATTCCTGTAATTGTCCTATTATAGTTAAATCCCTGCTCTTATAATAATATTGTAAAGCGCTACGGAATCTGTTATTTAAATGATGGTAACAACAACAACAACAACAACAACACTGTCTTGAAGCCGATTGCCCTTGTTGAAGGCAGTTTAGGAATACTGTACATAGTAACAAGATACAGACCCAAAAAGTCAAGAAAGTGGCCAGCTGTGAATAGAGGGAAGGTCACTGATTCCTTTAACAGGTAACGAAGGTTAATGACTGGTCCTATTCCGTTCTATATAGAGAATAAAAAAAAGAGTTACATGCTAATCTATTAAATTATTGGTCTGCCTTATTAGAGCCAACAGGGCCACTTTTAAATGACAAGTAACAATACTAGGAGCTTTCTGAACCTACATCTGTTTTTACATACAGCTTTTAAATTATAAAAAATATACCATTAGATATCTGCAAACTGCACTGGAGTATTGCATGTCCTTAAGTAAATGTGCATATTAAAAAACAAAAAACAAAACAAAAAAAGTGTTTAGAATATAAAAAATTTCAGGTGACAATTGTCTTAAGGAACAGTACGCTGCGTGACTGCGAATATCATAATTATATAAGGTTAAGTAGTTCCCAACTGGCCTGGGATTAATAAAGCAGTCCCTAGTATTGTATAGCTGTCACGGTGTTCCCATGGATGTGTTTCTGTGCAGTGTGTATCACAGTGTGAAGGGACATGTAGGTCTCTGAGGCTGTAAACACAGACCATTTGACAGCTATGCGGCTCCTCCCAGCATGCCTACACCTGTCAGTAGCCCATTTGCTCCATTCCAGTCATAGTGCCAGAGTAGCGTGCCAATCAGTATATCACACCGTGCAAGTGTGCCAGGATCGCATGCAAGTCATTATGTCACGATACAATGCCAGTCAGTGTGCCCTACAGTTACATGTTACCATATCAATGTGCCAGGTTACTCTGCGAGAGTTCCAGGTTATGCCAAGTTACCTAGTGAGTGTGCCAGGATACTCAGTGAGGGTACCAGTCTAATGCCAGGTTACCCAGTTAGTGTGCCAGGGTTTACCAAGATACAATGTTAATGCCAGGTTACCCAGCCAGGGTGCCAGGTTAGAATGTGTGCCAGGTTTTACCAAGATACAATGTTAACGCCAGGTTACCCAGCGAGGGTGCCAGGTTAGAATGTGTGCCAGGTTTTACCAGGATACAATGTTAATGCCAGGTTACCCAGCGAGGGTGCCAGGTTAGAATGTGTGCCAGGTTTTACCAAGATACAATGTTAACGCCAGGTTACCCAGTGAGTGCCAGGTTACAATGTTAATGCCAGGTTTTACCAGGCTACAATGTTAATGCCAGTCTCCGTGCCAGGTTACCCAGTCTCCCCTCTCTCTATGCCAGCTTACCCAGGTTATAATGTTAATGCCAGGTGTCTCTATGCCAGGTTATAATGTGTGTGTGCCAGGTTACCTTGTCGCCATGCCAGGTTATGATGTTAATGCCAGTCTCCCCAGTCTCTATGCCAGGTTACCTTCTCTCCATGCCAGTCTGCCAGGTTACCTCCAAGCCAGGTTATAATGTTAATGCCAGTCCCACCTCTCTCCATGCCAAGTTATAATGTGTGTGCCAGGTTACCCTGTCTCCATGCCAGGTTATAATGTTAATGCCAGTCTCTATGCCAGGTTACCCTCTCAATGCCAGTCTCTATGCCAATATCCATGCCATGTTACCTTGTCTCCATGCCAGGTTACCCTGTCTCCATGCCAGGTTATAATGTTAATGCCAGTGCCTATGCCAGGTTACCCACTCTATGCCAGGTTACCCTGTCTCTATGCCAGGTTACGTTAATGCCAGGTTAACCTGTCTGCCAGTCTATGCCAGGTTAGAATGTTAATGCCAGTCTCTATGCCAGGTTACCCTCTCTCAATGAATGTTAATGCCAGTCTCCCCAGTCTATGCCAATATCCATGCCAGATTACCTTGTCTCCATGCCAGTCTCTATGCCAGGTTACCCTCTCTCCATGCCAGGTTATGTTAATGCCAGGTTACCCAGTCTCCATGCCAGGTTATAATGTTAATACCAGGTTGCCCAGTCTCTGTGCCAGGTTACCTTCTCTCCATTCCAGTCTGTCAGGTTACCCTCTCCATGCCAGGTTATAATGTGTGTGTGCCAGGTTACCCAGTCTCCCCTCTCTCTATGCCAGCTTACCCAGGTTATAATGTTAATACCAGGTTGCCCAGTCTCTGTGCCAGGTTACCCTCTCTCCATGCCAGTCTGTTAGGTTACCCTCTCCATGCCAGGTTATGTGTGTGTGCCAGGTTACCCAGTCTCCCCTCTCTCTATGCCAGGTTATGTTAATGCCAGGTTACCATGCCCCCATGCCAGTTTATCATGTTAATGCCAGGTTACCTTGCCCACATGCCAGTTTATCATGTTAATGCCAGGTTACCTTGCCCCCATGCCAGCTTATAATGTTAATGCCAGGTTACCTTGCCCCCATGCCAGTTTATCATGTTAATGCCAGGTTACCATGCCCCCATGCCAGTTTATCATGTTAATGCCAGGTTACCATGCCCCCATGCCAGTTTATCATGTTAATGCCAGGTTACCATGCCCCCATGCCAGTTTATCATGTTAATGCCAGGTTACCATGCCCCCATGCCAGTTTATCATGTTAATGCCAGGTTACCTTGCCCCCATGCCAGTTTATCATGTTAATGCCAGGTTACCATGCCCCCATGCCAGTTTATCATGTTAATGCCAGGTTACCATGCCCCCATGCCAGTTTATCATGTTAATGCCAGGTTACCATGCCCCCATGCCAGTTTATCATGTTAATGCCAGGTTACCATGCCCCCATGCCAGTTTATCATGTTAATGCCAGGTTACCTTGCCCCCATGCCAGTTTATCATGTTAATGCCAGGTTACCTTGCCAGTTTATCATGTTAATGCCAGGTTACCATGCCCCCATGCCAGTTTATCATGTTAATGCCAGGTTACCATGCCCCCATGCCAGTTTATCATGTTAATGCCAGGTTACCATGCCCCCATGCCAGTTTATCATGTTAATGCCAGGTTACCTTGCCCCCATGCCAGTTTATCATGTTAATGCCAGGTTACCATGCCCCCATGCCAGTTTATCATGTTAATGCCAGGTTACCATGCCCCCATGCCAGTTTATCATGTTAATGCCAGGTTACCATGCCCCCATGCCAGTTTATCATGTTAATGCCAGGTTACCATGCCCCCATGCCAGTTTATCATGTTAATGCCAGGTTACCTTGCCCCCATGCCAGTTTATCATGTTAATGCCAGGTTACCATGCCCCCATGCCAGTTTATCATGTTAATGCCAGGTTACCATGCCCCCATGCCAGTTTATCATGTTAATGCCAGGTTACCTTGCCCCCATGCCAGGCTCGCGGTCCTCCCCCCGGTGCCGGTCCGATGTCTCCTCTCCGGCCGCCGCTCGCCGTGTGACCAAGGACAGAGCCTGCTGCATGCTTATAGCGCGGGGCAGGAACACGTCAGGGAATCAGCCAATCAGCGCGCTCCGTCCGTAACGTTCTATATCCGCCCACAATCTGACTGCGCATGCGCTCCGCTCCCGGCTGCTGGCCGCCATCTTTGTTACTGGAAAGGAAGGCTCCCCAGTGTGAGTAATACACAGCCAGGTTACCCTGCAAGGAGGGAGGGAGGGGGATTACCTGGATAAACCACCTGAGACCCCAGAGAGGGGAAATCCTGCCCAGAGTCAGTATCAGAACCAGCTTACTGACTGGCCCCTGTGGACAGCCCCTGTACACCATGCCCAGCTAACTCCCACACTGTGAATGGACCCCTGGCCCCTAGTGGACAGCCCCTGTACACAATGCCCAGCTAACTCCCACACTGTGAATGGAACACTGGCCCCTAGTGGACAGCCCCTGCACACAATGCCCAGCTATATCCCACACTGTGACAGCCCCTGTACACAACCCCTGCCCCTAGTGGACAGCCCCTGTACACAATGCCCAGCTAACTCCCACACTGTGAATGGAACACTGGCCCCTAGTGGACAGCCCCTGTACACAATGCCCAGCTAACTCCCACACTGTGAATGGACCCCTGGCCCCTAGTGGACAGCCCCTGCACACAATGACCAGCTAACTCCCACACTGTGAATGGATCACTGGCCCCTAGTGGACAGCCCCTGTACACAATGACCAGCTAACTCCCACACTGTGAATGGATCACTGGCCCCTAGTGGACAGCCCCTGTACACAATGCCCAGCTATCTCCCACACTGTGAATGGACCACTGGCCCCTAGTGGACAGCCCCTGCACACAATGCCCAGCTAACTCCCACACTGTGAATGGATCACTGGCCCCTAGTGGACAGCCCCTGCACACAATGCCCAGCTATCTCCCACACTGTGAATGGATCACTGGCCCCTAGTGGACAGCCCCTGTACACAATGCCCAGCTAACTCCCACACTGTGAATGGATCACTGGCCCCTAGTGGACAGCCCCTGCACACAATGCCCAGCTAACTCCCACACTGTGAATGGACCACTGGCCCCTAGTGGACAGCCCCTGCACACAATGCCCAGCTAACTCCCACACTGTGAATGGATCACTGGCCCCTAGTGGACAGCCCCTGTACACAATGACCAGCTAACTCCCACACTGTGAATGGACCACTGGCCCCTAGTGGACAGCCCCTGTACACCATGCCCAGCTAACTCCCACACTGTGAATGGACCACTGGCCCCTAGTGGACAGCCCCTGTACACCATGACCAGCTAACTCCCACACTGTGAATGGACCACTGGCCCCTAGTGGACAGCCCCTGTACACAATGACCAGCTAACTCCCACACTGTGAATGGACCACTGGCCCCTAGTGGACAGCCCCTGTACACCATGACCAGCTAACTCCCACACTGTGAATGGACCACTGGCCCCTAGTGGACAGCCCCTGTACACCATGCCCAGCTAACTCCCACACTGTGAATGGACCACTGGCCCCTAGTGGACAGCCCCTGTACACCATGACCAGCTAACTCCCACACTGTGAATGGACCACTGGCCCCTAGTGGACAGCCCCTGTACACCATGACCAGCTAACTCCCACACTGTGAATGGACCACTGGCCCCTAGTGGACAGCCCCTGTACACAATGACCAGCTAACTCCCACACTGTGAATGGACCACTGGCCCCCTATTGGACAGCCCATGTACACCATGACCAGCTAACTCCCACACTGTGAATGGACCACTGGTCCCTAGTGGACAGCCCCTGTACACAATGACCAGCTAACTCCCACACTGTGAATGGACCACTGGCCCCTAGTGGACAGCCCCTGTACACAATGCCCAGTTAACTCCCTTAATGTGAATGGACCACTGGCCCCTAGTGGACAGCCCCTGTACAAAATGACCAGCTAACCCCCACACTGTGAATGGATCACTGGCCCCTAGTGGACAGCCCCTGTACACAATGACCAGCTAACTCCCACACTGTGAATTGAACACTGGCCCCTAGTGGACAGCTAACTCCCACACTGTGAATGGAACACTGGCCCCTAGTGGACAGCCCCTGTACACAATGCCCAGCTAACTCCCACACTGTGAATGGATCACTGGCCCCTAGTGGACAGCCCCTGTGCACCATGACCAGCTAACTTCCACACTGTGAATGGACCAATGGCCCCTAGTGGACAGCCCCTGTCCACAATAAACAGCTAACTCCAACACTGTGAGTGGCCAACTGGCCCCTAGTGGACAGTACCTATACACAATGACCTGCTAACTTCCATACTGTAAATGGACCACTGGCCCCTAGTGGACAGCCCCTGCGACCACTATTCCATTCACACAATAATCGGCATCGCAGCATGGTGGCACTGTGCTAGGGCAGCGCACGGGGGGGGGGGTTGGTGCTAGTAACGGGGGGCGCAGGAATAGGGTCACCACCTAGCATCATCTCCGGTAGCGCAGGGTGCAGTTGGCCGCACCGAGCAGGAATAGGCTCACAGCGCTGGGCGTGGAGGCACTGCCCTCCGGGGCTTTTAGTTGCGGTCGAAACAGGACCGGTCGGCAGGCGCGTGCAGCAGGCGCACGCAGCAGGCCGCGCTTCGGAGGAACAGGCTGGCAACAAAGGGTCCCTGGCAAGGCAGGTGGGCTGGGCTGGTCGCACTTTGGGGTGCAAGGAGGAATGGCGCGAGAGGTGTGACTGGCATGGTAGACGCTAGTTTCAGTAGAAGGCAGGCTTTCCCAGGGAAGTGCGGCCCTCCAGCAGATCCTGGCGACCTCTGAGGTAGACAGCCCGGGGTTGGTTGGCAATGGTGCCCCATGTGATTCCCGCTCGAGGTCTGGACACCGGTCAGACGCTGCTGAATCTTCCGTAGGGCGTTTGGTAAGTTCAGGGTCAGAGTCCTGCGGGAGTTCCATAGTTATCCGGTCCGGAGTCATAGCCCCAGGGGTGGACTCAGCGGGGCCTCAGGTGTCCGCAGCGGCTGGGGTGGTAAGGAGAGAGGGCAGGATGCCTTGCGGCCCGGCAGGCGATCCCAAGGTTATGGCAGGGGCCCAAGAATGTCTCTTCTCATTGCAGGTCATGGATTGGGTGGAATAGGGCAGCTACGAAAGCCACACAATTAGAAAATAGGGAGGTGGAAATCTGTTCAGTTTCGCTCCTACGTGCGACTGGGGATGCTGGTGTGATTAAAGTAAGGGGCTTGGGGAGTCTCTGCTTGGGTCTGTCTGCTGATGGTTCTGTTTTGTTTCCACAGTTCGAATTGCATGGATTATGGGACATTCGTATGTGTTCTTGTCTAAGAGGAGGGCTGCAGCTCGTATTCAAGGACAGCAGCTGGGCTTTCCAATCGACCAGATTGCAATTAAGTGGTTTGGTTACCATGGAGCTAGTTGGGGCGTTGTTATTGGGGCAGTGTTTAGGCTCGTGGAAAGGGGAAGGTCCCCTGATTTCCTGTTATTACATGCTGGGGCCAATGATTTGGGCCTGGTGTCCCAAAGACGAATGGTAAAGTGGATGAAACAGGATATTAACCGGCTACAGGACTTGGTCCCTGGGGTTTTGGTCGTCTGGTCCGACATGGTCCCCCGACTCCAGTGGCGTCATGCCAGGGATACAGCTGCTATCGAGTGCTGCCCAGGTAAAGTGAATAGCCTCATAGCCAGTTTTGTTAGAAAAGTCTGGGGGGAGGGGGAGAGGAGGTGGTGATTCGGCACAGAGAGATTGAGGACAGGTTGCCTGGGTATTTTCATCAGGACGGCGTCCACCTCACGGACGTGGGGTGGGATCTCTTGAATCTGGGGTTCCAGGAAGGATTGAGAAGGGCCTTATTTCTGAGGGGTGGTGGAGCTCAGACGGCTTAAGGGGTCAAGGTCCAAGCTTGTGGCGTGGCTAGAGAGAGAAAAGTTAGGGGACAAACAGGCTCTGGGGTAGTCTAAATAGAATAGGACAGTTAGGCTACTGGTGAAGAGCTTGGTTAAACGGTTCGTTATGAACCTTGGTAGGTTTCGAGCTCGGTGGTGGCTCAGAACCTGTTGTGTGGTAGGGGTATCCGGATATGCCTCTACAGTGGTTATTTAACAAAGATTGACACTTATATTATGTTCATGATGTTTGTTATTATGGTTGTTGATGTTATTTATATTTATCGAAATAATGGGTCATTGCCTTTTATTTTGGGGACATATGATGTTATATGGCAGGATGGGGGCTGGGCAATTACTTTAATTTATTGTTATCAATATTAATAAAACTGTGGAAATATTGACCCATACATCAGTGTCAGTATGTTTTTGAGGTAAGTTTTGGGGGGAGTTCCAGCTGCCCATATGGCGAATATGCGCCTGTCAAGGCAAGGACACTGTAGACTAGAACACTATTACCATTGCTAATCCAAAATATAATAGATCATGTTTACAATATACAGCACTGCAGATTATGTTAGTGCTTAAATATATTACAAATACATCTACAAGCAGCAAAATAAAGGTGGCCAAACACAAAATCCTGTAGAGAGCGCATAAGCAGATATTGCAGATAGAGACTGTAACGGCACCCCCAGGCATAAAAGGGTTAAACCGCCGTTTAGTAGATCTTCCCTTCCAGAGACACAGGCACAGCTACTGCAGAACACCAATCCGCCGAACAGGAAACCATATGAATGCTGTAAACAGCCGAATAGGTTTACACTCCTAGCAGTCAAACTGGAACAGCATACAATAAATCCCCCCAAGAACGAGACAAGGCTCCATGTTGAGGGTCAAGCAGGAACAGACAGAGCTGTGGGTTTATTGTTCTTATATACACATTCTTACACATTAGTACCACCCACAGGGTTTTGGAAAACAACCAATAAACACGTACAATACACTCAGACACTCCCACACAAAATCATCCCCTCTGCCTGTGATACAATTACCTTACACAATGGGTAATATAATTATACAGTTTTTCCACATTATTCATAACTTTAAAAATATGCAACACATTCACATAAACTTACATTTTCAGAATCAGCATACTCCAAATACAAACATACATCAAAATCATACAAATTGGTCCAGTGATTCAAAAGATAGATCGTAGTGCTTTGTGACCAAATTAAGCATGGCTTTTCTGCCCAAAACCAGTTCCACAGAGTCTTCTATCCTGGAGATAATTGGGAAGTAATCCAATTATCTCCAAGGACAGAGGCAAAACTCCATTGAACACATGGCAGCAAAAGACAATAAAATACATAAAAATATATAACTGTGCAGCCATTGCACAAAACATGTAGATTCAATATATACCCAGATAGCTCAGATCTGAGCGCACATTATTACTGAATGGCGCTCAGAGCACAGACATACAGTTCAATTGCCATGGAGCCAAAGTCTTTCCCATAGTCTTTCATTATATGGCATAGCTATCTGGGGTATCACCGCTCAAACAGGGCAAGCACCGAATGACCCGGCTTTCGTGTCTTCGCAGGGGAAAATCAAACGTTTCAATATGGGGCCATAGTCTAAGTCAAGCGGGCAACCAGGCTCCTCCAATGCACAGTGGCGAGATTGGTCTCGTCACAGAGACTTAAAAAGATACCAGTTTTATAAACTTAGACAATTTTGAAAATTAGGGGATGTAATTCAATAAGGCCAACAGACCTCATGACATATGGTGCCTGGACAAATACCAAGCATGTTTGATTTTGTGATTAGTAGTAGTATAATAGTTAGTTTAAACATTTGTGAGGCCAATTACAAAGTGGCTGACAGTACTACTAACCAGTAGAGAGGATAACAACAAGCCTAAAGGCATGGATGCAGTACATGCATAGAAAGATATTGGATATGATAAAGGACATTCAAAGAATTACATTTTAAATTATATAATTGGGATTTTTGGTCATTAATCATACAAACCAGCATGGCTGCCAGACCATATGATATATAGGCTTCACAATGCAAATTGCAGAGCTCACCATAACCTATCACCACATTGCTGTAAAGAATTTTGATTTTGAAGTTTTTTTTACAAATGCACTCTAATATCGGTTAAAATTTCAATACAGCTGCCAGCCAAACCACATAACTAATTGACCTTTACAGGTGAAACAAGCATAAGTGCATGCACATAGCAAGTGCATAAAACTAGCATATAGATAAGTTATTTACAGAAATTTTGTATTCACAGTAAAAATCTAAATTTATACATTTTTCATGATCGTCAAATTCAAAATGACCACTGACCTTGTATCCTTATGTGACCTATTGCATGTTATTGCGTAATCATGTTTTTTCACAATACGTGTTATAGTTTAGTCGTGAAATGAGTGCACCTTGCAATTGGAATGAATATGTGTGCCAAATGTTTTTGCATGAATTATAAGCAAACAACATTTCTTGAATGACTATGTCACAACAACATGACCGTGCATAGCAATATGTAAATCTGTAGCACAAATGGTTCTGGAAAAGCGGATGTTTTATGGGACCTATGACTATTTGGTTGCAAAGGAAATAGAGCACTACAGGTCTCTAAAAAAAAAAAAAAAAAAGGGGGAGAGCATGGGCATTTTACCGGGCACAAGGTTCTCCTCTCCGCCGGTGACTGCCTTCTCTGGTCCCTGGCTGGATCATCGGGGCGGAGAGTACTGGTTCGGACTCCGATGATACAGACGATGGATCACCACGACGCACTATTTCTTCAATAATGGAAAGTCTCATGTGCTCCATCATCTGGCGTTGGTCCATGCTGACCCAGGACACCACACGGTCCATTTGTGTTGTCAAGTTAAGACTCATGCGGTTGATGGCCCGGATCTGCCTCCTTATGGCCCGAACCATATCCTCCATCAGCTCCTCGATCCGCCGCATGGATTCTCCTGGGCCAGGTGATGACTCTCTCTGGAGAGGTGGCAGTGGCTGGACAGGCGGCGGAGTGATGGCTGGCTCTTGTGCAGCCACACTGTGGGAAGTCTCAGAGATGGACCCTGGGCCTGTCCTCCTCCAGGGAGCAGGCAATCAATTCTGTGGACAGTGCCGCTTCACTCACACTGTCCTCATGTGACGGGAGGACAGGTAAATGAAGCGAGCTGTACTCTTTGCCTCTCCCAACAGACTGCATTTGACCTGAAATAGATGAGATAGGCAATGTTAGTAATATCATGCAAACAAATGGATTAGGCCCTGGAGAGATAGCGCAGCTAAGCGGACAAGGGCACATGTAGGAGTGTGGGCATAGATGCATGGGATTGGTTGGGAAAGAGTGTGTGGGTGGGATTATGTTCTGTGTAAGTTAGTGTGAGGGAGGTCTTATCTCAGTGCCACTTAGGATTCGGGCCAACAAACAGCTTCCTGTCCTCCTGCTCCTGTTTGCCTGGGCCTGCAGATTGACACAGCTTGAGGGATGGAGGTTGAGCCGATCCGGTCGTCCCTCAGGGCTGCTGCTGCGCTGGATGGTGGCCGGCACCTAAGGGAGCAATTTCAGAGCATTAATGAAGGTATGGCTACCGGTGTGGGCACCCCCCGAGGCCTACCTCCCCCTGGAGCACCCCCTGCTGCCTCCCATGCGGCCCCTGCCCCTGGGGGTCGCTCCAGCACTGGCAGGCATTCCTGCCAGGCTGTCCCTGGATCCTACTCCCGGGCCCGGTTGAGGAGCAGGAGCCTGGGCCCGGGGCACCGCGGGGGCCGCGTGTCTGGGGCTCCAGGCACGCGGCCTACTACTGGGGGCTGGGATCTGAGGCCTACTGCAGCCGCGCGCTTGGCACGGCCTCCAGCCACGAGGCCTGCCACTGCCGCGCGGCCTGCTACCTCCATGGCCGCCCGGCCGGCTACTTACAGGCCGGGGATGCGGCCTGGTACCGCTGCGCGGCCTCCTGGTTCGGCTGCCGCGCGGCCTTCTCAAGTTCCCCCTCCACACCATCCGCCCCGGTGGCCAGCGCTGGATTGCGGGCCAGGGGCGGTGGGCGGCAGATCCAGGTCCCAGGTCCCCCGCGGCCGGTGAGGAGTGGGGCCGCGCGGGGTACCTTGTACCAGTGAGGAAGGCTCCCAGGGCTCTGTCTCCCCTTCCCTCCCTATTAGTGCTGTCTTTATTTTGTTTTTCTTCGGGGGGCCCCGCTTACCCTTGCCTGGTCCCCCCTCCTCTTGCCCGGTTTTCTCCCCCCCCTTCCCCTCTCTGGTGGTCTGCACCTCTCCCCTTTCCCCCCTCCTGCTCTACTCCTCCCCCCCTCTCTATCCCTCCCTATCTGCATCCTCTCTGTTCTCCCCCCCTCTACCTTGCCCCTCTAGCTTGCCTGAACCCCCTTCCCCCTCCCTGCCCCCTGCAGGTCACTTTCCTCGGCCATCTCCTCTGGGGCGTGGGCTCATCTTCTCTGCTGCTTCTTCTCAGGACACTGCTGCAGTTCATGGATCCGTCCAGCAGGTGGCGCCTGGATCACAGCTGATGTCTTCTGTGGATGGTGGAACTGCTGTTTCTTTGCCTCAGCCTTCTGTTAGCGCAGTGCCGGTGTTCTATCAGTCTGCTATACTCCGTCAGATTGCTATACCCCCGTCACTTCCGGGGAGGGGAATCAGCTGGATCCTGTGCTGCACATGCATGCTAGCACTCCTGCTACTCCTCCACAGCAAGGTCCTGGAAGGTAAGTAAAACTAGTTTTACACTTTCATTATAGTTAGTGCATTCACTAAGTTTAGGACATGGGACATTTAGGGTTAATGTTAGGGTTCAAATTAGGGTTAGGATTAGGGACTTGTTCATATTTAGTGATATTTTACATTAGGGGAATATCACTGAATTGTGCTTTCTCACACTTTATTTTAACCCTTACCCCAAGGGTTAGGGTAAGAATAGAGTGTGAGAGAGGTTAGAAGCACTTACCTAACCCTAATTTGTACCCTCACTTAACCCTAAATGTCCCGTGTGCCTAAGCTTAGTGGTGGGGTGTTTTGGTGGACGGACTTACTTCAGGTTTCGCCGCTCGACGGCTGTTGTCGTTGGGACGGGTAAGTCAGTTGCGGTGTGGCTGCTTCGTCGATGGAATCTGTGCAATTCTTGGATGTTGCGGGGTTAACATGCCCTGTCTTTTCTGCATTCTCCTAAGGTAGATGGAATGCACAGGGTAATGGTTGGGCTCCTAACACGATGTAAGGGGTTCCCAGCATAGTTTGACAAATTCTGTTCTGATCGAGGGCGGTGCAGGTTTCCGTCATTTGCCTGAAGGATGGTGGGGAGTTCAAGGGGCATTTATTCTGGTTTGGGACGGCTACGGTCGCCGCCAAGCTTGGTGTGCCTGCGCCAATGGTTCAGGGGCTCGAATGGTGGGAGTCAGGGTGGTGGGTTCCTTCAGGTTCACCCTGCTGGTCTCCAAATGGATTTCTCACCGCGGTTACGGTCCCTCCAGAAAGGGGATGGTGGGATTCTCGTATGTAATTTGGGCCAGGAGGCGGGGGCGAGTGGTTGGATCTTACGCCATCGGGAGCGGAGATTCACTGGTCTGGCACCAGTTACATGGAGGGGGTGTGGTCCTCCTCATACGGGGTCAGCTGTCCCGCCTCATGGAGATACCAGGGTTTTTTTGTCATCTCTGGGTGGAATGACATGGGTTCGGTGATGTTTTGGGTATTGGGTGCTCTTCAATCTGGACATGTTGCGCATTCTGTTTCTTCCCTAAGGTTCTCAGGGGCTAGTCTGAGGCTATCTCCATTCCTGTCGGCAGTGCGCTCAGCAATGTGACTGCCCTGGTGCGATGCCGTAAAAAATTCTGACGAGATGGGTTTCTGGGTTTGTCTTGGGGGATTCCAGTTCGCCTTAGGGTTTGGCCGGATGCAGCCTAGTTATCTCGAGGGGATGGGTGCGCTTGCTGGAGGTCGGAATAGGCCTATGTTAATCTAGCGCTGCAAGAAGTGGTGGAACAGGCCATGGCTGGTTATGGTGGGGTCCCCTGCTGATTTTAGGTGTAAAACAGCGTGGTTGTGGCGGGGGTATGTCCTTGCCAATTGAGTTTGAGTGGTTACGTTTAAGTATATGGAATGAGATGAACAAGTTTTTTTAGGTCTCAACCTCCCCTGCTTCAAACGGTTAAACATTAGGTTGCCTGAGGTTTCGTGCCCATCGAGCGTGGATAAGGTCGGCTGATGGCGGGCATTGTAAATATATGATTTTTATGACGAGGGGGGAGATGAGAGGAAGTGGTGATTAGGAACCACTGTATGTTTATTGGCAAGGACGGTTGGGTCACTGTATAACATAATAGAATATATATACAGACAGGTGTGAAATAAGTGGCGCTATATAATATGTGATTTCAATTAGTGAATATTAGCTGCTATATACACTCTGTGGGTACTCCTCACAACCCATCATACATAAACACCAAAAGAACAGAAAAAACTTGGGACCTTTCTGGTGTTTCCACCTTTTGGGTCCTTAGGTTTTTAAAGAGAGCAGCGCTATATAATAATGTGAGGTGAAATTGTGTTTTCCAATATTTTAAAAAAACACACTTACCCTCTACAATAATCTCAAGGAATGATGTATATATAAAACGAGAAGAGAAAATATATACAGATAATAGTGCAGTATATTAAAATTTTTTAGAAGAATTGTATGTAAGGTCACTGTATAACATAATAGAATATATATACAGACAGGTGTGAAATAAGTGGCGCTATATAATATGTGATTTCAATTAGTGAATATTAGCTGCTATATACACTCTGTGGGTACTCCTCACAACCCATCATACATAAACACCAAAAGAACAGAAAAAACTTGGGACCTTTCTGGTGTTTCCACCTTTTGGGTCCTTAGGTTTTTAAAGAGAGCAGCGCTATATAATAATGTGAGGTGAAATTGTGTTTTCCAATATTTTAAAAAAACACACTTACCCTCTACAATAATCTCAAGGAATGATGTATATATAAAACGAGAAGAGAAAATATATACAGATAATAGTGCAGTATATTAAAAATTTTTAGAAGAATTGTATGTAAGTGACAGATGTGTCTAAACTCACATTTTCTAGGGCCTTTTCTAGTTCTTAGGCTCTAAACTTTGAAGCGTCTTGTGTCTTTTTAGGTAGACTACACGACCTCTTTCTCCAGGTAATGGTATATTCCTCTCCACAGCATATATGGAAGACACAAATGTATCAAACTAAGTGTAGTATCTCCAATGATAGTTGTATTTTATAGAATATAAAATTCAAAGTGCTCACCTTTTCTAGAGCCTTTTGATAACTGGCTCTAAGTATACCAGCTTGGTGTCAATTTTGGGGTGACACCCTTCCCTGGAATTATTTTCAGGATCCAATGGGATGGTGTGAAAAAGGGAATATTTATTACAATAAAAAAATGTGTGTGTGTGTGTGTATATATATATATATATATATATATATATATATATATATATATATATATATATATATACAGGGAGTGCAGAATTATTAGGCAAGTTGTATTTTTGAGGATTAATTTTATTATTGAACAACAACCATGTTCTCAATGAACCCAAAAAACTCATTAATATCAAAGCTGAATATTTTTGGAAGTAGTTTTTAGTTTGTTTTTAGTTATAGCTATGTTAGGGGGATATCTGTGTGTGCAGGTGACTATTACTGTGCATAATTATTAGGCAACTTAACAAAAAACAAATATATACCCATTTCAATTATTTATTATTACCAGTGAAACCAATATAACATCTCAACATTCACAAATATACATTTCTGACATTCAAAAACAAAACAAAAACAAATCAGTGACCAATATAGCCACCTTTCTTTGCAAGGACACTCAAAAGCCTGCCATCCATGGATTCTGTCAGTGTTTTGATCTGTTCACCATCAACATTGCGTGCAGCAGCAACCACAGCCTCCCAGACACTGTTCAGAGAGGTGTACTGTTTTCCCTCCTTGTAAATCTCACATTTGATGATGGACCACAGGTTCTCAATGGGGTTCAGATCAGGTGAACAAGGAGGCCATGTCATTAGATTTTCTTCTTTTATACCCTTTCTTGCCAGCCACGCTGTGGAGTACTTGGACGCGTGTGATGGAGCATTGTCCTGCATGAAAATCATGTTTTTCTTGAAGGATGCAGACTTCTTCCTGTACCACTGCTTGAAGAAGGTGTCTTCCAGGAACTGGCAGTAGGACTGGGAGTTGAGCTTGACTCCATCCTCAACCCGAAAAGGCCCCACAAGCTCATCTTTGATGATACCAGCCCAAACCAGTACTCCACCTCCACCTTGCTGGCGTCTGAGTCGGACTGGAGCTCTCTGCCCTTTACCAATCCAGCCACGGGCCCATCCATCTGGCCCATCAAGACTCACTCTCATTTCATCAGTCCATAAAACCTTGAGATATTTCTTGGCCCAGTCTTGACGTTTCAGCTTGTGTGTCTTGTTCAGTGGTGGTCGTCTTTCAGCCTTTCTTACCTTGGCCATGTCTCTGAGTATTGCACACCTTGTGCTTTTGGGCACTCCAGTGATGTTGCAGCTCTGAAATATGGCCAAACTGGTGGCAAGTGGCATCGTGGCAGCTGCACGCTTGACTTTTCTCAATTCATGGGCAGTTATTTTGCGCCTTGGTTTTTCCACACGCTTCTTGCGACCCTGTTGACTATTTTGAATGAAACGCTTGATTGTTCGATGATCACGCTTCAGAAGCTTTGCAATTTTAAGAGTGCTGCATCCCTCTGCAAGATATCTCACTATTTTTGACTTTTCTGAGCCTGTCAAGTCTTCTTTTGACCCATTTTGCCAAAGGAAAGGAAGTTGCCTAATAATTATGCACACCTGATATAGGGTGTTGATATCATTAGACCACACCCCTTCTCATTACAGAGATGCACATCACCTAATATGCTTAATTGGTAGTAGGCTTTCGAGCCTATACAGCTTGGAGTAAGACAACATGCATAAAGAGGATGATGTGGTCAAAATACTCATTTGCCTAATAATTCTGCACTCCCTGTATATATATATATATATATATATATATATATGAATTACTTTTAAAATTACATATATATATAAAATAACAAACAAAATAATTGGAACAGAATAATAAAATATGGGTGGTACAAAAAATAGTAAGTCCACTTTGAGCTAAAATGCGTTTCGCCGATCTCAACGGCTTCCTCAGTCAGCTTTGACAAAAGCGAAACGCGTTTTAGCTCAAAGTGGACTTACTATTTTTTGTACCACCCATATTTTATTATTCTGTTCCAATTATTTTGTTTGTTATTTTATATATATGTAATTTTAAAAGTAATTCTTATATATATATATATATATATATATACATTTTTTATTGTAATAAATATTCCCTTTTTCACACCATCCCATTGGATCCTGAAAATAACTCCAGGGAAGGGGGCAGTGTCACCCCAAAATTGACACCAAGCTGGTATACTTAGAGCCAGTTATCAAAAGGCTCTAGAAAAGGTGAGCACTTTGAATTTTATATTCTATAAAATACAACTATCATTGGAGATACTACACTTAGTTTGATACATTTGTGTCTTCCATATATGCTGTGGAGAGGAATATACCATTACCTGGAGAAAGAGGTCGTGTAGTCTACCTAAAAAGACACAAGACGCTTCGAAGTTTAGAGCCTAAGAACTAGAAAAGGCTCTAGAAAATGTGAGTTTAGACACATCTGTCACTTACATACAATTCTTCTAAACATTTTTAATATACTGCACTATTATCTGTATATATTTTCTCTTCTCGTTTTATATATACATCATTCCTTGAGATTATTGTAGAGGGTAAGTGTGTTTTTTAAAAATATTGGAAAACACAATTTCACCTCACATTATTATATAGCGCTGCTCTCTTTAAAAACCTAAGGACCCGAAAGGTGGAAACACCAGCAAGGTCCCAAGTTTATTCTGTTCTTTTGGTGTCACTGTATAACACTATGGGAGGAGTTATATATGTATATATGTTAATATATGGTTATTTATGTCTAACCTTTTGGTTACAGAAAGAAGAGATTTAATAAATAAAGTTATGGATGTGTTATGCAGTAATTTAGTTTGGGATAATAAATGCTGTGGCCTGTTCATCCATACTAAGTGGTCTGTCATTATTGGGGGGGGTAAATGGGTTTAGATTTGTGCTAGGCTGCATCGCGATTCCCCACTACGTACATACATGTGCACATGTAGACATTACTACATGTAGCTGTGTCACTACTAACTTTTTAATAATCTGTAGTGTACTTTTTTAATGTAAAAAAAAATAAAGTTACTCTAGGAAATATTTAAACTTATATCTAAGGAAGGGCTTATAGCAATGTTAATCAATTCTAATTGTGCTACCTGTTAAAGGAACACTATAGCGTTAGGAATACAAATATGTATTCCTAACGCTATAGAGCCCTAGCCACAGTTTATAAATTAACCATTTATTTACTTACCTTAACCCCTTAAGGACGGAGCCAAATGTACACATTGTGAACGAAACAAAATGTAAACAAAACCGGGCATTTGCGCTACATGTCTGTCCAACCGTAATTCACCTCTTTCATATTAAATGCACCCACCCTTATTATATATCATTTTATTCAGGGGAAACAGGGCTTTCATTTAATATCAAATATTTAGCTATGAAACATAATTTAATATGAAAAAATGGGAGAAAATAAGAATTTTTTAAAAATTTTTTTAGTTCTAAATGACATTTTAACGGTCAATGTCATAGTACTGTTTGCTTTTACTGCAATAAAATACACATATTTGTATTCAGCAAAGACTCATGTGTAAAACAGTACCCCCTATGTACAGGTTTTATGGCGTTTTGGGAAGTTACGGGGTCAAATATAGCTCGTTACATTTGAAATTTAAATTTGCCAGATTGGTTACGTTGCCTTTGGGACTTTATAGTAGCCCGCCCAGGAATGAAATTTACACCCATAATGGCATACCATTTGCAATAGTAGACAACCCAAGGTATTGCAAATGGGGTATGTCCAGTCTTTTTTAGTAGCCATTTGGTCACAAACACTGGCCAAAGTTAGCGTTAGTATTTGTGTGTGAAAAAGGCAAAAAACGCAAATTTTGGCCAGTGTTTGTGACTAAGTGGCTACTAAAAAAGACTGGACATACCCCGTTTGAAATACCTTGGGTTGTCTACTATTGCAAATGGTATGCCATCATAGGGGTAATTTTCATTCTTGGGCTACCATAGGGTCTCAAAGGCAACGTACCCAATCTGGCAAATTTTAATGTGGAAAAAAATGAAACACAAGCCTTATATTTGACTCTGTAACTTTTGAAAACACAATAAAACCAGTACATGAGGGGTACTGTTGTACTCGGGAGACTTCGCTGAACACAAATATTTGTGTTTCAAAACAGTAAAAAAGTATCGCAGCAATAATATCGTCCATGTAAGTGCTGTTTGTGCATGAAAAATGCAAAAAAAGTCACTTTTATTGGCGATATCATCGTTGTAATACATTTTACTATTTTGAAACACTAATATTTGTGTTCAGCGAAGTCCCCCGAGTAGAACAGTACCCCCCATGTACAGGTTTTATGGTGTCTTGGAAAGTTATAGGGTTAAATATAGTGCAAGCAAATTAAATTCCCTTTACTTTCGGCATGGGTTGTCAGGCAGGTCCTGCTAATTGTAATTAATTAAGATACCCAATTATATAAAAATATTACATAAATATATATGTAGAATTAATATATGTGTGTGTATATATATATAAATTTTAAAAATATTTTTATTTATATATAGGTATATATATAGTGATATATACGTATATATTTATGTATATAGATATATATATTATTTCGTTCTACGTGTATTGTGATATAAATATATATATATATTAATATCACAATACAGTTAGAACGAAATAACACACATCTATATATTTTTTTATTATTTTTTTAAATTATTTTTTAATTTTATTTTTTAACGTATTTACATTTTTTTTTTATATTATATATAAATATATATATAACAATAATTATATATTTAATCAGGATCAGTCTACGTGTAATTTGATATTAATATATAACTATATATATATATATATATATATATAAATAGTAAAATACAGTGTACGTGTGTGTATGTATATGTGTATGTATATATACTTAGATCATATATATATATATGATCTAACTATATATTTATTTATTTTTTACACTGATTTTAACTTTTTTAAATTTTATTTCTAGCCAGCAGAGGGACCACCTGTCATTACAGGCAGCCCCCCTGCTGGCAATACAGGAGGCAGCTGTCCCGGCCATGTGATTGTGAGGTCCTCGCAAGGACCTCACTCTCACATGGCCGGGGGGCTGCCAGGTGGTTGGACGTGCCGCGGGGGGCTCCTTGGGAGTCCCCCAACCGTGATTGCCGGCGTGGGATCGCCGGCGACTGGGTAAGTACAGAAAGACCGGAGGGCCCTCCGGTCTTAAGGGGTTAATCCAGTGTCAGGCTCCCTCGGCACTGGTGACCTCTCCTCCATCGACGTCAGCTTCTGAGTGGAGCCGAATGTGCATGCGCGGCCAGAGGCACATGCACATTCAAACCCGGCCATAGGAAAACATTACTCAATGCTTTCCTACGGGGTTCATTTTTGACGCTGGGCTCCGTGAGGACGTCCAGCATCAAAAAAGCGTGATTTACTCCGTGTAAATCACGGAAGCGGCCTCTTTTTGCTGTCAGGGAGACCGCCACTAGCTAGATTAACCCTGCAGTGTAAACATAGCAGGGTTAAAACTAGGCACCCAGACCACTTCATTGAGCTGAAGTGGTCTGGGTGCCTACAGTGGTCCTTTTAGGAGATTAAAATTGTAAAAAGAGGTTAAAAAGATACAGTAACCCTGCTGTATATTATGTATGTATGCACTTGTATGATATTTTCTGTATATGCAAGCACAACATCAATGCATTTATAATTGTAATTTAAATCAAAATTGAACTGTGATCTTAGTACTACACGAGAATGTATAAATGTCTGATAACTAGTGTTAGAGCTGATTGAGAGTTGGTGTGTGTGTGTGTGAGTGAATTTGAAGGTGGATTGTTAACGACTTTAAAGTGTTTTATATGGTAACGACTCATCATTGTGTGTAATGCATAGGCAATGATGGCGTGTCATGTTTAGATGCATTTTCTACTTATGTGGAGGAGAAATGGGCCCAGGTCGTCACTCAGAGGGTGTCCCTTGTGGGATACGGATGTCTGTTAAAGATGAATGAAAAGTGCACATAAGTTTTTTAAGGTATCCAATAATTAAAATTTAAAAAGGCACATTTTTCTTATTACATATTTAAAAATTAAAAAGTGCATTAAGGTGGGTGTAACGACCACCCCGAATATCAAAGGGGTGTACGCCGTTAGGGACATCCTTATCCCTTAGAAGGAGCTGTGCTGCAATATTCTCCAGTTGTCATCTCAGCTGATCAAATATTCAAATAGGTAGTAGAGCTCTTACAACAGCTAGTGATAAGTTGTGAAGCAGGTTCCCTACAAGCATGAGACAAGGCTACGTGTTGAGGGTTAAGCAGAACTGATTTTTAATGGGGCCACACTGGCCTCTTATGCAAGTTTTCCAACAAGGTTGCCACCCAGGTGGACCTTTTTGGGAACAGGGACACACAGTGAATAACCTAACCAATAAACATAGAGTCATACAATGAGACACTCCCATACACTACACACTCCCTCCCCTCTGCTTGGGAGATAATTGAGTTAATTACTGTATCAACTCAATTATCTCCAGACGAAAAAAAATTAAATTTTTATACATTTCCAGATATAACCTAACATCATATCCGAACCCCATAAAACATACATTTTCTGATAGCCCCAATCTAGGGAAACCACATATTTAAAAAATCATCCAAATCGGTTCAGGTATTCGAAAGTTAGATGTAAGGCCCATTTCTGCCCGGCAGCACACGAGGCTCCTGCCCAGAATAGTTCCATGAATTCAGCTGGTGTGACTGGTCTCTTTCGTGCAGTTCAAAATGTTGAACAATAGTTCTAATAACCGTTCGTGCATAAGTCGTGTGCCTCTTTGTTCGTACGTTATTTTTACTAGATGCCGCCTCCTTCGGATGAATTGGGACAAATCTAAGTGGTCCTGGAAGTCTCAGCGGTGTTGGGGCCATTGAGTGTCCAAAAATAGTTCCAGACACAATAGAGCATGGCAGCTGCTTCTAAGTGCTGCTACAAAGTGACAAAGTGTGTGATTGGAGATATTGCAGATTCTTCAACTGTCTAAGATTTTGCTTAGAGTTTTATTTTTTACTGTTACAGGTAAGAGTCATCTGTAGGAAAAGGTTACTGATTGCCCAAGGTTTGAATTCCTGTTGGTAATTATAAGGCATTTGCTTTGATTAAGCTAGTTACTTGCTATTGATTGATTGCTGGTTAATTAGCCATTGTTTGCAAATAAGCAGAGGCCTACCCAGGTGTTAAACATTCCTAGTGAGTGGTGATTTTAGGAGTTATATAAGGGTTGTGGTCATTAGCTTGGCTAATGTAGCTTGGTTGCTACATCTAAGTGCTGCTTCCAAGTGTGTAGTTGGAGATATTCTGGAGAGTGCGGTTTCTAAGTGTGTAGTTGGAGATATTCTGGAGAGTGCTGCTTCACAGTGTGTGATTGGAGATATTCTGGAGAGTGCTGCTTCACAGTGTGTGATTGGAGATATTCTGGAGAGAAACTGGAGGCAATCTGAGGTATTCAGGAGGACAAAAAAAAATAAGATTTGTTTGCTTTAAATTATTCACCTCATTAAAATGGCAGACTTAGTTCAGTGTAACAATTGCTATGCATTTGTTTCACGTTCCACTTTTTGGAGGTTTGGTTGTTGTCTAATCTGTAGACAGTTCTCTATCTTGCGGCAGGAGATTGTATTTTTGAAGTCTGAGATTTGTAAATTATCTGGTGAACAAACTCCGGCTGGAACTGCGGCAAAGCCACTGCCGCAGAGACACTAGGAATGGCAGATGGATTACTGTAGCATCTGGTAGACTTAGAGTTGTCAATAAAAGGCATTTGTACAGTCTGTTGCATCATATCCGAACCCCATAAAACATACATTTTCTGATAGCCCCAATCTATGGAAACCACATACCACTCTGAAATGTAATGGTGTTGTGGAGACAGGCTCCGGTACTGAGGGTAGTGGTGTTGTGGAGACAGGCTCGGGCTCAGGCACCAAGTGTAGTGGTGTTGTGGAGAGGCTCAGGCACCAAGTGTAGTGGTGTTGTGGAGACAGGCTTGGAGACTATGGTGAGGCCTAATAGAAAGCAGTTGTTGTTTTGGGATTCCATCATAAGAGGTGTGAAGATGGACAATGATGGTCTTGTGAGATGTCTTCCCGGAGCTACTGCTCACAGAGACAGGAGACTTATTTGTAATATTGTTAAGCGAGCAAAGCATGAAGGGGAATTGGATGTACTTGTCCATCTAGGGACAAATGACTTGGTTTGCAATGAGGTTTCAGAGGTAAAGGAAGTTTTTAGTGTTTTTGCCAATGATATACGGCAGGTTGCTTCCACACTGTCATTCTCTGAACTTCTGCCTGTGCATAAAACTCAGACCGACAGGCAGATGCGTATTAGGGACTTTAACTTGTGGCTTGGTGAATGGTGTCAGGAGCAAGGATTTGGCTTTATTTCTCATGGTAGCTCTGTTTGGAATGGAAATAACGTCACTCTGGAGATAAGTCCATAAAAAAGTGCACTTAACGCGATTCACCTGTCAAAGGCTTCTTCAGAAGTGTGGATAAAGTCCTGGTAACATCCAAATATATAGGGCATTGATTGAAGATAATAAGCTCCATATGTGAAGTGTAGATCACTTCCTGTTTCCTGGTATCGATATTGACACGAACGTGTCATACCGGAAGTGACCCGGCGTTATGTTGACCAATAGTAAGATCGAGGATACTTCCTATCTAACCACCGGTGGAACGCACGTGTCACACCGGAAGTGACGCGGCACAATGGGACCGTGGTATTGCATGTGTTCCATCAGTGGAACGCAAGCCGAAACCGGCGTTCTAATAGCATTGCAAACAGCTATAAACATACAGTGATGTATGGGACAAATTAATACAGAGATAAGCAGCCAAAATAAGAGCAAGTCAATGGCATAATGAAAATGTGTCAATAAAATAGTAGTTACATATAGAAGTAAATTAAGCATAGGGCAATTAGAAGATAAGTAAATAGTTATACAATATGTATGTATAAAGAATCTATAGGAAGACCTATGGATAAAATCATGGTTGAATTGGTTCTAATAACAGTATAATGTTATATAAAACAAAAAGGTAATAATAACCAAAGATAAAAATTATTATAAAAATATATATATTAGAAAATATATATGTTAAAAATATGACTATTAAAAATATATAATAATCTATATATATCACCATAGGTGGATAAAAAAAAAAAAACCCCACCAACAAAAAGTTGTTTTACCTATAATATTATGATAAAAATAGGCATTTAAGAAAAATTATGAACAAACACTGGCACCTCTTAAAAGAGGATCCTATCCTCAAGGATATAATTCCCAAAAGATACCAGAAAGTTGGAGTGCGCTTGCAACTGCACTGGAGTCAGGATCTTCTCTGAGTACTCTGAAAAAATATACAGTATATACAGGGAGTGCAGAATTATTAGGCAAGTTGTATTTTTGAGGATTAATTTTATTATTGAACAACAACCATGTTCTCAATGAACCCAAAAAACTCATTAATATCAAAGCTGAATATTTTTGGAAGTAGTTTTTAGTTTGTTTTTAGTTATAGCTATGTTAGGGGGATATCTGTGTGTGCAGGTGACTATTACTGTGCATAATTATTAGGCAACTTAACAAAAAACAAATATATACCCATTTCAATTATTTATTATTACCAGTGAAACCAATATAACATCTCAACATTCACAAATATACATTTCTGACATTCAAAAACAAAACAAAAACAAATCAGTGACCAATATAGCCACCTTTCTTTGCAAGGACACTCAAAAGCCTGCCATCCATGGATTCTGTCAGTGTTTTGATCTGTTCACCATCAACATTGCGTGCAGCAGCAACCACAGCCTCCCAGACACTGTTCAGAGAGGTGTACTGTTTTCCCTCCTTGTAAATCTCACATTTGATGATGGACCACAGGTTCTCAATGGGGTTCAGATCAGGTGAACAAGGAGGCCATGTCATTAGATTTCCTTCTTTTATACCCTTTCTTGCCAGCCACGCTGTGGAGTACTTGGACGCGTGTGATGGAGCATTGTCCTGCATGAAAATCATGTTTTTCTTGAAGGATGCAGACTTCTTCCTGTACCACTGCTTGAAGAAGGTGTCTTCCAGGAACTGGCAGTAGGACTGGGAGTTGAGCTTGACTCCATCCTCAACCCGAAAAGGCCCCACAAGCTCATCTTTGATGATACCAGCCCAAACCAGTACTCCACCTCCACCTTGCTGGCGTCTGAGTCGGACTGGAGCTCTCTGCCCTTTACCAATCCAGCCACGGGCCCATCCATCTGGCCCATCAAGACTCACTCTCATTTAATCAGTCCATAAAACCTTAGAAAAATCAGTCTTGAGATATTTCTTGGCCCAGTCTTGACGTTTCAGCTTGTGTGTCTTGTTCAGTGGTGGTCGTCTTTCAGCCTTTCTTACCTTGGCCATGTCTCTGAGTATTGCACACCTTGTGCACTCCAGTGATGTTGCAGCTCTGAAATATGGCCAAACTGGTGGCAAGTGGCATCGTGGCAGCTGCACGCTTGACTTTTCTCAGTTCATGGGCAGTTATTTTGCGCCTTGGTTTTTCCACACGCTTCTTGCGACCCTGTTGACTATTTTGAATGAAACGCTTGATTGTTCGATGATCACGCTTCAGAAGCTTTGCAATTTTAAGAGTGCTGCATCCCTCTGCAAGATATCTCACTATTTTTGACTTTTCTGAGCCTGTCAAGTCCTTCTTTTGACCCATTTTGCCAAAGGAAAGGAAGTTGCCTAATAATTATGCACACCTGATATAGGGTGTTGATGTCATTAGACCACACCCCTTCTCATTACAGAGATGCACATCACCTAATATACTTAATTGGTAGTAGGCTTTCGAGCCTATACAGCTTGGAGTAAGACAACATGCATAAAGAGGATGATGTGGTCAAAATACTCATTTGCCTAATAATTCTGCACTCCCTGTAGTGCAGACTATCTGTATATACAGGGTATGCAAAATTAAAAGTATATCTGGGGATCAACTCACATGGACCAGAGCCCTATCACCCCTGGCTCTGGGTTTGAATTGCTCCAATGGGGAGGGATAAACCCACAGTATAGCAAAACAGGATAATCTTCTGAATCAGATGTAATATCTAGGCAGTATAAACAAATAGAGAGGCCGGAGCCCATTAACTGAATAGTATCAAACACAGTATTTATTTAAACAAAACATTAAAAACTCTTACTTAAAGTAGTGGGTTTGCCAGCAATAAACCCACAACTAGATAAGCAGGAATTTACACACAGAAAGTGATACAGCTTAGACACTTCCTGGTTCCGGTCACGTGACCGCTGGGACCGCCTCTCTCTGATGTCACACGTGACGCGTTTCGCCCGCCTCCTGGGCTTCTTCTGACGACCCGACAACGAAATTCCCGAAAGACCATGTTAAGACACCTCCCGTGTCTTTAAGCCAAACCGCCGTTTAGTAAACCTTCCCCGGCTGCAGTACAGTCTCTGTTCGCTTACTCTGTAACCCACGAACCAAATGCAAGGGAAGCGGCAATCTCCCGATCGAAATCCACGAACGGCTCCAAACTCCCGAACGGCAATATACGAACTGCTAGGAACTGTCGAACAATAATATCCCCAAAGCGGCTTTCGTTCCATCCAGCAGTCTCTAAACGTGAAGAAGAAATCCCCCCCAATAACGAGACAGAAGCTCCGCATTGAGGGTCAAATAAGATCTGGGTTTACTGTGGGCTACCTGCCCGTATTTATGCAGTTCTCCCACCTGGTGGACACTCCCCTAGGGGACCAAATGGAAGACTTAAATTACAGACAGCTGGAAGGACATTTCAGACACACAGTCACATATTTTACCCACAGTGCATTCTGATTCCCTCCCCTCTGTCCTGGAGTTAATTACCAAGTAACTCAATTAACTCCAGGACAAGGACAGTCGCCATCTTAAACATGAAATAAAAAAAGACACAAAAATGCATAACTACATGAAAACTGAACATTTCCCATTCGTATTACATGTCCCCAGATAGCCTGGGTCTGAGTGCATATTATTGGCGAATAGCGCTCAGATCCCACACACATAGTTCAATCGCCATGGAGTCCAAGTTCTTACAGTCCTTCGGTACACGAATGACTCCATGGGTGGGCTATCTGGGTTAAGTCTTTTGTGTGTTCTCAATCTCCCGAACGGCCGATGTTCGCATGCTTTCGTGGAGGCAGCCAGGCGTTCCCCTGTTTCAGCGGTGTTCGACAGAAAAAGTGTCCGTTTTCCGTTCCATAGAAATAGAGCCAAACAC
>OW240913.1:7133200-7170749 GCA_933207985.1 Pelobates cultripes
ATAGTCTTTCATTATACGAATGGGCTCCATGGCATAGCTATCTGGGGTATCACTGCTCAAATAGGGCAAGCACCAAATGTCTTTGCAGGGGAAAATCAAGCCTTTTAACATGGGGCCATAATCCAAAGGCAACAGGCGAGCAACCAGGCTTCTCCAATGCAATGTGGCGAGATTGCTCTCGTCACAACCTTTATGTCACAACTGGTACAAGCACCAACTAGAAAGGATGTTTGTCTGGATCTTGTCATAACAAACAATGTTGATCTTTTAACCAACATTCAAGTAGGGGAGCATTTGGGAAATAGTGATCACAATATGGTAAATTTTGAAATAAACTCAAAAAAGCAAAAGCAAGTGGGGTATCCTAAAACATATTTTAAAAAAGCCAATTTCAATAAGGTTAGGGCAGCTCTACAACATATCGACTGGCATAAACTCCTTAGTGATAAAAACACGGAGGATAAATGGAAACTATTCAAACAAATATTAGAAAGGTACATTTCTCAGTATGAACCATTGGGTAATAAATATAAAAGAAACAAATTAAAACCAATGTGGCTTAGTAGAGAAGTAAAACAAGAGATTAAAAATAAGAAAATGGCATTTAAAGCATTTAAATCAAAGGCATCCTATTTAAGATATAAGGAAGCCAATAACGCTTGCAAAAAAAGGCAATTAAAGTGGCTAAACTAGAAAATGAGAAATTGATAGCTAAAGAATGCAAAACCAACCCCAAAAATCTTTTCAAGTACATCAATTCTAAAATAAAAAAAAATGAAACACTTGAAACAGAGTTGGGTTTATTAGCTAATGAAGACCAGGAAAAAGCAGAAATTTTAAATAACTATTTTTCTTCAGTATATATTAATGAGGATCCTATGGCAAGAGATATGCAGATGATTGCTGCAAAAAACTTGCAAATAACTTGTGATTGGAAAACTCGAGACAAGATGCTACAGCTATTAAAGAAAATTAATGTAAATAAAGCTCCGGGGCCTGACAGTATTCACCCACGAGTACTTAAGTAGCTAAGTGGGGAAATAAGTGAACCTCTGTATTTAATTTTTCAAGATTCTTTTGTTTCAGGTGTTGTACCGGAGGATTGGAGGAAGGCAGATGTTGTTCCTATATTTAAAAAGGGTTCAAAATCCTTACCTAGAAATTATAGACCTGTGAGCTTAACTTCTGTAACTGGGAAAATATTTGAAGGGCTATTAAGGGATGATATTCAGGAATTCATTGGGAAGAACTTTGTTATTAGCAATAATCAGCATGGTTTTATGAAACATCGGTCATGTCAAACTAACCTAATTGCATTCTACGAAGAAGTAAGTAGAAGTATAGATCAGGGTGTTGCAGTGGATGTGATCTACTTGGATTTTGTCAAGGCATTTGATACGGTTCCTCACAATAGGTTAGTCTTCAAACTAAAAGAAATTGGTCTAAATAAATATTCTTTTTCTTGGGTAGAACATTGGCTTAAGGATAGAGTACAACGAGTTGTAATTAATGGTAAATTTTAAGCCTGGACAAAAGTGGTAAGTGGTGTCCCTCAGGGTTCTGTTTTGGAACCACTTCTATTTAACATATTTATAAATGATCTTGAAATAGGCATTGAAAGCCATGTATCAGTGTTTGCAGATGACACCAAACTTTGTAAAGTAATAAAATGTCAGTAGGATATTGCTTTGCTGCAGAGAGATTTGGATAGATTGGGGGACTAGGCACTAAAATGGCAGATGAAATTTAACGTAGAGAAATGCAAAGTTATGCACTTCGGGGTTAAGAATGCACAAGCAACTTACACACTAAATGGTAGTGAATTAGGGATAACCACACACGAGAAGGATTTGGGAATTGTTATAGACAACAAATTAAGCAGCAATATGCAATGTCAATCTGCAGTTGCTAAGGCCAGTAAGATTTTGTCATGTATAAACAGGGGCATAAATTCTCGGGATGAAAATATAATTTTGCCTCTTTATAAATCGCTGGTAAGACCACACCTTGAATATGCTGTGCAATTTTGGGCGCCTGTTCTAAAGAAGGATATCATGGCACTGGAGAGGGTCCAGAGACGAGCTACAAAATTGATAAGAGGAATGGAGCATTTTAGTTATGAAGAAAGGTTAAAAAAATTAAATCTGTTTAGTTTGGAAAAACGGCACCTGAGAGGGGATATGATAACTTTATACAAATATATTCGGGGCCAGTGCAAACATTTATCTGGAAATCTATTCATAAACAGGGCGATACATAGGACACGAGGTCACACATTTAGGCTGGAAGAAAGGAGATTTCATCTAAGGCAAAGAAAAGGTTTTTTTACAGTAAGAACAATAAGGATATGGAATTCTCTGCCCGAAGAGGTGGTTTTGTCAGAGTCCTTACAGATGTTTAAACTGAAATTGGATAAATACTTACAAAAACATAACATACAGGGATATAATTTCTAATTAGTGGGGTAATAGCTGCTTGATCCAATGAGACATCTAACTGCTATTTTGGGGTCAAGAAGGATTTTTTCCCTAGTTTGTGGCAAAATTGGAAGCGCTTCAGACCAGGTTTTTTGCCTTCTTTTGGATCAACAGCAACAACATTTGTAAGGAAGGCTGAACTTGATGGACGCAAGTCTCTTTTCAGCTATGTAACTATGTAAAATATATATGTTAAAAATATGACTATTAAAAAAATATAATAATCTAAATATATCACCATAGGTGGATTAAAAAAAATGATCTCACATATTTATATAGGGATGACATAAAATATTTGCAATGTATACAAATAGTGCAATCTTGATTCTATATATATATATATATATATATATATATATATATATATATATATAGTGATAGAGACATGCACATAGGAGTAGTGAAAAGACATAACATATATAAGTGACAATCATAGGTACCAAAGGGAGTTGCCATCTTAAAAGTGAGTGATATCAAATAAGTCTAAATAAATCAAAAGATAGGATAGGGATGGGTCGATAAGACATAACATATAAAAAAATGTAAGTAAAAATATAAGATATAGAAAAATAAAAAGTGATGATACTAAAAGATAATATTAAGAATATTATAAAATATATTATAAAAAAAATGTATTATAAAAAGTTAAAAAGGTCAAAATCTATGTTTAACCCTTTAGGGTGTAGGGTATCAATTTTAAAGACCCATTCCATCTCTATCTGTCCTAACTTTTTGATAAAATCACCTCCTCTCCAATGGTTTTTCACTGTAGTAATTCCCATAAATGTAAGGAGTTTTGGATCACTGTTGTGTAAGCAGAAATGGGATGTTCTGCTATACGTGTTTTTAGGGGTCTAATAGTCCGACCAATATATTGGAGACCACAAGGGCACTCTAGCAGGTAGATAACATTTTTGCTTTCACACGTAATAGTTTCCTTAATATTATATATCTTATTGGTGTTATTAGATTTAAAAGTAGACCTTCTCTTATCTGTGGGTTTTGTTTTTTTACAGGCTATACAACTGTTACATTTAAAAAAAACATTCGTGATGGGTAAAAAATTGGTTGTATTGGTGCTTTTCAATTGGTCCTCAGTATAATTCTTCGTCAGATGCACTTTTAAATTGGGGGCACCTCTAAAAACAATTTGTGGTCTTTCGGGAATTTCGTCGTCGGGTCGTCAGAAGAAGCCCAGGAGGCGGCCGAAACGCGTCACGTGTGACATCAGAGAGAGGCGGTCCCAGCGGTCACGTGACCGGAACCAGGAAGTGTCTAAGCTGTATCACTTTCTGTGTGTAAATTCCTGCTTATCTAGTTGTGGGTTTATTGCTGGCAAACCCACTACTTTAAGTAAGAGTTTTTAATGTTTTGTTTAAATAAATACTGTGTTTGATACTATTCAATTTGGGCTCCTACCTCTCTATTTGTTTATACTGCCTAGATATTACATCTGATTCAGAAGAGTATCCTGTTTTGCTATACTGTGGGTTTATCCCTCCCCATTGGAGCAATTCAAACCCAGAGCCAGGGGTGATAGGGCTCTGGTCCATGTGAGTTGATCCCCAGATATACTTTTAATTTTGCATACCCTGTATATGCAGATAGTCTGCACTATATACTGTATATTTTTTCAGAGTACTCAGAGAAGATCCTGACTCCAGTGCAGTTGCTAGCGCACTCCAACTTTCTGGTATCTTTTGGGAATTATATCCTTGAGGATAGGATCCTCTTTTAAGAGGTGCCAGTGTTTGTTCATAATTTTTCTTAAATGCCTATTTTTATCATTATAATCTAATATTATAGGTAAAACAACTTTTTGTTGGTGGGGTTTTTTTTTTTTATCCACCTATGGTGATATATAGATTATTATATTTTTTTAATAGTCATATTTTTAACATATATATTTTCTAATATATATATTTTTATAATAATTTTTATCTTTGGTTATTATTGTTACCTTTTTGTTTTATATAACATTATACTGTTATTAGAACCAATTCAACCATGATTTTATCCATAGGTCTTCCTATAGATTCTTTATACATACATATTGTATAACTATTTACTTATCTTCTAATTGCCCTATGCTTAATTTACTTCTATATGTAACTACTATTTTATTGACACATTTTCATTATGCCATTGACTTGCTCTTATTTTGGCTGCTTATCTCTGTATTAATTTGTCCCATACATCACTGTATGTTTATAGCTGTTTGCAATGCTATTAGAACGCCGGTTTCGGCTTGCGATGGAACACATGCAATACCACGGTCCTATTGCGCCGCGTCACTTCAGGTGTGACACATGCGTTCCACCGGTGGTTAGATAGGAAGTATCCTCGATCTTACTATTGGTCAACATAACGCCGGGTCACTTCCGGTATGACACGTTCGTGTCAATATCGATACCAGGAAACAGGAAGTGATCTACACTTCACATATGGAGCTTATTATCTTCAATCAATGCCCTATATATTTGGATGTTACCAGGACTTTATCCACACTTCTGAAGAAGCCTTTGACAGGTGAATCGCGTTAAGTGCACTTTTTTATGGACTTATCTCCAGAGTGACGTTATTTCCATTCCAAACAGAGCTACCATGAGAAATAAAGCCAAATCCTTGCTCCTGACACCATTCACCAAGCCACAAGTTAAAGTCCCTAATACGAATCTGCCTGTCGGTCTGAGTTTTATGCACAGGCAGAAGTTCAGAGAATGACAGTGTGGAAGCAACCTGCCGTATATCATTGGCAAAAACACTAAAAACTTCCTTTACCTCTGAAACCTCATTGCAAACCAAGTCATTTGTCCCTAGATGGACAAGTACATCCAATTCCCCTTCATGCTTTGCTCGCTTAACAATATTACAAATAAGTCTCCTGTCTCTGTGAGCAGTAGCTCCGGGAAGACATCTCACAAGACCATCATTGTCCATCTTCACACCTCTTATGATGGAATCCCAAAACAACAACTGCTTTCTATTAGGCCTCACCATAGTCTCCAAGCCTGTCTCCACAACACCACTACACTTGGTGCCTGAGCCTCTCCACAACACCACTACACTTGGTGCCTGAGCCTGAGCCTGTCTCCACAACACCACTACCCTCAGTACCGGAGCCTGTCTCCACAACACCATTACATTTCAGAGTGGTATGTGGTTTCCATAGATTGGGGCTATCAGAAAATGTATGTTTTATGGGGTTCGGATATGATGCAACAGACTGTACAAATGCCTTTTATTGACAACTCTAAGTCTACCAGATGCTACAGTAATCCATCTGCCATTCCTAGTGTCTCTGCGGCAGTGGCTTTGCCGCAGTTCCAGCCGGAGTTTGTTCGCCAGATAATTTACAAATCTCAGACTTCAAAAATACAATCTCCTGCCGCAAGATAGAGAACTGTCTACAGATTAGACAACAACCAAACCTCCAAAAAGTGGAACGTGAAACAAATGCATAGCAATTGTTACACTGAACTAAGTCTGCCATTTTAATGAGGTGAATAATTTAAAGCAAACAAATCTTATTTTTTTTTGTCCTCCTGAATACCTCAGATTGCCTCCAGTTTCTCTCCAGAATATCTCCAATCACACACTGTGAAGCAGCACTCTCCAGAATATCTCCAATCACACACTGTGAAGCAGCACTCTCCAGAATATCTCCAACTACACACTTAGAAACCGCACTCTCCAGAATATCTCCAACTACACACTTGGAAGCAGCACTTAGATGTAGCAACCAAGCTATATTAGCCAAGCTAATGACCACAACCCTTATATAACTCCTAAAATCACCACTCACTAGGAATGTTTAACACCTGGGTAGGCCTCTGCTTATTTGCAAACAATGGCTAATTAACCAGCAATCAATCAATAGCAAGTAACTAGCTTAATCAAAGCAAATGCCTTATAATTACCAACAGGAATTCAAACCTTGGGCAATCAGTAACCTTTTCCTACAGATGACTCTTACCTGTAACAGTAAAAAATAAAACTCTTAGCAAAATCTTAGACAGTTGAAGAATCTGCAATATCTCCAATCACACACTTTGTAGCAGCACTTAGAAGCAGCTGCCATGCTCTATTGTGTCTGGAACTATTTTTGGACACTCAATGGCCCTAACACCGCTGAGACTTCCAGGACCACTTAGATTTGTCCCAATTCATCCGAAGGAGGCGGCATCTAGTAAAAATAACGTACGAACAAAGAGGCACACGACTTATGCACGAACGGTTATTAGAACTATTGTTCAACATTTTGAACTGCACGAAAGAGACCAGTCACACCAGCTGAATTCATGGAACTATTCTGGGCAGGAGCCTCGTGTGCTGCCGGGCAGAAATGGGCCTTACATCTAACTTTCGAATACCTGAACCGATTTGGATGATTTTTTAAATATGTGGTTTCCCTAGATTGGGGCTATCAGAAAATTTATGTTTTATGGGGTTCGGATATGATGTTAGGTTATATCTGGAAATGTATAAAAATTTAATTTTTTTTCGTCTGGAGATAATTGAGTTGATACAGTAATTAACTCAATTATCTCCCAAGCAGAGGGGAGGGAGTGTGTAGTGTATGGGAGTGTCTCATTGTATGACTCTATGTTTATTGGTTAGGTTATTCACTGTGTGTCCCTGTTCCCAAAAAGGTCCACCTGGGTGGCAACCTTGTTGGAAAACTTGCATAAGAGGCCAGTGTGGCCCCATTAAAAATCAGTTCTGCTTAACCCTCAACACGTAGCCTTGTCTCATGCTTGTAGGGAACCTGCTTCACAACTTATCACTAGCTGTTGTAAGAGCTCTACTACCTATTTGAATATTTGATCAGCTGAGATGACAACTGGAGAATATTGCAGCACAGCTCCTTCTAAGGGATAAGGATGTCCCTAACGGCGTACACCCCTTTGATATTCGTGGTGGTCGTTACACCCACCTTAATGCACTTTTTAATTTTTAAATATGTAATTAGAAAAATGTGCCTTTTTTAATTTGAATTATTGGATACCTTAAAAAACTTATGTGCACTTTTCATCCATCTTTAACAGACATCCGTATCCCACAAGGGATACCCTCTGAGTGACGACCTGGGCCCATTTCTCCTCCACGTAAGTAGAAACTGCATCTAAACATGACACGCCATCATTGCCTATGCATTACACACAATGATGAGTCGTTACCATATAAAACACTTTAAAGTCGTTAACAATCCACCTTCAAATTCACTCACACACACACACACCAACTCTCAATCAGCTCTAACACTAGTTATCAGACATTTATACATTCTCGTGTAGTACTAAGATCACAGTTCAATTTTGATTTAAATTACAATTATAAATGCATTGATGTTGTGCTTGCATATACAGAAAATATCATACAAGTGCATACATACATAATATACAGCAGGGTTACTGTATCTTTTTAACCTCTTTTTACAATTTTAATCTCCTAAAAGGACCACTGTAGGCACCCAGACCACTTCATCTCAATGAAGTGGTCTGGGTGCCTAGTTTTAACCCTGCTATGTTTACACTGCAGGGTTAATCTAGCTAGTGGCGGTCTTCCTGACAGCAAAAAGAGGCCGCTTCCGCGATTTACACAGAGTAAATCACGCTTTTTTGATGCTTGACGTCCTCACGGAGCCCAGCGTCAAAAATGAACCCCGTAGGAAAGCATTGAGTAATGTTTTCCTATGGCCGGGTTTGAATGTGCATGTGCCTCTGGCCGCGCATGCACATTCGGCTCCACTCAGAAGCTGACGTCAATGGAGGAGAGGTCACCAGTGCCGAGGGAGCCTGACACTGGATTAACCCCTTAAGACCGGAGGGCCCTCCGGTCTTTCTGTACTTACCCAGTCGCTGGCGATCCCACGCCGGCAATCACGGTTGGGGGACTCCCAAGGAGCCCCCCGCGGCACGTCCAACCCCCTGGCAGCCCCCCGGCCATGTGAGAGTGAGGTCCTTGCGAGGACCTCACAATCACATGGCCGGGATAGCTGCCTCCTGTATTGCCAGCAGGGGGGCTGCCTGTAATGACAGGTGGTCCCCCTGCTGGCTAGAAATAAAATTAAAAAAAGTTAAAATCAGTGTAAAAAATAAATAAATATATACTTAGATCATATATATATATATATATGATCTAAGTATATATACATACACATATACATACACACACGTACACTGTATAGGTGTATTTTACTATTTATATATATATATATATATATATATAGTTATATATTAATATCAAATTACACGTAGACTGATCCTGATTAAATATATAATTATTGTTATATATATATTTATATATAATATAAAAAAAAAAAAATGTAAATACGTTAAAAAATAAAATAAAAAAATAATTTAAAAAAATAATAAAAAAATATATAGATGTGTGTTATTTCGTTCTAACTGTATTGTGATATTAATATATATATTTATATCACAATACACGTAGAACGAAATAATATATATATATCTATATACATAAATATATACGTATATATCACTATATATATACCTATATATAAATAAAAATATTTTTAAAATTTATATATATATATATATATATACATATATATTCACATACGTATATATATATATATATATATATATATACACACACACATATATTAATTCTACATATATATTTATGTAATATTTTTACATAATTGGGTATCTTAATTAATTACAATTAGCAGGACCTGCCTGACAACCCATGCCGAAAGTAAAGGGAATTTAATTTGCTTGCACTATATTTAACCCTATAACTTTCCAAGACACCATAAAACCTGTACATGGGGGGTACTGTTCTACTCGGGGGACTTCGCTGAACACAAATATTAGTGTTTCAAAATAGTAAAATGTATTACAACGATGATATCGCCAGTAAAAGTGACTTTTTTTGCATTTTTCATGCACAAACAGCACTTACATGGACGATATTATTGCTGCGATACTTTTTACTGTTTTGAAACACAAATATTTGTGTTCAGCGAAGTCTCCCGAGTACAACAGTACCCCTCATGTACTGGTTTTATTGTGTTTTCAAAAGTTACAGAGTCAAATATAAGGCTTGTGTTTCATTTTTTTCCACATTAAAATTTGCCAGATTGGGTACGTTGCCTTTGAGACCCTATGGTAGCCCAAGAATGAAAATTACCCCTATGATGGCATACCATTTGCAATAGTAGACAACCCAAGGTATTTCAAACGGGGTATGTCCAGTCTTTTTTAGTAGCCACTTAGTCACAAACACTGGCCAAAATTTGCGTTTTTTGCCTTTTTCACACACAAATACTAACGCTAACTTTGGCCAGTGTTTGTGACCAAATGGCTACTAAAAAAGACTGGACATACCCCATTTGCAATACCTTGGGTTGTCTACTATTGCAAATGGTATGCCATTATGGGTGTAAATTTCATTCCTGGGCGGGCTACTATAAAGTCCCAAAGGCAACGTAACCAATCTGGCGAATTTAAATTTCAAATGTAACGAGCTATATTTGACCCTGTAACTTCCCAAAACACCATAAAACCTGTACATAGGGGGTACTGTTTTACACATGAGTCTTTGCTGAATACAAATATGTGTATTTTATTGCAGTAAAAGCAAACAGTATTATGACATTGACCGTTAAAATGTCATGTAGAACTAAAAAAATTAAAAAAAATTCTTATTTTCTCCCATTTTTTTCATATTAAATTATGTTTCATAGCTAAATATTTGATATTAAATGAAAGCCCTGTTTCCCCTGAATAAAATGATATATAATAAGGGTGGGTGCATTTAATATGAAAGAGGTGAATTACGGTTGGACAGACATGTAGCGCAAATGCCCGGTTTTGTTTACATTTTGTTTCGTTCACAATGTGTACATTTGGCTCCGTCCTTAAGGGGTTAAGGTAAGTAAATAAATGGTTAATTTATAAACTGTGGCTAGGGCTCTATAGCGTTAGGAATACATATTTGTATTCCTAACGCTATAGTGTTCCTTTAACAGGTAGCACAATTAGAATTGATTAACATTGCTATAAGCCCTTCCTTAGATATAAGTTTAAATATTTCCTAGAGTAACTTTATTTTTTTTTACATTAAAAAAGTACACTACAGATTATTAAAAAGTTAGTAGTGACACAGCTACATGTAGTAATGTCTACATGTGCACATGTATGTACGTAGTGGGGAATCGCGATGCAGCCTAGCACAAATCTAAACCCATTTACCCCCCCCAATAATGACAGACCACTTAGTATGGATGAACAGGCCACAGCATTTATTATCCCAAACTAAATTACTGCATAACACATCCATAACTTTATTTATTAAATCTCTTCTTTCTGTAACCAAAAGGTTAGACATAAATAACCATATATTAACATATATACATATATAACTCCTCCCATAGTGTTATACAGTGACACCAAAAGAACAGAATAAACTTGGGACCTTGCTGGTGTTTCCACCTTTCGGGTCCTTAGGTTTTTAAAGAGAGCAGCGCTATATAATAATGTGAGGTGAAATTGTGTTTTCCAATATTTTTAAAAAACACACTTACCCTCTACAATAATCTCAAGGAATGATGTATATATAAAACGAGAAGAGAAAATATATACAGATAATAGTGCAGTATATTAAAAATGTTTAGAAGAATTGTATGTAAGTGACAGATGTGTCTAAACTCACATTTTCTAGAGCCTTTTCTAGTTCTTAGGCTCTAAACTTCGAAGCGTCTTGTGTCTTTTTAGGTAGACTACACGACCTCTTTCTCCAGGTAATGGTATATTCCTCTCCACAGCATATATGGAAGACACAAATGTATCAAACTAAGTGTAGTATCTCCAATGATAGTTGTATTTTATAGAATATAAAATTCAAAGTGCTCACCTTTTCTAGAGCCTTTTGATAACTGGCTCTAAGTATACCAGCTTGGTGTCAATTTTGGGGTGACACTGCCCCCTTCCCTGGAGTTATTTTCAGGATCCAATGGGATGGTGTGAAAAAGGGAATATTTATTACAATAAAAAATGTATATATATATATATATATATATATAAGAATTACTTTTAAAATTACATATATATAAAATAACAAACAAAATAATTGGAACAGAATAATAAAATATGGGTGGTACAAAAAATAGTAAGTCCACTTTGAGCTAAAACGCGTTTCGCTTTTGTCAAAGCTGACTGAGGAAGCCGTTGAGATCGGCGAAACGCATTTTAGCTCAAAGTGGACTTACTATTTTTTGTACCACCCATATTTTATTATTCTGTTCCAATTATTTTGTTTGTTATTTTATATATATATGTAATTTTAAAAGTAATTCATATATATATATATATATATATATATATATACAGGGAGTGCAAAATAATTCCAGGGAAGGGTGTCACCCCAAAATTGACACCAAGCTGGTATACTTAGAGCCAGTTATCAAAAGGCTCTAGAAAAGGTCAGCACTTTGAATTTTATATTCTATAAAATACAACTATCATTGGAGATACTACACTTAGTTTGATACATTTGTGTCTTCCATATATGCTGTGGAGAGGAATATACCATTACCTGGAGAAAGAGGTCGTGTAGTCTACCTAAAAAGACACAAGACGCTTCAAAGTTTAGAGCCTAAGAACTAGAAAAGGCTCTAGAAAATGTGAGTTTAGACACATCTGTCACTTACATACAATTCTTCTAAACATTTTTAATATACTGCACTATTATCTGTATATATTTTCTCTTCTCGTTTTATATATACATCATTCCTTGAGATTATTGTAGAGGGTAAGTGTGTTTTTTTAAAATATTGGAAAACACAATTTCACCTCACATTATTATATAGCGCTGCTCTCTTTAAAAACCTAAGGACCCAAAAGGTGGAAACACCAGAAAGGTCCCAAGTTTTTTCTGTTCTTTTGGTGTTTATGTATGATGGGTTGTGAGGAGTACCCACAGAGTGTATATAGCAGCTAATATTCACTAATTGAAATCACATATTATATAGCGCCACTTATTTCACACCTGTCTGTATATATATTCTATTATGTTATACAGTGACCCAACCGTCCTTGCCAATAAACATACAGTGGTTCCTAATCACCACTTCCTCTCATCTCCCCCCTCGTCATAAAAATCATATATTTACAATGCCCGCCATCAGCCGACCTTATCCACGCTCGATGGGCACGACACCTCAGGCAACCTAATGTTAACCGTTTGAAGCAGGGGAGGTTGAGACCTAAAAAACTTGTTCATCTCATTCCATATACTTAAACGTAACCACTCAAACTCAATTGGCAAGGACATACCCCCGCCACAACCACGCTGTTTTACACCTAAAATCAGCAGGGGACCCCACCATAACCAGCCATGGCCTGTTCCACCACTTCTTGCAGCGCTAGATTAACATAGGCCTATTCCGACCTCCAGCAAGCGCACCCATCCCCTCGAGATAACTAGGCTGCATCCGGCCAAACCCTAAGGCGAACTGGAATCCCCCAAGACAAACCCAGAAACCCATCTCGTCAGAATTTTTTACGGCATCGCACCAGGGCAGTCACATTGCTGAGAGCACTGCCGACAGGAATGGAGATAGCCTCAGACTAGCCCCTGAGAACCTCAGGGAAGAAACAGAATGCGCAACATGTCCAGATTGAAGAGCACCCAATACCCAAAACATCACCGAACCCATGTCATTCCACCCAGAGATGACAAAAAAAACCTGGTATCTCCATGAGGCGGGACAGCTGACCCCGTATGAGGAGGACCACACCCCCTCCATGTAACTGGTGCCAGACCAGTGAATCTCCGCTCCCGATGGCGTAAGATCCAACCACTCGCCCCCGCCTCCTGGCCCAAATTACATACGAGAATCCCACCATCCCCTTTCTGGAGGGACCGTAACCGCGGTGAGAAATCCATTTGGAGACCAGCAGGGTGAACCTGAAGGAACCCACCACCCTGACTCCCACCATTCGAGCCCCTGAACCATTGGCGCAGGCACACCAAGCTTGGCGGCGACCGTAGCCGTCCCAAACCAGAATAAATGCCCCTTGAACTCCCCACCATCCTTCAGGCAAATGACGGAAACCTGCACCGCCCTCGTTCAGAACAGAATTTGTCAAACTATGCTGGGAACCCCTTACATCGTGTTAGGAGCCCAACCATTACCCCGTGCATTCCATCTACCTTAGGAGAATGCAGAAAAGACAGGGCATGTTAACCCCGCAACATCCAAGAATTGCACAGATTCCATCGACGAATCAGCCACACCGCAACTGACTTACCCGTCCCAACGACAACAGCCGTCGAGCGGCGAAACCTGAAGTAAGTCCGTCCACCAAAACACCCCACCACTAAGCTTAGGCACACGGGACATTTAGGGTTAAGTGAGGGTACAAATTAGGGTTAGGTAAGTGCTTCTAACCTCTCTCACACTCTATTCTTACCCTAACCCTTGGGGTAAGGGTTAAAATAAAGTGTGAGAAAGCACAATTCAGTGATATTCCCCTAATGTAAAATATCACTAAATATGAACAAGTCCCTAATCCTAACCCTAATTTGAACCCTAACATTAACCCTAAATGTCCCATGTCCTAAACTTAGTGAATGCACTAACTATAATGAAAGTGTAAAACTAGTTTTACTTACCTTCCAGGACCTTGCTGTGGAGGAGTAGCAGGAGTGCTAGCATGCATGTGCAGCACAGGATCCAGCTGATTCCCCTCCCCGGAAGTGACGGGGGTATAGCAATCTGACGGAGTATAGCAGACTGATAGAACACCGGCACTGCGCTAACAGAAGGCTGAGGCAAAGAAACAGCAGTTCCACCATCCACAGAAGACATCAGCTGTGATCCAGGCGCCACCTGCTGGACGGATCCATGAACTGCAGCAGTGTCCTGAGAAGAAGCAGCAGAGAAGATGAGCCCACGCCCCAGAGGAGATGGCCGAGGAAAGTGACCTGCAGGGGGCAGGGAGGGGGAAGGGGGTTCAGGCAAGCTAGAGGGGCAAGGTAGGGGGAGAACAGAGGATGCAGATAGGGAGGGATAGAGAGGGGGGGAGGAGTAGAGCAGGAGGGGGGAAAGGGGAGAGGTGCAGACCACCAGAGAGGGGAAGGGGGGGGAGAAAACCGGGCAAGAGGAGGGGGGACCAGGCCAGGGACCAGGCAAGGGTAAGCGGGGCCCCCCGAAGAAAAACAAAATAAAGACAGCACTAATAGGGAGGGAAGGGGAGACAGAGCCCTGGGAGCCTTCCTCACTGGTACAAGGTACCCCGCGCGGCCCCACTCCTCACCGGCCGCGGGGGACCTGGGACCTGGATCTGCCGCCCACCGCCCCTGGCCCGCAATCCAGCGCTGGCCGCCGGGGCGGATGGTGTGGAGGGGGAACTTGAGAAGGCCGCGCGGCAGCCAAACCAGGAGGCCGCGCAGCGGTACCAGGCCGCATCCCCGGCCTGTAAGTAGCCGGCCGGGCGGCCATGGAGGTAGCAGGCCGCGCGGCAGTGGCAGGCCTCGTGGCTGGAGGCCGTGCCAAGCGCGCGGCTGCAGTAGGCCTCAGATCCCAGCCCCCAGTAGTAGGCCGCGTGCCTGGAGCCCCAGACACGCGGCCCCCGCGGTGCCCCGGGCCCAGGCTCCTGCTCCTCAACCGGGCCCGGGAGTAGGATCCAGGGACAGCCTGGCAGGAATGCCTGCCAGTGCTGGAGCGACCCCCAGGGGCAGGGGCCGCATGGGAGGCAGCAGGGGGTGCTCCAGGGGGAGGTAGGCCTCGGGGGGTGCCCACACCGGTAGCCATACCTTCATTAATGCTCTGAAATTGCTCCCTTAGGTGCCGGCCACCATCCAGCGCAGCAGCAGCCCTGAGGGACGACCGGATCGGCTCAACCTCCATCCTTCAAGCTGTGTCAATCTGCAGGCCCAGGCAAACAGGAGCAGGAGGACAGGAAGCTGTTTGTTGGCCCGAATCCTAAGTGGCACTGAGATAAGACCTCCCTCACACTAACTTACACAGAACATAATCCCACCCACACACTCTTTCCCAACCAATCCCATGCATCTATGCCCACACTCCTACATGTGCCCTTGTCCGCTTAGCTGCGCTATCTCTCCAGGGCCTAATCCATTTGTTTGCATGATATTACTAACATTGCCTATCTCATCTATTTCAGGTCAAATGCAGTCTGTTGGGAGAGGCAAAGAGTACAGCTCGCTTCATTTACCTGTCCTCCCGTCACATGAGGACAGTGTGAGTGAAGCGGCACTGTCCACAGAATTGATTGCCTGCTCCCTGGAGGAGGACAGGCCCAGGGTCCATCTCTGAGACTTCCCACAGTGTGGCTGCACAAGAGCCAGCCATCACTCCGCCGCCTGTCCAGCCACTGCCACCTCTCCAGAGAGAGTCATCACCTGGCCCAGGAGAATCCATGCGGCGGATCGAGGAGCTGATGGAGGATATGGTTCGGGCCATAAGGAGGCAGATCCGGGCCATCAACCGCATGAGTCTTAACTTGACAACACAAATGGACCGTGTGGTGTCCTGGGTCAGCATGGACCAACGCCAGATGATGGAGCACATGAGACTTTCCATTATTGAAGAAATAGTGCGTCGTGGTGATCCATCGTCTGTATCATCGGAGTCCGAACCAGTACTCTCCGCCCCGATGATCCAGCCAGGGACCAGAGAAGGCAGTCACCGGCGGAGAGGAGAACCTTGTGCCCGGTAAAATGCCCATGCTCTCCCCCTTTTTTTTTTTTTTTTTTAGAGACCTGTAGTGCTCTATTTCCTTTGCAACCAAATAGTCATAGGTCCCATAAAACATCCGCTTTTCCAGAACCATTTGTGCTACAGATTTACATATTGCTATGCACGGTCATGTTGTTGTGACATAGTCATTCAAGAAATGTTGTTTGCTTATAATTCATGCAAAAACATTTGGCACACATATTCATTCCAATTGCAAGGTGCACTCATTTCACGACTAAACTATAACACGTATTGTGAAAAAACATGATTACGCAATAACATGCAATAGGTCACATAAGGATACAAGGTCAGTGGTCATTTTGAATTTGACGATCATGAAAAATGTATAAATTTAGATTTTTACTGTGAATACAAAATTTCTGTAAATAACTTATCTATATGCTAGTTTTATGCACTTGCTATGTGCATGCACTTATGCTTGTTTCACCTGTAAAGGTCAATTAGTTATGTGGTTTGGCTGGCAGCTGTATTGAAATTTTAACCGATATTAGAGTGCATTTGTAAAGAAAACTTCAAAATCAAAATTCTTTACAGCAATGTGGTGATAGGTTATGGTGAGCTCTGCAATTTGCATTGTGAAGCCTATATATCATATGGTCTGGCAGCCATGCTGGTTTGTATGATTAATGACCAAAAATCCCAATTATATAATTTAAAATGTAATTCTTTGAATGTCCTTTATCATATCCAATATCTTTCTATGCATGTACTGCATCCATGCCTTTAGGCTTGTTGTTATCCTCTCTACTGGTTAGTAGTACTGTCAGCCACTTTGTAATTGGCCTCACAAATGTTTAAACTAACTATTATACTACTACTAATCACAAAATCAAACATGCTTGGTATTTGTCCAGGCACCATATGTCATGAGGTCTGTTGGCCTTATTGAATTACATCCCCTAATTTTCAAAATTGTCTAAGTTTATAAAACTGGTATCTTTTTAAGTCTCTGTGACGAGACCAATCTCGCCACTGTGCATTGGAGGAGCCTGGTTGCCCGCTTGACTTAGACTATGGCCCCATATTGAAACGTTTGATTTTCCCCTGCGAAGACACGAAAGCCGGGTCATTCGGTGCTTGCCCTGTTTGAGCGGTGATACCCCAGATAGCTATGCCATATAATGAAAGACTATGGGAAAGACTTTGGCTCCATGGCAATTGAACTGTATGTCTGTGCTCTGAGCGCCATTCAGTAATAATGTGCGCTCAGATCTGAGCTATCTGGGTATATATTGAATCTACATGTTTTGTGCAATGGCTGCACAGTTATATATTTTTATGTATTTTATTGTCTTTTGCTGCCATGTGTTCAATGGAGTTTTGCCTCTGTCCTTGGAGATAATTGGATTACTTCCCAATTATCTCCAGGATAGAAGACTCTGTGGAACTGGTTTTGGGCAGAAAAGCCATGCTTAATTTGGTCACAAAGCACTACGATCTATCTTTTGAATCACTGGACCAATTTGTATGATTTTGATGTATGTTTGTATTTGGAGTATGCTGATTCTGAAAATGTAAGTTTATGTGAATGTGTTGCATATTTTTAAAGTTATGAATAATGTGGAAAAACTGTATATCTCTGTCTGTGATAATTATATTACCCATTGTGTAAGGTAATTGTATCACAGGCAGAGGGGATGATTTTGTGTGGGAGTGTCTGAGTGTATTGTACGTGTTTATTGGTTGTTTTCCAAAACCCTGTGGGTGGTACTAATGTGTAAGAATGTGTATATAAGAACAATAAACCCACAGCTCTGTCTGTTCCTGCTTGACCCTCAACATGGAGCCTTGTCTCGTTCTTGGGGGGATTTATTGTATGCTGTTCCAGTTTGACTGCTAGGAGTGTAAACCTATTCGGCTGTTTACAGCATTCATATGGTTTCCTGTTCGGCGGATTGGTGTTCTGCAGTAGCTGTGCCTGTGTCTCTGGAAGGGAAGATCTACTAAACGGCGGTTTAACCCTTTTATGCCTGGGGGTGCCGTTACAGTCTCTATCTGCAATATCTGCTTATGCGCTCTCTACAGGATTTTGTGTTTGGCCACCTTTATTTTGCTGCTTGTAGATGTATTTGTAATATATTTAAGCACTAACATAATCTGCAGTGCTGTATATTGTAAACATGATCTATTATATTTTGGATTAGCAATGGTAATAGTGTTCTAGTCTACAGTGTCCTTGCCTTGACAGGCGCATATTCGCCATATGGGCAGCTGGAACTCCCCCCAAAACTTACCTCAAAAACATACTGACACTGATGTATGGGTCAATATTTCCACAGTTTTATTAATATTGATAACAATAAATTAAAGTAATTGCCCAGCCCCCATCCTGCCATATAACATCATATGTCCCCAAAATAAAAGGCAATGACCCATTATTTCGATAAATATAAATAACATCAACAACCATAATAACAAACATCATGAACATAATATAAGTGTCAATCTTTGTTAAATAACCACTGTAGAGGCATATCCGGATACCCCTACCACACAACAGGTTCTGAGCCACCACCGAGCTCGAAACCTACCAAGGTTCATAACGAACCGTTTAACCAAGCTCTTCACCAGTAGCCTAACTGTCCTATTCTATTTAGACTACCCCAGAGCCTGTTTGTCCCCTAACTTTTCTCTCTCTAGCCACGCCACAAGCTTGGACCTTGACCCCTTAAGCCGTCTGAGCTCCACCACCCCTCAGAAATAAGGCCCTTCTCAATCCTTCCTGGAACCCCAGATTCAAGAGATCCCACCCCACGTCCGTGAGGTGGACGCCGTCCTGATGAAAATACCCAGGCAACCTGTCCTCAATCTCTCTGTGCCGAATCACCACCTCCTCTCCCCCTCCCCCCAGACTTTTCTAACAAAACTGGCTATGAGGCTATTCACTTTACCTGGGCAGCACTCGATAGCAGCTGTATCCCTGGCATGACGCCACTGGAGTCGGGGGACCATGTCGGACCAGACGACCAAAACCCCAGGGACCAAGTCCTGTAGCCGGTTAATATCCTGTTTCATCCACTTTACCATTCGTCTTTGGGACACCAGGCCCAAATCATTGGCCCCAGCATGTAATAACAGGAAATCAGGGGACCTTCCCCTTTCCACGAGCCTAAACACTGCCCCAATAACAACGCCCCAACTAGCTCCATGGTAACCAAACCACTTAATTGCAATCTGGTCGATTGGAAAGCCCAGCTGCTGTCCTTGAATACGAGCTGCAGCCCTCCTCTTAGACAAGAACACATACGAATGTCCCATAATCCATGCAATTCGAACTGTGGAAACAAAACAGAACCATCAGCAGACAGACCCAAGCAGAGACTCCCCAAGCCCCTTACTTTAATCACACCAGCATCCCCAGTCGCACGTAGGAGCGAAACTGAACAGATTTCCACCTCCCTATTTTCTAATTGTGTGGCTTTCGTAGCTGCCCTATTCCACCCAATCCATGACCTGCAATGAGAAGAGACATTCTTGGGCCCCTGCCATAACCTTGGGATCGCCTGCCGGGCCGCAAGGCATCCTGCCCTCTCTCCTTACCACCCCAGCCGCTGCGGACACCTGAGGCCCCGCTGAGTCCACCCCTGGGGCTATGACTCCGGACCGGATAACTATGGAACTCCCGCAGGACTCTGACCCTGAACTTACCAAACGCCCTACGGAAGATTCAGCAGCGTCTGACCGGTGTCCAGACCTCGAGCGGGAATCACATGGGGCACCATTGCCAACCAACCCCGGGCTGTCTACCTCAGAGGTCGCCAGGATCTGCTGGAGGGCCGCACTTCCCTGGGAAAGCCTGCCTTCTACTGAAACTAGCGTCTACCATGCCAGTCACACCTCTCGCGCCATTCCTCCTTGCACCCCAAAGTGCGACCAGCCCAGCCCACCTGCCTTGCCAGGGACCCTTTGTTGCCAGCCTGTTCCTCCGAAGCGCGGCCTGCTGCGTGCGCCTGCTGCACGCGCCTGCCGACCGGTCCTGTTTCGACCGCAACTAAAAGCCCCGGAGGGCAGTGCCTCCACGCCCAGCGCTGTGAGCCTATTCCTGCTCGGTGCGGCCAACTGCACCCTGCGCTACCGGAGATGATGCTAGGTGGTGACCCTATTCCTGCGCCCCCCGTTACTAGCACCAACCCCCCCCCCCGTGCGCTGCCCTAGCACAGTGCCACCATGCTGCGATGCCGATTATTGTGTGAATGGAATAGTGGTCGCAGGGGCTGTCCACTAGGGGCCAGTGGTCCATTTACAGTATGGAAGTTAGCAGGTCATTGTGTATAGGTACTGTCCACTAGGGGCCAGTTGGCCACTCACAGTGTTGGAGTTAGCTGTTTATTGTGGACAGGGGCTGTCCACTAGGGGCCATTGGTCCATTCACAGTGTGGAAGTTAGCTGGTCATGGTGCACAGGGGCTGTCCACTAGGGGCCAGTGATCCATTCACAGTGTGGGAGTTAGCTGGGCATTGTGTACAGGGGCTGTCCACTAGGGGCCAGTGTTCCATTCACAGTGTGGGAGTTAGCTGTCCACTAGGGGCCAGTGTTCAATTCACAGTGTGGGAGTTAGCTGGTCATTGTGTACAGGGGCTGTCCACTAGGGGCCAGTGATCCATTCACAGTGTGGGGGTTAGCTGGTCATTTTGTACAGGGGCTGTCCACTAGGGGCCAGTGGTCCATTCACATTAAGGGAGTTAACTGGGCATTGTGTACAGGGGCTGTCCACTAGGGGCCAGTGGTCCATTCACAGTGTGGGAGTTAGCTGGTCATTGTGTACAGGGGCTGTCCACTAGGGACCAGTGGTCCATTCACAGTGTGGGAGTTAGCTGGTCATGGTGTACATGGGCTGTCCAATAGGGGGCCAGTGGTCCATTCACAGTGTGGGAGTTAGCTGGTCATTGTGTACAGGGGCTGTCCACTAGGGGCCAGTGGTCCATTCACAGTGTGGGAGTTAGCTGGTCATGGTGTACAGGGGCTGTCCACTAGGGGCCAGTGGTCCATTCACAGTGTGGGAGTTAGCTGGTCATGGTGTACAGGGGCTGTCCACTAGGGGCCAGTGGTCCATTCACAGTGTGGGAGTTAGCTGGGCATGGTGTACAGGGGCTGTCCACTAGGGGCCAGTGGTCCATTCACAGTGTGGGAGTTAGCTGGTCATGGTGTACAGGGCTGTCCACCAGGGGCCAGGTCCATTCACAGTGTGGGAGTTAGCTGGTCATGGTGTACAGGGGCTGTCCACTAGGGGCCAGTGGTCCATTCACAGTGTGGGAGTTAGCTGGTCATGGTGTACAGGGGCTGTCCACTAGGGGCCAGTGGTCCATTCACAGTGTGGGAGTTAGCTGGTCATGGTGTACAGGGGCTGTCCACTAGGGGCCAGTGGTCCATTCACAGTGTGGGAGTTAGCTGGGCATGGTGTACAGGGGCTGTCCACTAGGGGCCAGTGATCCATTCACAGTGTGGGAGTTAGCTGGTCATTGTGTACAGGGGCTGTCCACTAGGGGCCAGTGATCCATTCACAGTGTGGGAGTTAGCTGGTCATTGTGTGCAGGGGCTGTCCACTAGGGGCCAGGGGTCCATTCACAGTGTGGGAGTTAGCTGGGCATTGTGTACAGGGGCTGTCCACTAGGGGCCAGTGTTCCATTCACAGTGTGGGAGTTAGCTGGTCATTGTGTGCAGGGGCTGTCCACTAGGGGCCAGTGATCCATTCACAGTGTGGGAGTTAGCTGGGCATTGTGTACAGGGGCTGTCCACTAGGGGCCAGTGATCCATTCACAGTGTGGGAGATAGCTGGGCATTGTGTGCAGGGGCTGTCCACTAGGGGCCAGTGATCCATTCACAGTGTGGGAGTTAGCTGGGCATTGTGTGCAGGGGCTGTCCACTAGGGGCCAGTGGTCCATTCACAGTGTGGGAGATAGCTGGGCATTGTGTACAGGGGCTGTCCACTAGGGGCCAGTGATCCATTCACAGTGTGGGAGTTAGCTGGTCATTGTGTACAGGGGCTGTCCACTAGGGGCCAGTGATCCATTCACAGTGTGGGAGTTAGCTGGTCATTGTGTGCAGGGGCTGTCCACTAGGGGCCAGGGGTCCATTCACAGTGTGGGAGTTAGCTGGGCATTGTGTACAGGGGCTGTCCACTAGGGGCCAGTGTTCCATTCACAGTGTGGGAGTTAGCTGGGCATTGTGTACAGGGGCTGTCCACTAGGGGCCAGGGGTCCATTCACAGTGTGGGAGTTAGCTGGGCATGGTGTACAGGGGCTGTCCACTAGGGGCCAGTCAGTAAGCTGGTTCTGATACTGACTCTGGGCAGGATTTCCCCTCTCTGGGGTCTCAGGTGGTTTATCCAGGTAATCCCCCTCCCTCCCTCCTTGCAGGGTAACCTGGCTGTGTATTACTCACACTGGGGAGCCTTCCTTTCCAGTAACAAAGATGGCGGCCAGCAGCCGGGAGCGGAGCGCATGCGCAGTCAGATTGTGGGCGGATATAGAACGTTACGGACGGAGCGCGCTGATTGGCTGATTCCCTGACGTGTTCCTGCCCCGCGCTATAAGCATGCAGCAGGCTCTGTCCTTGGTCACACGGCGAGCGGCGGCCGGAGAGGAGACATCGGACCGGCACCGGGGGGAGGACCGCGAGCCTGGCATGGGGGCAAGGTAACCTGGCATTAACATGATAAACTGGCATGGGGGCAAGGTAACCTGGCATTAACATGATAAACTGGCATAGGGGCATGGTAACCTGGCATTAACATGATAAACTGGCATGGGGGCATGGTAACCTGGCATTAACATGATAAACTGGCATGGGGGCATGGTAACCTGGCATTAACATGATAAACTGGCATGGGGGCAAGGTAACCTGGCATTAACATGATAAACTGGCATGGGGGCAAGGTAACCTGGCATTAACATGATAAACTGGCATGGGGGCAGGAAGTAACCACAAAAGCATTAACATTATAAGCTAGCATAAGGAGCAAGGTAACCTGAAATTGCTGCATGATAAACTGGCGTAAGGGCATAGTAACACAGCATTAACATGATAAACTGGCATGGGGGCATGGTAACACAGCATTAACGCCATTAAACTGGCATGAGGCAGGTAACACAAGCATTAACATGATAACTGGCAGGAGGCATGGTAACCTGGCATTAACAGTATAAACTGGCATAAGGGCGAAAGTGACACAGCGTGCACATGATAAACTGGCATGGGGCATGGTAACCTGGCATTAACATGATAAACTGGCATGGGGGCATGGTAACCTGGCATTAACATGATAAACTGGCATGGGGGCATGGTAACCTGGCATTAACATGATAAACTGGCATGGGGGCATGGTAACCTGGCATTAACATGATAAACTGGCATGGGGGCATGGTAACCTGGCATTAACATGATAAACTGGCATGGGGGCAAGGTAACCTGGCATTAACATGATAAACTGGCATGGGGGCAAGGTAACCTGGCATTAACATGATAAACTGGCATGGGGGCATGGTAACCTGGCATTAACATGATAAACTGGCATGGGGGCATGGTAACCTGGCATTAACATGATAAACTGGCATGGGGGCATGGTAACCTGGCATTAACATGATAAACTGGCATGGGGGCATGGTAACCTGGCATTAACATGATAAACTGGCATGGGGGCAAGGTAACCTGGCATTAACATGATAAACTGGCATGGGGGCATGGTAACCTGGCATTAACATGATAAACTGGCATGGGGGCATGGTAACCTGGCATTAACATGATAAACTGGCATGGGGGCATGGTAACCTGGCATTAACATGATAAACTGGCATGGGGGCATGGTAACCTGGCATTAACATGATAAACTGGCATGGGGGCAAGGTAACCTGGCATTAACATGATAAACTGGCATGGGGGCAAGGTAACCTGGCATTAACATGATAAACTGGCATAAGGGCAAGGTAACCTGGCATTAACATGATAAACTGGCATGGGGGCATGGTAACCTGGCATTAACATGATAAACTGGCATGGGGCAAGGTAGCCTGGCATTAACGCGATAAACTGGCATGGGGCATGGTAACCTGGCATTAACATGATATAAACTGGCATGTGGGGCGCCGGTAACCTGGCATTAACATGATAAACTGGCATGGGAGACGCGGGTAACCTGGCATTAACATGATAAACTGGCATGGGGGCAAGGTAACCTGGCATTAACATGATAAACTGGCATAGGGGCATGGTAACCTGGCATTAACATGATAAACTGGCATGGGGGCATGGTAACCTGGCATTAACATGATAAACTGGCATGGGGGCATGGTAACCTGGCATTAACATGATAAACTGGCATGGGGGCAAGGTAACCTGGCATTAACATGATAAACTGGCATGGGGGCATGGTAACCTGGCATTAACATTATAAACTGGCATAAGGGCAAGGTAACCTGGCATTAACATGATAAACTGGCATGGGGGCATGGTAACCTGGCATTAACATGATAAACTGGCATGGGGGCATGGTAACCTGGCATTAACATGATAAACTGGCATGGGGGCATGGTAACCTGGCATTAACATGATAAACTGGCATGGGGGCATGGTAACCTGGCATTAACATGATAAACTGGCATGGGGGCAAGGTAACCTGGCATTAACATGATAAACTGGCATGGGGGCATGGTAACCTGGCATTAACATGATAAACTGGCATGGGGGCATGGTAACCTGGCATTAACATGATAAACTGGCATGGGGGCATGGTAACCTGGCATTAACATGATAAACTGGCATGGGGGCATGGTAACCTGGCATTAACATGATAAACTGGCATGGGGGCATAATAGTAACCTGGCATTAACATGATAAACTGGCATGGGGGCAAGGTAACCTGGCATTAACATGATAAACTGGCATGGGGGCATGGTAACCTGGCATTAACGATAAACTGGCATGGGGCATGGTAACCTAGCATTAGCATGATAAACTGGCATGGGGGCAAAGGTAACCTGGCATTAACATGATAAACGGCATAGGGGCATGGCCAGCCTGGCATTAACATGATAAACTGGCATGGGGAGACAGGGTAACCTGGCACATTAACATGATAAACTGGCATGGGGGCATGGTAACCTATAGCATTAACATGATAAGCAGCATGGGGGCATATGGTAACCTGGCATTAACATGATAAACTGGCATGGGGGCATGGTAACCTGGCATTAACATGATAAACTGGCATGGGGGCAAGGTAACCTGGCATTAACATGATAAACTGGCATGGGGGCAAGGTAACCTGGCATTAACATGATAAACTGGCATGGGGGCATGGTAACCTGGCATTAACATGATAAACTGGCATGGGGGCATGGTAACCTGGCATTAACATGATAAACTGGCATGGGGGCATGGTAACCTGGCATTAACATGATAAACTGGCATGGGGGCAAGGTAACCTGGCATTAACATTATAAGCTGGCATGGGGGCAAGGTAACCTGGCATTAACATGATAAACTGGCATGGGGCATGGTAACCTGGCATTAACATGATAAACTGGCATGGGGGCATGGTAACCTGGCATTAACATAACCTGGCATAGAGAGAGGGGAGACTGGGTAACCTGGCACACACACATTATAACCTGGCATGGAGAAGGTAACCTAACAGACTGGCATGGAGAGAGGGTAACCTGGCACAGAGACTGGGCAACCTGGTATTAACATTATAACCTGGGTAAGCTGGCATAGAGAGAGGGGAGACTGGGTAACCTGGCACACACACATTATAACCTGGCATGGAGAGGGTAACCTGACAGACTGGAATGGAGAGAAGGTAACCTGGCACAGAGACTGGGCAACCTGGTATTAACATTATAACCTGGCATGGAGACTGGGTAACCTGGCATTAACATAACCTGGCATGGAGAGAGGGTAACCTGGCATAGAGACTGGCATGGAGACAAGGTAATCTGGCATGGATATTGGCATAGACTGGGGAGACTGGCATTAACATTCATTGAGAGAGGGTAACCTGGCATAGAGACTGGCATTAACATTCTAACCTGGCATAGACTGGCAGACAGGTTAACCTGGCATTAACGTAACCTGGCATAGAGACAGGGTAACCTGGCATAGAGTGGGTAACCTGGCATAGGCACTGGCATTAACATTATAACCTGGCATGGAGACAGGGTAACCTGGCATGGAGACAAGGTAACATGGCATGGATATTGGCATAGAGACTGGCATTGAGAGGGTAACCTGGCATAGAGACTGGCATTAACATTATAACCTGGCATGGAGACAGGGTAACCTGGCACACACATTATAACTTGGCATGGAGAGAGGTGGGACTGGCATTAACATTATAACCTGGCTTGGAGGTAACCTGGCAGACTGGCATGGAGAGAAGGTAACCTGGCATAGAGACTGGGGAGACTGGCATTAACATCATAACCTGGCATGGCGACAAGGTAACCTGGCACACACACATTATAACCTGGCATAGAGACACCTGGCATTAACATTATAACCTGGGTAAGCTGGCATAGAGAGAGGGGAGACTGGGTAACCTGGCACGGAGACTGGCATTAACATTGTAGCCTGGTAAAACCTGGCATTAACATTGTAACCTGGCACTCACTGGGTAACCTGGCGTTAACATTGTATCTTGGTAAAACCTGGCACACATTCTAACCTGGCACCCTCGCTGGGTAACCTGGCATTAACATTGTATCCTGGTAAAACCTGGCACACATTCTAACCTGGCACCCTCGCTGGGTAACCTGGCGTTAACATTGTATCTTGGTAAAACCTGGCACACATTCTAACCTGGCACCCTGGCTGGGTAACCTGGCATTAACATTGTATCTTGGTAAACCCTGGCACACTAACTGGGTAACCTGGCATTAGACTGGTACCCTCACTGAGTATCCTGGCACACTCACTAGGTAACTTGGCATAACCTGGAACTCTCGCAGAGTAACCTGGCACATTGATATGGTAACATGTAACTGTAGGGCACACTGACTGGCATTGTATCGTGACATAATGACTTGCATGCGATCCTGGCACACTTGCACGGTGTGATATACTGATTGGCACGCTACTCTGGCACTATGACTGGAATGGAGCAAATGGGCTACTGACAGGTGTAGGCATGCTGGGAGGAGCCGCATAGCTGTCAAATGGTCTGTGTTTACAGCCTCAGAGACCTACATGTCCCTTCACACTGTGATACACACTGCACAGAAACACATCCATGGGAACACCGTGACAGCTATACAATACTAGGGACTGCTTTATTAATCCCAGGCCAGTTGGGAACTACTTAACCTTATATAATTATGATATTCGCAGTCACGCAGCGTACTGTTCCTTAAGACAATTGTCACCTGAAATTTTTTATATTCTAAACACTTTTTTTGTTTTGTTTTTTGTTTTTTAATATGCACATTTACTTAAGGACATGCAATACTCCAGTGCAGTTTGCAGATATCTAATGGTATATTTTTTATAATTTAAAAGCTGTATGTAAAAACAGATGTAGGTTCAGAAAGCTCCTAGTATTGTTACTTGTCATTTAAAAGTGGCCCTGTTGGCTCTAATAAGGCAGACCAATAATTTAATAGATTAGCATGTAACTCTTTTTTTTATTCTCTATATAGAACGGAATAGGACCAGTCATTAACCTTCGTTACCTGTTAAAGGAATCAGTGACCTTCCCTCTATTCACAGCTGGCCACTTTCTTGACTTTTTGGGTCTGTATCTTGTTACTATGTACAGTATTCCTAAACTGCCTTCAACAAGGGCAATCGGCTTCAAGACAGTGTTGTTGTTGTTGTTGTTGTTGTTACCATCATTTAAATAACAGATTCCGTAGCGCTTTACAATATTATTATAAGAGCAGGGATTTAACTATAATAGGACAATTACAGGAATGATAGGTTGTAGAGGGCCCTGCTCAAACGAGCTTACAGTCTATTGTAGTGTCGGTGGTGAATTAATATTTATATACTAAATAGTGCAAAAAAACAAAACACTGTCTTTTAGAACCAGTGCCAAATCAATCTCCTCGGAGCATGCGGTTGGCCTCCGTAATTATAATAATTTACTGCTTAGAGAGGCACTGGGGGCGTTGCGCGGAAAAGAAAAGCCTTGAATCCAATCGTGTCTCGGATACAAAACTATATCCAAGATACTATAGTGCTGGTGTGGCTGTTTGGGCTAGTGGCCGGCTACAATAGAAGACAGTTTTCATTTTCTCTTTTTTTTTTTTTTTTTCACTGCCATGCTGCATCGCTGTGGGTGGCCCCACCTCCAAGGATGAGATCATCAATCTGGATGATCTCAGCCAATCCGAAGCGCTCCCATAGGAAAGAAATGGGAGGCTATTGTGGGGAACATTCAGCGCCTCCATGCAGAGGGTGGAGACACTGAACGTCGCAGAAATGACCCAGTAAGCATCTCTAGTGGCTGTCTTTTTCTCTAAAAAGGCAGCGTTTACATTGAAAAGTCTGCAAGGACATGCTATAGGCACCACAACCACTACAATAAACTGTCCCTTTGACGTTCTAATGTCCTTAACCGTGAAAACCTTATTTAGTTTCGGAGGGTTTTTAGGTCCGTCCATCAGCCAATAAAAATGTGGTTTTGGCCAAATGTAAATTCCTGTTTCTCAGAAATTACAATATTTTACATGGTCTGGAAAAAAAAAAGAAAATGGACCGGGAAAATTGTGGGGTTTTTTTGTTGTTGGTTTTTCTCTTTCTCTTTCTTTCCTGGTATATTGTCTCACTTTCCTCAAGCGATACTACAGATTGCTTCTGGTTACGTAGTCTCGATTACAGACCACAGGTACCAGCACCTCGTGGCCCGCTTTTTGGTGCTTTGGAATTTACATGTTCTTTCATCTTATTGCAGTATCAGAGTTCTTCCAGGGGTAAGTAGTAACTCAGTATATTTTATGTTGGAGAGAGGGGTGGCAGCTGACGTTGATTAGTGAGTGTTTCGGACTGCTGGTTTATAGATTTAGTTTAGGTTCATTTTAAGTGTGTGGATGCAGTTATCTCACACGATGTTTAGAATGTTCTCACTTCACTGCCTAGATCAGATTTATCTCTTTACTCCCATCAACCTTAGCTAGAATCTCACTGAGCGTGATGGGAGTTATAATCCAGCTTATAGCATTCAATTTGAGGGGACGTGAATTCCCATGAATGTGGCTTTTGGTTAGGAATTTTTTTTTATTTTATTTTTTTTTTTAACTTCTGCATTTAGTATAGTGCTAAACCTCCAGAACCAAGTAGGTTTTTTTTTTGTTGTTTTTTTTTCGGTAGCTAGATAGTTAAAGGGACACTATAGTCACCAAAACAACTTTAGCTTAAAGCAGCACTGTCATGCCGAACTTACCTTTCTTTAATCGATTCCTCTTCTCTCCCTCTGTCAAGATCTGTTCGTCATTTCTTCCTGTCTGCTCTAGTTTTCTTTAAAACTTAAGAAAAAGTAGGGACTATTTCTCTTATGGAGGTTTCCTACACTATGACCAGCGGAGGAGCAAAGTGTGAGAAATTTTCCCACAATTCTTACCTTTCCTCCATATTCCCAAATGCCGGCAAAACTACCGAATTGCGTCCTAAGAGAATGAGAGCAGTTTGTCCAGTCATGTTAAGACGAAATTTGGTACTTTGTTCGGTTCAAAATTTTATTAGAATGAATGACATTCCAATCCGATTGCAGCCGCTTAGTAGATGGCTCCCTAATTCCCACGGTATTTGGGAGCTATCCACCAAAAGGCTGAAAGACCAAGATTTGGTCTTTGAGCCAACTTTACTAATACCAAGTAAAAATTACTTGGTATTGGTAATTAATCTGCCCCTACTCACTATATTGAGAGAAGGGGCATGTCTAGTAAATAGTGAGCAGTAAATAAACCCCCCCCCTTTAAAAAATGGTGGGCCATCTCTTAACTAGCCTGGGGGGACAGCATCGCCCCCCAACTGTGCCCTGCGAGTGGGGGTGCTATTCAAGTAAATGGGGGATATAGGGTGGGGGCCGAGTGACTAGGGGTCCCTAAGCCCCTTGTAACCCCTTCCAAAAAAAAGGAATAAAGATCTACCCCCTCACCCTAAAAATAGTGAGGGAACGAAAAAACTTAATTTCTGTGTTTAAAAACCAAAAAAAACAACAAAAAATTGCCATTTGATGTCTTTGATAATACCTATCAAATAAAAAAATACAAAAATAATCCATCTTCACCAAACTAGGTCACTGCGCTCCGCGGGGAAAGGCTTAAAAAGTCTTCCCACACCTTGCAATTGGGCTCAGAGCGCTCTAATTGGTTGGTTTGATAAGCAAGTCTACATTTACCTGTCACAGCACTCTGCTTGATTGGCTTGAAATCCAACCAACCAGAGTGCTCTGTGTCTTTGGAATTTTCCCATGCTATGTAGTTTGACTCATAACACTGATTGGTTACTTTCAACCAATCAGAGTTATGAGTCAAATTACACAGAATGGGAAAATTCCAAAGAACTTTCCCACGCTGTGTAACATGACACAGAGCACTCTGGTTGGTTTAGGAACGCTGTGTAAGTCACATGCAGGGAGGTATGACTAGGGATGTATAAACAAAACGATTTAACTCTTTAAATGGCAGAAAATTGAGCTGTGCGACTGTAGGGGCATGATTTAATTACCAAAACTGCTTCATTAAGCTAAAGATGTTTTGGTGACTATAGTGTCCCTTTAAAACTATGAATAGTGTATGAATTGAACACACCATATTCTCATTACCAAGCTTCTTTCTCTGCCTCCATGCAACTTTTCAAATTAACACTCAATGTAGCATGACCTCTTCGGGTCACTGTACTGGCTATGGTGCCAGGACTATGCTTGCCTCCTCCCAGCGTAAGTAGTCACACTATTGAAGAGTTTGACAATTTACCTAGGCGTACACATCCCCTGCTGCCGGAAGCTCCTGTTGAAGTTGTGCCTGTAAGTGTCCCTTTAAATGGCTCTTGTTCCTTATGTATGTGTTTACGCTGTCAGTCACTCTGTGGATGGACTTTTTTATAATGCTATATGAGCTATTTTATAGTGGCTACTTTACATGTACTTTAAAAGTAAATTGGCAGGAGAGATGGCTATACTGGGGTTTTAATACTATTAGATACTGTCGTCTCAGACGCTATTTCACAACCCTGTAAATGAAGTTAAGTGAAAAAAGCTTAGCATGCCCCATGTTACTGTTGCAATGTGTTATGGGAGACCGTGTGTATGTCTGGACTAGACGTCGTACCAGGTAATTCTGTTTCTTCTACAGGCCCACCCTGTCTGTACACAGACCGTCAGATTGTGACGTGCAGGAAATCTGCCTACTAGAGTAGACGTAGCTTCTGTTAATTGGACAATAATTATAATGCTTTATGCCATTCTCCCTTCAAGGATGCATATTTTTGCTGCCAAGCGTAGATGCTATAGTTAAAGGTTTACATATGCTAGCTACTTCAATGAGATGAAGCAGTTATGGTGCTTGGTGTCCCTTTAAGTTGTCTTGCTTAATTCACATGCTGAGCGTAGGCAGTGTGGTTTTTGTTTTTAAACACTGCAGGTAAAATGTAGACTGGAATCTGACGTCCATTTCCAGCAGTATATGGATTGCTGGGGAAAGTTGGCTGCATTCACAGGAACCGAAAGGAACAGCTGTGTTGCCATCCACTGAGTTTGCCTGAATTTATTCCAATGAAATAAAGTGCATTCACACTGTCTTACACATGGCAGTGCATAAAATGCTAAGGAAAAATGACTGCAGGGAAGAATTATTTTTATAAACCTCTGTGGCTGGCTGAGCATTGAAGGATTCACAGCTGGCTATAATTTGGATATCCTGGTGCATTCTCTAGTTAATCTGCACTTACAGCCCTGAACTCTGTCACAGATGTTTCCGCCTCCTGTTCTCGTAGACTTATTGGGAAGGTGAGGAAGGAATGTTGTTGTGGTATATCTGCCAGATATCACTGGCCTGGCTCCAGGGAGATTTTCTTAAGACTTTGGAGAAAATGTTTCTCCTCTGTTTACAGTGTAATACTGGAGGGCAGTGAGCGATGCATACGGGGGGGGCAGTGAGCCATGCACACGGGAGGGGGGCAGTGAGCGCATGCACACGGGAGGGGGGCAGTGAGCGCATGCACACGGGAGGGGGGCAGTGAGCGCATGCATACGGGAGGGAGGAGGGGGGCAGTGAGCGCATGCATACTGGAGGGAGGAGAGGGGGACAATGAGTAGATGTTTCATTGCTGTTAACCGTGGCAGGAAACATCAGATGTCTCCAACTCCCATTACCTTCAGCCAGTTCATTGGTAGCAAATCATAAACTCTAAAGATATTTATGTTTCTGTCCAACTAGCAAAGAGGTTTGAAGCAGAACTGTTGCACAACCCAATAGATAACTAAAAGCTATCCAAGTCTGTTTATTTTACTGTTGTTTGGCTGTCCAGACATGCCATGTTAATGAATTGTAGATTATGCTAACTTTAGTGTACCGATAATCTTAATTTTATTAATGACAGGAGGCGAGTATTTGCTTAAGTCTTTCTTTACTTAAGCTTCACAGCAGCACTTTTTTTACTTAGTAACAGGGTAACCAATCAGAAAAAGAGATAACAAGGTATAAGAGTCCCTCCCTGTGATGTCACTTCCTCTTTCTGGCTGCGAACAAATAGGAACAGGGACTGTAACTGAACCAGATGAAGAAATTCAGGATGCCAGATGAGAAAGCAAATGTTAGAGAGGGAACAGGAACGTAAACATGTCTTCTTAGAGAGCCGAGGTGATGCTTGAGATGGAACGGCAACTGAACTTGTCTTCATGAGGGGCTTTATGCTGAAACGAGAAAGCAGAATCGAAACCAAGGATTAATCCGAGAATTGGATTTATAAAATATGACATTCGGTATTTCGAAAATCTCGTCTAAAAGCCCACCTCCTACTAAGTGTAACCTATCCACCCTTAGAGAGAAAACCCTTAGCCCTCCCCACAGTAGAGGTACCTAGAGTATGTATTTAGTCTAGATGAACTTACCTAGATAGGTGACCTTAGGGAGGGGAAAAAGAACGAGAGTGAAGGGTGGGAAATACTCGACTCCTGTCATTAATAAAATTAAGATTATCGGTACACTAAAGTTAGCATAATCTACAATTTTATAACATGACAGGAGGCTTCGTATTTGCTGTTTTAACGCTCCCCAAGAAGGGCTAAGGAAGCGTGCACAGCCGGACGAAAATAGAAGTTGCGGAAAGTCTGTTCCCGGGACCAGTCTGCTGAGTGGAGAATGTCCCGAAGTGAGGCTCCAGCGCTGAAAGCTCCCGATGCCGCCGCTCCCCTGATAGAGTGGGCTCCGAAGGAGGCCTCAATCCCGGCGAGGGAGAGCAACCACCTAACCCATCGGGCAAGGGTTATGGTTGACACCGGATTATGTGGACGGACGTAGGAGATCAATAGTTGGCTGGAGGAGGTTGAACGAAGGGAGGAGGTGAGTAGTAAATAACGAGAGAGAAGTGATACCACACACAATTTTGGATGGTTAGGGAAATAAGGGTAAAATACCGAAGAAGAGTTTGATTTTGTCCGTCTGGACACGGAAAAGGTGACACCTTCGGGGGAAAAATTGATAGCGTCATGGTCAAATGCTCGAACATCCGACACTCGTCGGAAGGATACTAAGCAGAGTAGCAAGGTGAATTTAGCCGAGAGTTGACGGAGGGTTAGATCTTCGTTGTTCGGCCAGGTTTCCAGGAAACGAATCATGACGTTAACATCCCATAGATGGGAGTATTTTGGTGTTGGGGGGCGAGCCAGTTTGATGCCCCTCAATAGTCTGCAAACCAGCGGGTCCTGGCCCGCTGGAATTCCATGTAGAGGGACATGGGCTGCCGAGATTGCTGACCGGGCCACGTTGATGGACCGGTAAGTACGGCCTAAGTCGAACAGGTGTGAGAGGAAATTCAGTATGGACTGTCTAGGGGCTGTAAGGGGATCGGTATTCCGTTCCATGCACCAATTGCACCAAGTACTCCAGGAAGAAAGGTAGCATCTTCTGGTTCCAGGAGCCCAGGAATCCCAGAGAAGTTCTTTAGATCTCTGCGATAATTCTCCGAAATTCCAGGATCCCCTGAAAGAGTCCAAGCCACTAATTGGAGATGACCTTGCATTATCATCGGATGAGGGTTTCCTTGAGGGTCCTCTAACAGGTTGGGCCATAGAGGTAGAAGGAGGGGATGTTGGCAGGAGAGGTCCAGGAGATCTGGGAACCATGCTTGGCCCTGCCAGAGCGGGGTGAGTAGTACCAGTGTGACCTGTTGTCTGCGAATCTGAAGAAGGGTTCTTGGGATCATCGCTCCCGTCGTCGGCCATTTCTGAAGAAAGGCATCTACTGCCAAACATTCCGGGTCTGGTAGCCAGCTGAAGAAGCGTGGGACTTGAAAATTCGTCCGGGAGGCGAACAGGTCCAGAGTAAACGGGCCCCTGAGTTTGGAGACGTGGAGGAAGACTGACCTGTGTAAGCGCCAGTCGCTGCCGTCTCTCCAATGTCGGGAGAACCAATCCGCAGTGGTGTTCGTCTCCCCCGGGAGGTATTCTGCCCGGAGTGTTATGTTGCGCTGGAAGCAAAAATTGTAGATGTCCTTTGTCACCTCGGACAGGGTGTGAGATCTGGCCCCCGCCCAATTTGTTGATGTATTGAACGGCCGAGATATTGTCCATTCGGAGGAGAATACAGCAGTCTGAAAGATGATTGGCCAGACTGCGGATTGCAAACGATCCTGCGATTAATTCCAGACAGTTGATGTGGAGAGAGTGTTCTGCGTCGGTCCATGGTCCCCCGGTGGAAGTTGTATGACAAGTTGCACCCCAGCCTTGGAGGCTCGCGTCTGATTCCACCACGAAGTCCGGAGTGGGACCAAAAATTGCTTTGCCGTTCCAGGCAGACATGTGGCGAAGCCACCAGTAGAGTTCCTCCCTCACCTCGGTAGTGATCGGGACCCTTTGGTCGTATGATGGATGGGTCTGGAGGAATTGAGCCTTCAAGCGTTGCATGGCCCGATAATGGAGGGGACCTGGGTAGATTGCTTGAATGGAGGCAGAAAGCAGGCCTATAATCCGAGCCAAACCTCGGAGAGGTAGATCCACTTGGCGAAGCGTCTTGCGCAGTTCCTTCCTGATCGCGGTTAACTTGGACTGAGGCAGGCGGAGAACACAGGTGGAGGAGTCGATCTCGAAGCCGAGAAACTGAATGATTTGTGATGGAGTCAGCGAGGATTTTTCCTTGTTGATGACGAATCCCAAGGATTCTATCAATGAGGATGTGTAGTTCGTCTGTGACTGCAGCGTGGAGATGTTGTCGCAGAGTAGTAAGAGGTCGTCGAGGTAGATTAGGCAGCGAAAACCCCTTGCTCGAAGATGTGCGTGACTGGCTTGAGCAGTTTGGTGAAGCACCAGGGGGCGGAACTCAGGCCGAATGGAAGGCAGGTGAATTGGAAGATCCGGTGGTGCCAGGGGAAGCGGAGGAAACGTCGACTGGATGGATGTACTGGCACGGAGAGGTAAGCATCCTTGAGGTCGAGTCGGGTGAACCAATCGCCTGGACGGAGAATGTCTCTGAGGAGATGTATCCCTTCCATTTTGAAATGCCGGTATATCACGAAGGTATTCAATTGGCGAAGGTTGATTACCGGGCGAAATTCTCCCGATTTCTTTTTGACCAGGAATATGGAACTTAGAAAGCCTTCGTCGTGTGGAGCGGGTTGAATTGCTCCTTTTGTTAGCAAGGAACGTAGTTCTGAATCGAGGAGGAGCCATTGAGATTTTGACATTATCGGGTAATGGGGAGGACCTGTTTGAGTAGGGAGAGAATAAAATTCTATGAAATAACCCTGAACCGTGTTTAGAACCCATGTATCTGAAGACAGCGTCTTCCACATATCCACACAATGTAACAACCTGCCCGCATGAGAAACCGTAGAGAGGTGAAAAGTAGGAAATCTCACCTGTTGGGTATCTGTAGCGTCCACGGGCTCTACCTCCTCTTCCCCTATCTGACCTTTGGGTGTAGAAACCTCTATTTTGATAGTTGGGGAAGAATGGTGAAGTGGGGGTTGTTTGGCGTTGGCTTGTGGGCCAGAAGCGGCTGACTGCACGACCCCTTGGACGGCCAGCCCTGCCAAAAACCCGAGAGGGTTGTTGGTGGAATACTCTTCTCATGGATGATTGCGCCTTGTTCAGGGTGGCGTATAAATTTACATGCTTGTGTAATTCTTTAATATAGGGTTCTCCAAATAATAGACCCTTAGCCTTGGGGCCCAACTCTTTGGTCCCTAGGTCGGCTAGTTTGGCATCCATACGCAGCAGCACTGCTTTTCTACGCTCGGTAGAGAGGGAAGTATTTGCATTGCCCAGCAGGCAAATGGAGCGTAGTGCCCATTCTCTGATCACAGATGGGTCTAAAGGGCCCTCGTTAGTGAGGGCTTCATCAGCCAGTAGTAGAATTCTTGCCAAGGGCCCTAGGACATCCAACATCTTGTCCTGGGTGATGCGTAGGCTGCGCTCAATGCCCTTTTTAGGGTCACGGCCAGATCTGGCTAAATATGTGTAGAGCAGGGAATCAAACTCCGGGTCATAGCGACCTTGTCTGGTAAGGTGGGTCTAGGGCATTCAGCTCTTAGGCGTTTGCGGACCTCCCGGTCTAGGGGTCTCCTTATCCAGAAATGGATATATTGTGAAAGGTGATTTGGGAGTGACCATTCTGAAGATCGAGGGTATCTGATCTGTCGTGGGTCAAATAGTGGTTCACCAAGAGTATCCAGAAAGGTTTCGGGTACTGAAACCTCAGTAGTGGGGTCTCCCGTGATATCTTGAGGGAACGGTGCTTCTCTGAAAGATGTCTCAGGCCAGACTTCTTCGTCTTCTGAAGAGTGGCCAGCTTGCCATTCATCTAGAATGGCCAATGGGTGTGAGTCGAAAGAGTCGTCTTCCTCCTCCGACAAGGTAGGCTGTATGGAATGTTTTTCCCTGGCGTCCGTTTGTTTGGGGCGTTTAGCCGGTTCTTTCCCTTTGCGTTTGAGTGATTCTGGCCCATCCCCTTTCCAATATCGTTTATTGAGTTTGGAAGGGTTCCTTCTTGTAGAATCGGAATCATCCGCCTCTTCATCAGAGTGCGGGGGCTCAGAAATTTTGGTATCTTTGGGCTCAATGGGCAGCACCCGAGCCAGGTTCTTTTCTAGTGAAGCGGCAACAGCCGCGTTTATAATCGCTTGCAGATTTTGGTCTTGGTTTGAAGCCTCCATAGCAACAGTG
>OW240913.1:7173512-7229259 GCA_933207985.1 Pelobates cultripes
CTTCCTTTCAGCTTTCTAAGAGAAGCGTTAGGCACGGACATCAGTGAGCTGATGGAGATTGCCAAAAACCCAAACTTAGAAGGAGAGCAACTACTGTGGGAGTATAGAATATAATATAATATCCTTCCCTGCAACCAGAAGACCATTTAATTATGGGTAAAAATGCCTGATGTAAAGAAACTTCCCTAAAGCTTTCTAAAACAAGCGTTAGGCACGCACGTCAGTTCTGCATGGGTTGGGGATGGATGAGAAGCATGTTGAACTCCTTTTCAAAACTGTTGCCTTGCATTGGCCGGGAATCGAACCCAGGCCTCCCGTGTGGCAGGCGAGAATTCTACCACTGAACCACCAATGCCTCAGGTGTTGCTTGCCACGCTACATTCCCATGACAAGTAAGACAGATCTGAACTGAGCTGATGGAGCTTGCCAAAATCCCAAACCTAGAAGGAGAACAACCACCATGGGAGTATATGATATCCATCCCTGCAACAAAAAGACCATTTAATTATGGGTAAAGATGCCTGATGTAAAGAGACTTCCCTACAGCTTTCTGAAACAAGCGTTAGGCAGTTCTGCAGGGGTTGTGGTCGGATGGGAAGCATGTTGAACTCCCTTTCAAAACTATGGCCTTGCATCGAACCCAGGCCTCCTGCGTGGCAGGCGAGAATTCTACCACTGAACCACCAATGCCTCAGGTGTTGTTTGCCGTGCTACATTCCCAGGCCAAGTCAGACAGATCTGAGCTAAGCTGCTGGAGTTTGCCAAAATCCCAAACCTAGAAGGAGAACAATGGGGCATATCAACACCATTCACATTCCGGTTGGGGTCAGAATTTGGAAAATGGGCAGTGGCCCAAGCGGCTGGATTAGCTTGATTTTGGTGTGAGTCGCAAGGGCATTTGTAAATGTCGGGAGGGAAGGGTGCCAGTCATTTGTCGGGTTAGTATGGGACTTCGGTAAGGTTGTTTAGTTACAGGTGAGTGACAGGGGGCGAATTAAGAGTACTGGCCAATAGCTCTGTTAACAAAATATTTCGGGCAGGGCTGGGAGGAGCCTGACCAGTAACCAGAAGTGACGTCAATTCCGGATAGAGCGAACTAGTGGGGGCTGGTACCAGAAGGGGAGGGCTTAGGGTAAGTGGGCCGGCCTCTGGGTTAGGTGAGCGGATGGGCAGGGACAATGGAACAGGGGGAGTGACTACACCAGCAGCACTTCTTCTAGCTCTGGAGGAGGAGTATGGGGGTGGCAACGGAAGTTCAGACTCCGGGGGAGTGTCCAAAACGGGCGGAATTGCAGCCCTCATGGACAATCGTGTACTGGCCACCATGAGGCGACATTGCTCCTCGTGGCACAACTTTATCCATGTAGGCAACTTTTCTACGATCTGATTCCAACAGTCAATGTATGGAAACTGATCATAGAATTCCGGCCTACCAGCCACAACCACGTGTACATGTTGCACTAAATTCAAATCCAGACTACCACGTGGAGGCCATGCGGCCACCATGATAGGCCACTCCTACTACATAGTGTAGTCAAACGCTTCAGCGATAGCTTTGCACCATAGTCACATGCAGCATATCCCGTGGAAAGGTTTTTCAGCATGCAAGACAAGGGATCAATGATCTTTGAATCAGATGCACCCATACTGTCAATGGAGTATCTGATTCAAACACACAACAAATATTCAAACACACTTCCAACAGTCACACCCGTTTTTTTAGTAACGGCGCCATGTGGCACAGTTACTAGGCCTAAACACACACGTACACACACGCACAGGATCCTCACACACCCAACAATATTACGACGTTGCGCACACAAAATAAAATAAAACACCCACCAATAACTATACACTTATCAATATAACTGTTAAACAAAAATACAAAAGGAAACTGCACCCTAAATAATATGGTACAAGTATACGTACTTAAACCTTATGGTCGTAATTTTTCAGTTAACCTCAAAGAAAAAAGAGATACACAGAATAATAGTGCAGTATAGTTGATGCTTTGAATAAGTGAGGAGCAAATGTATAGGTACACACTCACATTCACCAGAGCTAATACAGAGCTCTGCTGGTGTTGCGCCTAGGCGGAATAATCCCCGTCTCTGGATTAGTGTGAGGAGGTCAGCATCTTGATCATCTCAAATGGATGGCATGTAGAGAGACATAGAAATCCACATAGTGCAATATGTATTGATATTTGTGGAATAGTGAATAGGTATATAAAATAACGTACTCACATGTACTAGAGCGTGACTCGCTCTAGTTAATATGGCGTAGGTGGTATAATCCCCACCATAGGATGTATAAGTAACCAGGAAATTAAAAAATGGTATCTCAGAGTGATAAAAAGTAATATATATATTATTTATTATACATAAAAAGCTATAAAAACAAAATATATAAAGTCACTCTGGAGATAAATCCATAAAAAAGTCCACTTAACGCGTTTTCACCAATAGTAGTTACATTTAGAAGTAAATTAAGCATAGGGCAATTAGAAGATAAGTAAATAGTTATACAATATGTATGTATAAAGAATCTATAGGAAGACCTATGGATAAAATCATGGTTGAATTGGTTCTAATAACAGTATAATGTTATATAAAACAAAAAGGTAATAATAACCAAAGATAAAAATTATTATAAAAATATATATATTAGAAAATTGGGAAAGGGGGACTAGTACTTCAGCAAGGGGCATCAGGTTTTTGAATGCGTTAAATGACACCTTTGTAATGGGCCGTTTTGCACACAAGGGGTAAAAACCGTTTAGGCGATCGTCCCCCTTTCCAGAGATGCAGGCACAGCTACTGCAGAACACCAATCCGCCGAACAGAAAACCATACGAATGCTGTAAACAGCCGAATAGGAAAAACCATACGAATAGGTTTACACTCCTAGCAGTCGAACTGGAACAGCATACAATAAATCCCCCCAAGAACGAGACAAAGCTCCGTGTTGAGGGTCAAGCAGTGAACAGTCAGAGCTGTGGGTTTATTGTACTTATGTACACATTCTTACACATTAGTACCACCCACAGGGTTTTGGAACACAACCAATAAACACATACAATACACTCAGGCACTCCCACACAAATTCCTCCCCTCTGCATGTGATTCAATTACCTTACACAATGGGTAATGTAATTTAGCACAAGCAAAGAAATACAATTTTTCCACATTATTCATAACTTGAAAAGTATGCATCACATTCACATAAACATTTTCAGAATCAGCATACCCCAAATACAGGGAGTGCAGAATTATTAGGCAAATGAGTATTTTGACCACATCATCCCCTTTATGCATGTTGTCTTACTCCAAGCTGTATAGGCTCGAAAGCCTACTACCAATTAAGCATATTAGGTGATGTGCATCTCTGTAATGAGAAGGGGTGTGGTCTAATGACATCAACACCCTATATCAGGTGTGCATAATTATTAGGCAACTTCCTTTCCTTTGGCAAAATGGGTCAAAAGAAGGACTTGACAGGCTCAGAAAAGTCAAAAATAGTGAGATATCTTGCAGAGGGATGCAGCACTCTTAAAATTGCAAAGCTTCTGAAGCGTGATCATCGAACAATCAAGCGTTTCATTCAAAATAGTCAACAGGGTCGCAAGAAGCGTGTGGAAAAACCAAGGCGCAAAATAACTGCCCATGAACTGAGAAAAGTCAAGCGTGCAGCTGCCACGATGCCACTTGCCACCAGTTTGGCCATATTTCAGAGCTGCAACATCACTGGAGTGCCCAAAAGCACAAGGTGTGCAATACTCAGAGACATGCCAAGGTAAGAAAGGCTGAAAGACGACCACCACTGAACAAGACACACAAGCTGAAACGTCAAGACTGGGCCAAGAAATATCTCAAGACTGATTTTTCTAAGGTTTTATGGACTGATGAAATGAGAGTGAGTCTTGATGGGCCAGATGGATGGGCCCGTGGCTGGATTGATAAAGGGCAGAGAGCTCCAGTCCGACTCAGACGCCAGCAAGGTGGAGGTGGAGTACTGGTTTGGGCTGGTATCATCAAAGATGAGCTTGTGGGGCCTTTTCGGGTTGAGGATGGAGTCAAGCTCAACTCCCAGTCCTACTGCCAGTTCCTGGAAGACACCTTCTTCAAGCAGTGGTACAGGAAGAAGTCTGCATCCTTCAAGAAAAACATGATTTTCATGCAGGACAATGCTCCATCACACGCGTCCAAGTACTCCACAGCGTGGCTGGCAAGAAAGGGTATAAAAGAAGAAAATCTAATGACATGGCCTCCTTGTTCACCTGATCTGAACCCTGTGGTCCATCATCAAATGTGAGATTTACAAGGAGGGAAAACAGTACACCTCTCTGAACAGTGTCTGGGAGGCTGTGGTTGCTGCTGCACGCAATATTGATGGTGAACAGATCAAAACACTGACAGAATCCATGGATGGCAGGTTTTGAGTGTCCTTGCAAAGAAAGGTGGCTATATTGGTCACTGATTTGTTTTTGTTTTGTTTTTGAATGTCAGAAATGTATATTTGTGAATGTTGAGATGTTATATTGGTTTCACTGGTAATAATAAATAATTGAAATGGGTATATATTTGTTTTTTGTTAAGTTGCCCAATAATTATGCACAGTAATAGTCACCTGCACACACAGATATCCCCCTAACATAGCTAAAACTAAAAACAAACTAAAAACTACTTCCAAAAATATTCAGCTTTGATATTAATTAGTTTTTTGGGTTCATTGAGAACATGGTTGTTGTTGTTCAATAATAAAATTAATCCTCAAAAATACAACTTTGCCCAATAATTCCACCCCTGTACAAAACATACGTCAAAATCATACAAATTGGTCCAGTGGTTCAAAAGATAGATCTTAGTCCTTTGTGACCACAGGAAGCATGGCTTTTCTGCCCAAAACCAGTTCCACAGAGTCTTCTATCCTGGAGATAATTAGAAGTAATCCAATTATCTCCAAAGACAGGGGCAAAACTCCATTGAACACATGGCAGCAAAAAGACAGTAAAATACAATAAAATACACAAGGTTACATTTATGACATAAAAATACAGACATGCAACATATGCCCAGATAAGCTCAGGTCTGAGCGCCACATTATTACTGAATGGCGCTCGGAGCACACACATACAGTTCAATTGCCATGGAGCCAAAGTCTTTCCCATAGTCTTTCATTATACGAATGGGCTCCATGGCATAGCTATCTGGGGTATCACTGCTCAAATAGGGCAAGCACCAAATGTCTTTGCAGGGGAAAATCAAGCCTTTTAACATGGGGCCATAATCCAAAGGCAACAGGCGAGCAACCAGGCTTCTCCAATGCAATGTGGCGAGATTGCTCTCGTCACAACCTTTATGTCACAACTGGTACAAGCACCAACTAGAAAGGATGTTTGTCTGGATCTTGTCATAACAAACAATGTTGATCTTTTAACCAACATTCAAGTAGGGGAGCATTTGGGAAATAGTGATCACAATATGGTAAATTTTGAAATAAACTCAAAAAAGCAAAAGCAAGTGGGGTATCCTAAAACATATTTTAAAAAAGCCAATTTCAATAAGGTTAGGGCAGCTCTACAACATATCGACTGGCATAAACTCCTTAGTGATAAAAACACGGAGGATAAATGGAAACTATTCAAACAAATATTAGAAAGGTACATTTCTCAGTATGAACCATTGGGTAATAAATATAAAAGAAACAAATTAAAACCAATGTGGCTTAGTAGAGAAGTAAAACAAGAGATTAAAAATAAGAAAATGGCATTTAAAGCATTTAAATCAAAGGCATCCTATTTAAGATATAAGGAAGCCAATAACGCTTGCAAAAAAAGGCAATTAAAGTGGCTAAACTAGAAAATGAGAAATTGATAGCTAAAGAATGCAAAACCAACCCCAAAAATCTTTTCAAGTACATCAATTCTAAAATAAAAAAAAATGAAACACTTGAAACAGAGTTGGGTTTATTAGCTAATGAAGACCAGGAAAAAGCAGAAATTTTAAATAACTATTTTTCTTCAGTATATATTAATGAGGATCCTATGGCAAGAGATATGCAGATGATTGCTGCAAAAAACTTGCAAATAACTTGTGATTGGAAAACTCGAGACAAGATGCTACAGCTATTAAAGAAAATTAATGTAAATAAAGCTCCGGGGCCTGACAGTATTCACCCACGAGTACTTAAGTAGCTAAGTGGGGAAATAAGTGAACCTCTGTATTTAATTTTTCAAGATTCTTTTGTTTCAGGTGTTGTACCGGAGGATTGGAGGAAGGCAGATGTTGTTCCTATATTTAAAAAGGGTTCAAAATCCTTACCTAGAAATTATAGACCTGTGAGCTTAACTTCTGTAACTGGGAAAATATTTGAAGGGCTATTAAGGGATGATATTCAGGAATTCATTGGGAAGAACTTTGTTATTAGCAATAATCAGCATGGTTTTATGAAACATCGGTCATGTCAAACTAACCTAATTGCATTCTACGAAGAAGTAAGTAGAAGTATAGATCAGGGTGTTCCAGTGGATGTGATCTACTAGGATTTTGTCAAGGCATTTGATACGGTTCCTCACAATAGGTTAGTCTTCAAACTAAAAGAAATTGGTCTAAATAAATATTCTTTTTCTTGGGTAGAACATTGGCTTAAGGATAGAGTACAACGAGTTGTAATTAATGGTAAATTTTAAGCCTGGACAAAAGTGGTAAGTGGTGTCCCTCAGGGTTCTGTTTTGGAACCACTTCTATTTAACATATTTATAAATGATCTTGAAATAGGCATTGAAAGCCATGTATCAGTGTTTGCAGATGACACCAAACTTTGTAAAGTAATAAAATGTCAGTAGGATATTGCTTTGCTGCAGAGAGATTTGGATAGATTGGGGGACTAGGCACTAAAATGGCAGATGAAATTTAACGTAGAGAAATGCAAAGTTATGCACTTCGGGGTTAAGAATGCACAAGCAACTTACACACTAAATGGTAGTGAATTAGGGATAACCACACACGAGAAGGATTTGGGAATTGTTATAGACAACAAATTAAGCAGCAATATGCAATGTCAATCTGCAGTTGCTAAGGCCAGTAAGATTTTGTCATGTATAAACAGGGGCATAAATTCTCGGGATGAAAATATAATTTTGCCTCTTTATAAATCGCTGGTAAGACCACACCTTGAATATGCTGTGCAATTTTGGGCGCCTGTTCTAAAGAAGGATATCATGGCACTGGAGAGGGTCCAGAGACGAGCTACAAAATTGATAAGAGGAATGGAGCATTTTAGTTATGAAGAAAGGTTAAAAAAATTAAATCTGTTTAGTTTGGAAAAACGGCACCTGAGAGGGGATATGATAACTTTATACAAATATATTCGGGGCCAGTGCAAACATTTATCTGGAAATCTATTCATAAACAGGGCGATACATAGGACACGAGGTCACACATTTAGGCTGGAAGAAAGGAGATTTCATCTAAGGCAAAGAAAAGGTTTTTTTACAGTAAGAACAATAAGGATATGGAATTCTCTGCCCGAAGAGGTGGTTTTGTCAGAGTCCTTACAGATGTTTAAACTGAAATTGGATAAATACTTACAAAAACATAACATACAGGGATATAATTTCTAATTAGTGGGGTAATAGCTGCTTGATCCAATGAGACATCTAACTGCTATTTTGCGGTCAAGAAGGATTTTTTCCCTAGTTTGTGGCAAAATTGGAAGCGCTTCAGACCAGGTTTTTTGCCTTCTTTTGGATCAACAGCAACAACATTTGTAAGGAAGGCTGAACTTGATGGACGCAAGTCTCTTTTCAGCTATGTAACTATGTAAAATATATATGTTAAAAATATGACTATTAAAAAAATATAATAATCTAAATATATCACCATAGGTGGATTAAAAAAAATGATCTCACATATTTATATAGGGATGACATAAAATATTTGCAATGTATACAAATAGTGCAATCTTGATTCTATATATATATATATATATATATATATATATATATATATATATATAGTGATAGAGACATGCACATAGGAGTAGTGAAAAGACATAACATATATAAGTGACAATCATAGGTACCAAAGGGAGTTGCCATCTTAAAAGTGAGTGATATCAAATAAGTCTAAATAAATCAAAAGATAGGATAGGGATGGGTCGATAAGACATAACATATAAAAAAATGTAAGTAAAAATATAAGATATAGAAAAATAAAAAGTGATGATACTAAAAGATGATATTAAGAATATTATAAAATATATTATAAAAAAAATGTATTATAAAAAGTTAAAAAGGTCAAAATCTATGTTTAACCCTTTAGGATGTAGGGTATCAATTTTAAAGACCCATTCCATCTCTATCTGTCCTATCTTTTTGATAAAATCACCTCCTCTCCAATGGTTTTTCACTGTAGTAATTCCCATAAATGTAAGGAGTTTTGGATCACTGTTGTGTAAGCAGAAATGGGATGTTCTGCTATACGTGTTTTTAGGGGGTCTAATAGTCCGACCAATATATTGGAGACCACAAGGGCACTCTAGCAGGTAGATAACATTTTTGCTTTCACACGTAATAGTTTCCTTAATATTATATATCTTATTGGTGTTATTAGATTTAAAAGTAGACCTTCTCTTATCTGTGGGTTTTGTTTTTTTACAGGCTATACAACTGTTACATTTAAAAAAAACATTCGTGATGGGTAAAAAATTGGTTGTATTGGTGCTTTTCAATTGGTCCTCAGTATAATTCTTCGTCAGATGCACTTTTAAATTGGGGGCACCTCTAAAAACAATTTGTGGTCTGTGACAGAACCATCTGTCTGCTGGATTTTTGCCCGTTCGTCTGTTTGTCCCCGTTCGTATGAATGGCTGGTTTCTATAGCCCAGCCATTCGAATGACTCTTTTTCCCGAACAAAACCGCCGAACGAACGGCCACCCAAGTGAGGAGTGTGCTGCAGGTTAACGAAGTGATCACCATTATAACGTTGTGGTTAACCGCAGACACTTCTCAATTAAACCGAACTCAGGGTGGTCGTCGTTCGTATGTCGACCACGAGGCAGCGGCCATTTTAAATCATGCGAACGCTCAGCGGTGTTTGGCTCTATTTCTATGGAACGGAAAACGGACACTTTTTCTGTCGAACACCGCTGAAACAAGGGAACGCCTGGCTGCCTCCACGAAAGCATGCGAACATCGGCCGTTCGGGAGATTGAGAACATACAAAAGACTTAACCCAGATAGCCCACCCATGGAGTCATTCGTGTACCGAAGGACTGTAAGAACTTTGACTCCATGGCGATTGAACTATGTGTGTGGGATCTGAGCGCTATTCGCCAATAATATGCACTCAGACCCAGGCTATCTGGGGACATGTAATACGAATGGGAAATGTTCAGTTTTCATGTAGTTATGCATTTTTGTGTCTTTTATTATTTCATGTTTAAGATGGCGACTGTCCTTGTCCTGGAGTTAATTGAGTTACTTGGTAATTAACTCCAGGACAGAGGGGAGGGAATCAGAATGCACTGTGGGTAAAATATGTGACTGTGTGTCTGAAATGTCCTTCCAGCTGTCTGTAATTTAAGTCTTCCATTTGGTCCCCTAGGGGAGTGTCCACCAGGTGGGAGACCTGCATAAATACGGGCAGGTAGCCCACAGTAAACCCAGATCTTATTTGACCCTCAATGCGGAGCTTCTGTCTCGTTATTGGGGGGATTTCTTCTTCACGCTTAGAGACTGCTGGATGGAACGAAAGCCGCTTTGGGGATATTATTGTTCGACGGTTCCTAGCAGTTCGTATATTGCCGTTCGGGAGTTTGGAGCCGTTCGTGGATTTCGATCGGGAGATTGCCGCTTCCCCTGCATTTGGTTCGTGGGTTACAGAGTAAGCGAACAGAGACTGTACTGCAGCCGGGGAAGGTTTACTAAACGGCGGTTTGGCTTAAAGACACGGGAGGTGTCTTAACAATTGGTGGCAAGCGACGGGATGAATCCTACAGCATTGGAGGTCAGCTACAAGACATGCAGTACGAGGAATTAAGGCGTGCTACACTTAAGGACATATTGGAACGCCGAGGAAGGTCAGCAAGCAATTTAAAGAAACGGGAGATTATTGCTTTGCTAATGGAGATGGATGCAGCAACGGGAATGGAAAGAGTCAACGTGCCCAGTACCTTGGATTTAACACCCGAGGAAATACAATTCAACCGGGCAGTACAAATAAGGCTGGCACATTTTGGCCCCAACCCCTCAGCTGACATCGTGGTTCGTGTGCAGGCAGCAGTTGCAACACAACAGGCAGCCCGGGAAAGAGGAGCTGCAGCAGCAGAGGTACCGTATGACAATAATGTGGTTGCTAGAAAAAAGGTACCTTTTGCTGCGTTTAAAAATTTTGTGGAAACAGAGGGAGAGATTGATGGATTTTTGGCAGACTTTGAGAGGCAGTGTGCGCTACATCAGGTACCTGCAGATGAATGGGTCACCATCCTCTCTGGGAAATTATCTGGCCGGGCTAGTGAAGCTTTTCGGGCCATCCCAGAGGAGGAGATCACCAGCTATCGGGCTGTGAAAGAGGCGCTCCTAGCCAGGTATGCAGTAACCCCAGAGGCGTACAGGCGGAGGTTTAGAGAAACCAACAAGCTGGTTGGGGACTCTTATGTGGAATGGGCCTGCAGAGTCCATCGTACCGCAGCCCACTGGATGGCTGGATGCCAAGCGGTAACTGGGGAGGAGGTGTTACAAGTGTTCCTGCTGGAGCACTGCTTTGATAGACTACCTGCTGGGGTCCGGGAATGGGTCAGAGACAGAAAACCCTCTACCCTACCCGAGGCTGCCCGTCTGGCAGACGAATACACGGATGCCCGCAAGTTGGATGGTACAGCTGCTAAAGCCCCTGCCAGACTGGAGTATCGACCAGCAGTAACACCCGCTCCTGCAGTCTACCAACCCCCAGTACACCGTACCCCAGCCGCACCACCAGCTAACAATTATATGCAACCAGCCCGATTTAATGCCCGGGAGTACTCCCAACCCATCCGGTGCTATGGGTGCAAGCAGTTGGGGCACAAGCGTCCTGAGTGCCCCCTGAACAGTGCCAACCAGGCTCAGTCCTGGAGGAGACCAGTTAACGGAAACCAGCGCCCACCTCAGCCTGCTGCTCACTGCCTAGAGCAGGAGGAATTTTGGGGCATTCTGCACGAGGCAGACCCAGTGCAAGCAGCTCACCAGGATAATCGCCAGCAACATCGGCAAACTGTGAAGCTAAATGGCAGAGTGGTGAATGGGCTGAGAGACACAGGAGCCACGATGACACTGCTCCAAAAGAACTTGGTCTCAGAGCATCAACACACTGGAGACACTGTGGCAGTAAGGGTAGCAGGGGGTGCCGTGTTTCGCTTACCTGTTGCCCGAGTACATTTGGATTGGGGAGTGGGCGCTAGGCATGTGGATGTGGGGGTGATGAAGGACTTGCCCGCAGATGTTCTTTTGGGAAACGATTTGGCCCCTTTGGTTTCAGCCTATGCTCCGATGGGCCCTGCAGACGTGAACCCAGTGACCACCCGTGCCCAGACCCGTGCTGCCGGAACCAGCCCACTTGCTGACGAGACCCAGGTAAGATCTCCTTCCCCGACTGATACCCCAGATCAGGTCCCCTTAAGCTGGGATTCCCCAGAGGAGTTTGGGAGGGAAACCCGGGCGGATCCGACCCTCCAAAGATACAAGGACAGGGCAGAGGCTGGGGAGGAAGGAATAGATGGGGAACGGTATGAGTGGGTGGGGGACAGGTTATATAGGATCCCTAAACCTTCCCAGAAGAGTGTTGCCTCTCCGCCGAATCGCCAGTTAGTGGTACCTGCAAAGTACCGGCAGGAGATTCTGCGGATAGGGCATGATGTTCCTTTAGCTGGACATCTAGGGTCCCGCCGCACAGCCTATAGGATTTCACAGAACTTCTTTTGGCCAAACTTTAACCAGGCTGTGCGGATGTACTGCAGTACGTGTGACACATGTCAACGGGTAGGAAAGCGGGGGGACCACCCTAAGGCTAGGCTATTATCGATGCCTATTATAGGGGAGCCCTTTGCCCGCATAGCCGTTGACATCGTGGGTCCACTGGCCAGGGCTAGTCCATCAGGTAAGAAATACGTTCTTACCGTGGTGGACTATGCCACCCGCTATCCAGAGGCAGTAGCGCTGTCTAACATAGAGGCAGAGACGGTTGCTGATGCCCTGGTTAGAATTTTTACTAGGGTCGGGTTCCCTAAGGAGATCCTCTCCGACCAGGGAACCCAATTCACCGCTGTGCTCACCCAGCAACTGTGGAAGGTGTGCAGCATTAAGCCGTTACTTAGCTCACCCTACCACCCACAGACTAACGGTCTCTGCGAGCGCTTTAACGGTACCCTCAAACAGATGCTGAGGACCTTTACAGACACTTGCAGAGACTGGGAGAGATTCCTGCCTCATCTATTTTTTTCTTATAGAGAGGTGCCCCAGGAATCTACTGGGTTCTCCCCCTTTGAGCTGCTGTATGGGAGAAGGGTCCGCGGACCCCTAGATCTCATTAGAGGCCACTGGGAGGGGGAGACGGAGCAGGAAGGGACCCCCATAGTGCCATATGTTCTGGAACTCCGGGACCGCATGGAGAAACTGTCCCTGATGGTAAGGGAGAATCTCCAGGCGGCCCAGGGGAGACAGAAGAGATGGTACGATCAGGGTGCCCGACAGCGGGTCTTCCAGGTTGGGCAAAAAGTATTGGTGCTTAAACCTGTGAAGGCCAACAAGATGCAGGCATCTTGGCAGGGCCCGTACAAGGTAGTGGCGCAGATCTGCGACACTACTTACTTGATAGCCAGCTGTGCAGATGAGAGGATCCAGCGGTCCTTTCATGTGAACATGCTGAAAGAGTACCAGGAGAGACCTGAGAATATTGCAGCAGTATGTGCCCCAGCTGCAGATGATTCTGAGAATTTACCCCTTCCAGATCTATTAGAAAGGGATTCCCAGACTGACCTTACTACCTTGGTACAGCTAGGGGACCGGTTGAACCCCACAGAAAGGGTACAGGCGCAGCAGTTGTTATGGGAGAAGCAGGCGACGTTCTCCCAGGAACCAGGTTATACCACCCTAGCTGTGCATAAGGTAGAGACCCCTGGACAGACCCCGTTACGACAGCCCCCCTACCGTATCCCTGAAGCAGTCCGTGAAGGAATGCGGAAGGAGATACAGGAGATGACCCAACTTGGGGTTATCGAGCACTCCGACAGCCCTTGGGCCTCGCCTGTAGTCCTGGTGCCAAAGAAAGATGGGACCACCCGGTTCTGTGTGGACTACAGGCGACTCAACGAGCGGACCACCACTGACGCCTACCCAATGCCCCGGGTAGACGAATTACTAGATCGTATTGCCAGGGGGCGATATCTGACCACCATAGACCTGTGTAAGGGCTACTGGCAGATCCCCCTGGCCGAGGATGCTATCCCCAAGTCGGCATTTGTCACCCCATTTGGCCTGTACCAATTTAAGGTCATGCCTTTGGGGATGAAAAATGCACCGGCTACTTTCCAACGGATGGTGGATAGACTCCTGGATGGCTTCCAAGAATTTGCCTGTGCATACTTGGACGACATTGCGATCTACAGTGGGTCCTGGGAGGAACACCTGGTACATGTAGGAGTAGTGCTGGATAAGATTAGGGCCGCTGGCCTGACGTTGAAGCCAGAAAAGTGTCATCTAGGTATGGCTGAAGTGCAGTACCTGGGTCACAGAGTGGGGTGTGGGAGCCAGAGACCGGAGCCAGCCAAGGTAGAGGCAGTGGCTAACTGGCCCACACCTACTACTAAGACCCAGGTATTGGCCTTCTTGGGGACGGCAGGGTACTACAGACGTTTTGTCCCTGACTACAGCGCTATCGCTAAGCCCCTGACAGACCTGACGAAGAAGAACTTGCCTAAGCAGGTCCTGTGGTCTCCGGCTTGTGAAGCTGCGTTCCAGGCACTGAAGCAGGCTCTTGTGAATGCCCTGTCTTGGCTGCCCCAGTCCCTAACAAACGCTTTCTCGTCCATACAGATGCTTCCATGTATGGACTGGGGGCTGTGCTGAGCCAAGTCGGGGAAGATGGAGGAGAGCACCCTGTCGCATATCTCAGCAGAAAGTTGTTACCCAGAGAAGTGAGTTATGCGGCAGTGGAGAAGGAATGCTTGGCCTTGGTCTGGGCATTGAAAAAGTTAAGCCCCTATTTGTATGGGCAAGAGTTTTTCCTTGTGACTGATCACAACCCACTCGTTTGGCTTAACCGGGTCTCAGGAGACAATGGGAGACTGCTGAGATGGAGCTTGGCACTACAGCCCTACAATTTTACCATCAGCTACAGACCCGGTAAGCTAAACGGAAATGCAGATGGGTTGTCACGACAAACAGACGTTTCCCATCACCTCGTAGTCCGGTCATCCCCAAGTTGACCCGCCACAGGGTCAAGCCGGGTCTGCCGGAGTGTCCCACAAGGAGGGAGCCGTGTGACAGAACCATCTGTCTGCTGGATTTTTGCCCGTTCGTCTGTTTGTCCCCGTTCGTATGAATGGCTGGTTTCTATAGCCCAGCCATTCGAATGACTCTTTTTCCCGAACAAAACCGCCGAACGAACGGCCACCCAAGTGAGGAGTGTGCTGCAGGTTAACGAAGTGATCACCATTATAACATTGTGGTTAACCGCAGACACTTCTCAATTAAACCGAACTCAGGGTGGTCGTCGTTCGTATGTCGACCACGAGGCAGCGGCCATTTTAAATCATGCGAACACTCAGCGGTGTTTGGCTCTATTTCTATGGAACGGAAAACGGACACTTTTTCTGTCGAACACCGCTGAAACAAGGGAACGCCTGGCTGCCTCCACGAAAGTATGCGAACATCGGCCGTTCGGGAGATTGAGAACATACAAAAGACTTAACCCAGATAGCCCACCCATGGAGTCATTCGTGTACCGAAGGACTGTAAGAACTTTGACTCCATGGCGATTGAACTATGTGTGTGGGATCTGAGCGCTATTCGCCAATAATATGCACTCAGACCCAGGCTATCTGGGGACATGTAATATGAATGGGAAATGTTCAGTTTTCATGTAGTTATGCATTTTTGTGTCTTTTATTATTTCATGTTTAAGATGGCGACTGTCCTTGTCCTGGAGTTAATTGAGTTACTTGGTAATTAACTCCAGGACAGAGGGGAGGGAATCAGAATGCACTGTGGGTAAAATATGTGACTGTGTGTCTGAAATGTCCTTCCAGCTGTCTGTAATTTAAGTCTTCCATTTGGTCCCCTAGGGGAGTGTCCACCAGGTGGGAGACCTGCATAAATACGGGCAGGTAGCCCACAGTAAACCCAGATCTTATTTGACCCTCAATGCGGAGCTTCTGTCTCGTTATTGGGGGGATTTCTTCTTCACGTTTAGAGACTGCTGGATGGAACGAAAGCCGCTTTGGGGATATTATTGTTCGACGGTTCCTAGCAGTTCGTATATTACCGTTCGGGAGTTTGGAGCCGTTCGTGGATTTCGATCGGGAGATTGCCGCTTCCCCTGCATTTGGTTCGTGGGTTACAGAGTAAGCGAACAGAGACTGTACTGCAGCCGGGGAAGGTTTACTAAACGGCGGTTTGGCTTAAAGACACGGGAGGTGTCTTAACAAGGCCCTCCAACGTGTTTACCTGGGTGGCTTCCAACCACCCCTTTGCAGCTCACTGTAGCTGGTGTGCCCACTCTACATGTGTGTCTTTTGTTGGCTTTTTAATGTCCCAAAACTTCATGCGGTATGCCTCTGAGGTGATCGTGTACCGGGCTAAAATCGTTTGTTTGACTTTGTTGTAGTCCCTACTGTCCTCATCTGGTACGGCCCGGTACGCTTCTGCTGTGCGGCCGGATAGTCTCCCTGCTAGTAGAGGTACCCGATCCGCCTCGCTGATGTCGTGTAATAAACATAGCCTCTCAAAATCCTGCATGTGGCAAACCTAGCCACTTATAGGATGCTGGACTATATGTATAAAAAGGTTGTCTGTAATAACCGCTGTAATATATGTGTAACCTTGGTTGATACTGTTATGTGCATAGAATTCGTATGCTAGCAGCCGAAAGCCGCTAGCATTCATGTGTTTCGTTTCCCGAACAGCGACTTTACTGGCTGTTTGTGAACCGAATGAGCTACCCCCTAATAGCCCACACATGTGGGACGAGTGACGTGTGGCGCTCATTAACCGATTGCAAGATTGTTGCATTCGGTAATTAGAGACTTTCCTAGGTGGCCGTCGTTCGGCTAGAGACCACGCGGCGGTTGGCCATCTTGGATCCTTTGTCTCACCAACGGTGTTTGGTCGTCGAGCGCGTGGAACTGAAAACGGTTACTCGACGGCACGAACACCGCTGGATTTCCAGGCCGTTCGGGAGCTCCGGTCTTTCGCTATTGTGGTTCCCCATCGGTGTTCGGTACTTTTAGGCGAACTCAATGGCAAAGTGTATTTCGTGCGATGTTCGGTTGTTTTAGCTGGGATCTGAGCGGTATTCCCACGAAATGTGCACTCAGACCCCAGCTATCTACCGAACATCCATTCGTTTAAATAAACTGAATATTGTAAAAGTTATGTATTTAAATGTAAAATGCCGGTTCTGCTGCACGGAGGGATAATCCACTTAACGGTATGTTCAGTGCCTGATGGGAGAAATGCTCAGAATGTTAAGTCCCCCATGTAGTCCCCTACTGTAATACCCCTGCTATGTCAGTAGGGAAACCCCTTGCATGGGGACTTGCATAAATACTGGAGCTGTGAATAAAAACCTCAGTTGACTCCCAGAACTGTGTCTCGTCCGGTTACTGGGGGATTTGGGATATTGCCTTACTTTTTAGCGCTTGACTGTGGATTACCTTCTGTACCAGCGGAGATCGTGGAATTTAATATTGCAGCTCCACTACACTGCAGGTAGTCATCCACGCCACCGTCAACCTCGGAATAGCTTTTGAAGGCTTGGTAGGGAATTTTTACTTTCCCTGGGAAAATGTTGACTGGTGTCGTGGCTCTTTCTCCATCTTGTTGATTTCTCTGCGCCTCTTTGAGCATGATTGAGTCCAGCACATCTGTGAAGATCCTATTGACCATCTCTGCAGATGGTGGGCTTGGGAATAAAGCCATCCTGCTCCTGAATTCTTTTGCGAATTCCTGTTGATCTTCCTCCATTGGAGGTGCTGCAGCAGCTGCTCCTCTGTCTCCTTCCATCAGTTCTGCAATCAGGATAGCCTTTGCCTTGTTGCTGGCTATTGCTCCTCTTGCTTCAAGTAATTCTTTTAGTGTGCTTCATTTTAAAAGGGCATAATTCGTTCCCATTCACCGGCCATTCGCGGGTTTCCATGTGTTCCTGGCTCCGGTTTCATCCGAATGGGTTAACTCCCGAATTGCTGCTCTTTCTCCTCTATTCGTATCAATTTCTGCCGACTGTTGCTTTGCTGTGTAGTTTCAATCCCGTCGCTTGCCACCAATTGTAGCAGAGAGGTAGTATAATCCACAGTATCTTCGCTGGGTAACAGGAACAACATAAAATAATCCAAGGAAATGAATACAGCATACAATAATCCCGGTAGCGTTATAAGAATCCTTCCCTCCCAAGAACTAGACGACACATAGGCTGGGAGTCAACTGAGCTTTTAATCACAGGTCACTGTATTTATGGGATTCCCCATGCAAGGGGTTTCCCTACTGACATTCCAGGGATGGTACAGTAGGGGACTACATGGGGAACTGAACAACACATACATTTCTCCCACCGTGCACTGCTGGACGAGAGGGATACTCCCACTAGAATATACCATTAAGTGGATTATCCCTCCGTGCAGCAGAACTTACATTTCACATTAAAATACATAACTTCCATTATATTCACTTTATTTAAACGAATGGACGTTCGGTAGATAGCTGGGGTCTGAGCGCACTGTTTGTGAGAATACCGTTCAGCTCCCAGCCTAACTAACCGAACGCCGCATGAAACACACATTATTTCCAAAACACTGTGAAAGTACCGATTGATATTAGGGGAACAAACTACCGAACGCCGGGTCTCCCGAATGGCCTGGAAGTCCAGCGGTGTTCGCGCCGTTGAGTAGCCGATTTTAGTTCCAGGCGCTCTACGGCAAAACACCGCTGGGCTAACAAAGGAACCAAGATGGCCGACCACCGCGTGGTCGGTAGCCGAACGACGGCCACCTGGGAAAGCTCTTAACTTCCGATTGCAACAATGTTGGAATCGGTGAATGGACGCCACACGACCTCTTGTGTGTGGTCGTCCATTCGGTAGTTTATTCGTTTCATGATCAGTGTTGAAACTCACTGTTCATGAAACTACAGTATTGTGACGAGACCAATCTCGCCACATTGCATTGGAGAAGCCTGGTTGCTCGCCTGCTGCCTTTGGACTATGGCCCCTTTGTAAAAGACTTTATTTTTGCATGCAGAAAAGCTGCATTCGTGCTTTTCTGCCGGTTGTTCGGTAGTTTCAATCTACCGAACAACCGTACGAATGACTGGACCACCTGGGAGCTGGAGTGTGCCGGCAATTAACCTCCCTGAAGCTGCGGTTAACCGCAGCTTAATTGATGAACGCTGGGTGGGCGCCGTTCGTATCCCGAACACGAGGTCGCGGCCATTTTAAACATACGAATGAACAGCGGTGTTCGCCTCTATTTTCATGGAACTAAAATCGGACACAGTTTTGCGCGAACACCGCTGAAGCCGCCGACCTCCCTTCTTGTTCGGTGAAAGCACACGAATGACCCGGTGTTCGGTATTTTTGTGTGAATGTCTTATACCCCAGATAGGAATCCCATGGAGCCCATTCGTATGAAACTGACTGTAAAGACTTTGGCTCCATGGCGATTGAACTGTATTCGTGTAGTCTGAGTGCCATTCACCTAATAATGTGCACTCAGACCTGAGCTATCTGGGGATGTGTTACATGTCGGTGTTTTATGTAGTAAACGTTACTTTGTGCATTTTAAAGTATAATGCTGGTTTTGTGTTCCCACGTGTGTAATGGAGTTTTGCCTTTGACTTGGGAGATAATTGAGTTACTTCCCAATTATCTCCCAGGGCAGAGGGGAGGAAGCCAGGATGCATTGTGGGAATATACTGTGACTGTGTGTCCTTTTTGTATACATGTCTGTCCCTTGTCACAGTCTTCCATCTGGTCCCCTAGGGGAGTGTCCACCAGGTGGGAGACCTGCATAAAAGCTGGGCAGGTAGCCCTCATTAAACAGACCACTGCTTGACCCTCAACACGGAGCCTTGTCTCGTCTTTGGGGGATTTACTGTATGCTGCTAAGGACTGATTGCCAGGAGTGTAAGCCGCTTGGAAGCTTTTCCTGTTCGCCTGCTAGCAGCTATTCGTATGGTTCCTGTTCGTTTATTTGAAGTGCTACCTTATTCCCTTGTATGCCGTTCGGGAGTTTGGAGCATTCACTTATTGGCGGTTCGTGAGTTTTGGTGATTATTCAGTAGCTGTGCCTGTCTCTGAAAAGGGGATTATCGTCTAAGTGGTTTTTTCCCCTTTTATGCTAAACGGTCCGTTACAATTGGTGGCAAGCGGCGGGATCGTTCCTACAACCAGAAGGACAGCTACAGGAGACACCATTTTTTTGGATTTTACAATTTGAGGGCAACGCATGTCCCAGTACAGCGACCCTGACAGCACCAGCATGGAACCAGCAGTGGAGTATGACGAGGGTGCCATGGATGACCGAGATGCAGTCCGTAAAGGCATCTGGTACCAGGCACTGGGTATTGTGGAGTACCAGCGGGGCAAGAGACTCCCCAAGGAAGACCAGCGGTTGCAGAAGCGAGTAGCCCTGCGGATGCCCTTCCTGGGAGAGCAGCCCCTGGAGGAATGGGTGAGGAAATTGGAACACCTAGTATGGCAGGAGTTGTGGCTAGAAGATGCCTACCAGGCGCTCTGGTGGTATGGGGCACAGTACCTACCCTGGACAGCCGAGCATGACAAGCCAGAGGGAGAGGAGTTTGATGGTCCTGGCTTGTTATGGGAGTCGTTTTCAGGCTCGAATTTTCAGAGCCTGGGAATTTGGGAGCCCTACACAAGCCCGGTTCAGTGATCTCTGGGAGTGGAGGGAGAGCAGGTATGACTGGGACGACGCTCACAAAATTGAGCAAGACCTGGTCCACCTGGTAACCCGGGAGATGGAGCTAGAACAGGGCTACCAGCAGCTGTTTCAATACAGCGAGAAGGCTCAGCAGGGGAGCAGCGTGACAGAGCCAGAACCAGACCCATTCAGCTGGGAAGACATTGTGGATATTTTCTGGGAAGAACCCCAGGTGGCCGGTAGAGATGGGACCGAGGTCTCTCCACCGGTATTGCAGGGAATTGGGAGCCCGAGCTCCATTCCCCAGCGGCAGGCTGAGTTACAGGGGGCAGAGGTAGTTGTTCCTGCCCCCCAGCATCAGAATGAATTGCAGGGAATTGGGAGACCGAGCTCCATTCCCCAGCGGCAGAATGATGCTTTGGGAATTGGGAGCCCAGTCTCCATTCCCCAGCGGCAGAGTGTCCTACCGGGAATAGAGAGCCCAGTCTCCTTTCCCCAGCAGCAGGACTCTGTATTGGGAGCAGAGACAGTCGGTCTCCCTCCCCCACAGCTGGAAGTATGTATGGGAGAGGAGCTGGTTACCCCCTCTCCCCAGCGGCAGCTTAATGTACAAAGGGGAGACAGTAAGCCCCACAACGGTGCAGATGGGACCGTGGTCTCTACACTGCCAGCACAGGGGGTAGGGACGGTCGGTCCTGCCCCCCAGCGACAGGGCTGTTTAGCCAAAGGGGAGACAGTCGGTCTCCCCCTCCCGCAGCAGAGATGGGTAACCAAAGGGGAGACGGTCGGTCTCCAGCAGCAGGACTGTGCATCTAAAGGGGAGACAGTCAGTCTCCAGCAGCAGCAGCAGAGCGGTGTATTTAAAGGGGAGACAGTCGGTCTCCCCCTCCAACAACCAGGCTTCCACCAGGCTACCCTCCCAGTAGCGCTGGCAACAGGGCAGAGTGCCGCTGGTCTCTGCCCACGCAGCAACCCACCAAGTCAGCGTACCCGTACCCAGCACAGCCGTGGTGAGGCACCTGGACATGAACAAGCTTCTTCTCTACCCAGGTGTAGTAACCATTTGTTGTGGGTGGGCTGTGCTGTGGATTATTTGTTGTGGGTGGGCTGCTGGACTAACAAGGGCACTGACCGGCAGGAGGTCAGATACCCTGTTAGTCTGTTTGGAAAAGGGGAGAGATGTGACGAAACCAATCTCGCCACATTGCATTGGAGAAGCCTGGTTGCTCGCCTGCTGCCTTTGGACTATGGCCCCTTTTAAAAGACTTTATTTTTGCAGGCAGAAAAGCTGTATTCGTGCTTTTCTGCCGGTTGTTCGGTAGTTTCAATCTACCGAACAACCGTACGAATGACTGGACCACCTGGGAGCTGGAGTGTGCCGGCAATTAACCTCCCTGAAGCTGCGGTTAACCGCAGCTTAATTGATGAACGCTGGGTGGCCGCCGTTCGTATCCCGAACACGAGGTCGCGGCCATTTTAAACCATACGAATGAACAGCGGTGTTCGCCTCTATTTTCATGGAACTAAAATCGGACACAGTTTTGCGCGAACACCGCTGAAGCCGCCGACCTCCCTTCTTGTTCGGTGAAAGCACACGAATGACCCGGTGTTCGGTATTTTTGTGTGAATGTCTTATACCCCAGATAGGAATCCCATGGAGCCCATTCGTATGAAACTGACTGTAAAGACTTTGGCTCCATGGCGATTGAACTGTATTCGTGTAGTCTGAGTGCCATTCACCTAATAATGTGCACTCAGACCTGAACTATCTGGGGATATGTTACATGTCTGTGGTTTATGTAGTAAACGTTACTTTGTGCATTTTAAAGTGTTATGCTGGTTTTGTGTTCCCACGTGTGTAATGGAGTTTTGCCTTTGTCTTGGGAGATAATTGAATTACTTCCCAATTATCTCCCAGGGCAGAGGGGAGGAAGCCAGGATGCATTGTGGGAATATATTGTGACTGTGTGTCCTTTTTGTATACGTGTCTGTCCCTTGTCACAGTCTTCCATCTGGTCCCCTAGGGGAGTGTCCACCAGGTGGGAGACCTGCATAAAAGCTGGGCAGGTAGCCCTCATTAAACAGACCACTGCTTGACCCTCAACACGGAGCCTTGTCTCGTCTTTGGGGGGATTTACTGTATGCTGCTAAGGACTGATTGCCAGGAGTGTAAGCCGCTTGGAAGCTTTTCCTGTTCGCCTGCTAGCAGCTATTCGTATGGTTCCTGTTCGTTTATTTGAAGTGCTACCTTATTCCCTTGTATGCCGTTCGGGAGTTTGGAGCATTCACTTATTGGCGGTTCGTGAGTTTTGGTGATTATTCAGTAGCTGTGCCTGTCTCTGAAAAGGGGATTATCGTCTAAGCGGTTTTTTCCCCTTTTGTGCAAAACGGTCCGTTACACACAGCCCCCAGTGTAAACATGGAAGAGTCTGTGTGGACAAGGAAACGTTTGTTAGGTACTGGGGCAGCCAAGACAGGGGCATTTACAAGTGCTTGTCTGAGGGCTTGAAATGCAGCTTCACAGCTGGAGACCACTGGACCTGCCTAGGTAGATTTTTCTTCGTCAGGTCAGTCAGGGGCTTGGCTATGGTACTATAATCGGGAACTAAATGTCGGTAATACCCTGGAGTCCCCAAGAAGGCTAGTTGCTGGGTCTTAGTGCGGGGTGTGGGCCAGTTAGCTACCGCCTCTACTTTGGCCGGCTCTGGTCTCTGATTCCTACACCCTACCCTATGACCCAGATACTGCACCTCAGCCTACATGGCACTTGTCTGATTTCAAGGTCAGACCTGCGGCCTGAATCTTGTCCAGAGCCACCCCTACGTGAACCAGGTGTTCTTCCCAAGACCCACTGTGGATCGCAATGACATCCAGGTATGCGCATGCAAAATCCTGGAAGCCGTCGAAGAGCCTATCCACCATACGTTGGAAGGTAGCCGGGGCATTCTTCATCCCAAATGGCATTACCTTAAATTGGTGCAGGCCAAACGGGGTGACAAATGCTGACTTGGGGATAGCATCCTCAGCCAGGGGAATCTGCCAATAGCCTTTACACAGGTCTATTGTGGTTAAGTAGTGTCCCCTGGCTATACGATCTAGCAGTCCATCTACCCTGGGCATTGGGTAGGCGTCAGTGGTAGTCTTCTCATTGAGTCACCTGTATTCCACGCAAAACTGAGTAGTTCTGTCTTTCTTAGGTACAAGGACTACATGCAAGGCCCAGGGGCTGTCAGAGTGCTCGATGACTCCTAACTGAGTCACCTTCTGTATCTCATTCTCGGACTGCTTCAGGGATACGGTAGGGAGGATGTCAGAGGGGTGCTTATCCAGGGGTTTCTACTTTATGTACAGCTAGGGTCGTATAGCCCGGTTCTTGGGAGAAAGTCGTCTGTTTCTCCCACAGAAGCCGCTTAGCTTGTTCCTTCTCCGTGGGGCTTAACCGGTCCCCTAGCTGTACAAGTCTAGTAAGGTCAGTCTGAGGGTCTCTCTCTAATAAGTCAGGGAGAGGTAAACTTTCAGAGTCGTCTGCAGCAGGGGCACATACTGCAGCAACATCCTCCTGCCTTTCCTGATACTCCTTCAGCATGTTCACATGAAAGGATCGCTAAATCCTTTCATCTGCACAGCTGGCAATAACATAGGTAGTATCACAGACCTGGGCTACTACTTTATACTGGCCCTGCCAAGATGCCTGCATCTTGTCGGTCTTCACAGGCTTGAGCACTAGGACCTTCTGCCCAACCTGGAAGACAAGCTGTCGGGCACCCCAATCGTACCATCTTTTTCTTTTTTAGTCAAATTATCTCTGACAGTGGGTTTTTCTTTTATGGACCTTAGATCTTTCACCATCTGTTTTTCAAACACTTTAATGAAGTCATTTTTCACTTGTTGCCAGTAAAAAGTGGATTTGGGGTGAAGGTTAGTGTGTGAATAAGAAGTAGGCTGTAGGCGAAACCCCTACAGCAAGAATGGACACTGCCAAATCTACCTCAAACACTACTATCTCCAAACATCCCATTTTAACCGATTTTTTAGAGCAACAAAGGTAGAGGATCTTCTCCCCCAAACGGGCCTGGCAAGAAAAGAGAGACACAAACCGATCCCCCATACAAAGGAAAAGGGTATGAAGAGAACAAGAAGAAGAACTCAGAAAGAACCCAGAACCTAGCGAAGCGGAACCCATAGGTATTTTCAATTTGTCACATCGAACCCTGACGAACGATGAACTGAAGCTACTCCAAAAAGGACTCAAGTGTTACAAAATGCCTTTCGTAACTGTCTCTGTAAGTGACAAATTGCACTGCTTCCCTGTATTATGGAGAAGCCTAATTTCCAGCCTCCTTCCTCATGACTATGGACCTGCGGTGTATGGCCCTTTAAGAACAGTATTTGGGCATGATGGATTTTTATTGTGTTGCTGCTGGCCCTTTAAGAACCGTTTGGGGACATCCTTCTTTCCCTGCTATTGATTTATTTTTATAATTTGCACCGTTAATTATCCGGTAAGGTCTCCGACTCACTCACCTCTGCAGGAGTGAGAGCGAAGGAAATGCTGTAAAGTACAGCTGCAGTCCGCTTGTCCCCCTCTGCAAGTCTGCATTCATTGCACTGACACACACTCTGCATTAATTACACTAACACACACATTGCATTCACTGCACTAACACACACACTGCATTCACTGCGCTAACACGCACACTGCATTCACTGCGCTAACACGCACACTGCATTCACTGCGCTAACACGCACACTGCATTCACTACACTAACACACTGCATCCACTACACTGACACACACTCTGCATTCACTGCACTAACACACACACTGCATCCACAACACTAACACACACACTGCATTCATTGCACTAACACACACACTGCATTCATTACACTAACACACACTCTGCATTCATTACACTGACATACACACTGCATTCATTGCACTGACACACCCTCTGCATTCATTGCACTAACACACACACTGCATTAATTACACTAACACACACATTGCATTCACTGCACTAACAAACACACACACTGCATTCACTGCACTATAACACACACTGCATTCACTACACTAACACACTGCATCCACTAAACTGACACACACTCTGCATTCACTGCACTAACACACACACTGCATCCACAACACTAACACACACTGCATTCATTGCACTGACACACTCTGCATTCATTGCACTGACACACACTCTGCATTCATTACACTAACACACAGTCTGCATTCATTGCGGGGGGAAGGGGCGTGGGGGGCCCAGACCTTGTGCTTTGTCAGGAGCCCCAAAATTTCTGGTGGCGGCCCTGATTATTCAATCTGGAACTATACTATCGATCTCTATTTGCTCAATATGCCATACTTTCAAAATAGGCTATTAGCAGGCTTGCATTTCATTTAATGACTGTATTTTTATTTATTCAATGTAGTAGCAGGTCCACATCTATCTAATGTATTAGCAGGCTGTTTTACTCAGTGTACTTGCAGGTTTTTATTGAATAATTAACATGCAGCTGTCAGGTATCTTATCTGCCAGCATATCACTATATTAAGCGGAGCAGCAGCTCCAGAAGATCATTAGCCTCTGAAGAAGTGACTCCGGACTGTCACGAAACGCGTTAGTGGAACGCACGCGGGGATTATCTCACCTCCTCCAGCACAGCGTGATCTTCTCATTGGCCGGAGAGAGATCTTCCACAGTCTGCTTATCATCACCCGTTCTTGCTGACCCTATAAGACTCATTAGCTGCTATACTACACTTCATACCCCCCCGTGGGTGTATTTTAACCTTTATTCCTAATAAGTGTAACAGAAAGCATTTTTAGCTTTTCATCATCATTCCCAGACCATTAATCACCATATACCTGCAATGATGGCCTATGAGTAACTGTTAACTTCTGCTGCGTTTACTTATTTATACCATTATTGGTTATATTGTATATGCAGCTTGACACATAATTGTTGTTGGCAGTTTTATTGCCAGTAGCACATTGTGTTGGCTGTGACGTTAGTATCAACTTCCTTTGCTCTATTAGAACTTTGCTATCCGGAGACAGTCGATTGGTTTTTATTGCTCTGCTTTTTTGGACTAATAAGATTCTTGGACTATATATAAATTTGGGAAGTCTCTATTGATAGTCAATATATCTTTATTTGATTCTAAAGGGCAAATTTGCACTGCATTTTATGTCATTTCAAAGGACTATTACTGCTGATAACGCACTGTCTAGTTAACCATACCCTCTACAGGAAGACTTTTATGATACAAGGCTGCCACCTAGTGACCATACGTTTATTAACATGTTATCACAAGCACTTTAACTCTTGTATTTTCCTATGTGCATTCCACTGTTTGATTCATTTTAACTAGCATTTTGATTCTTGTATCTTTTTTATGTGCATTTCACTGTTTTATTTATTTTTTAGTGGTTCTTATTGTCCATCCATCCCTATATTCTAACTGCTGTTTACCTTATCAGACTTTAGAGCTGTCATCCTAGGCTCTCACCATTTAAATTTTTATTGTCACACCCGGTTAGAGATCTCCTAGTAAGTGTAGGTTTTTTCACCTACTATTATCAATTTATTTTTCTAGGCTTTTATGGGGGCTTTTCTTTACTAGTTGAGATCTTTTAGCTGTTTCCCATCCTTATTCTCTCAATTTTTTCCACTCTGCCCATTACACATTTAGTTGCTTGTGACCTCAGCTCTGTCACTGGGTCTCCCAGACTATAGAAAGCCTTTCACACTGTTCTGTACTGAACAAGCTGGTTATGCTACAGCTGTCCTTACGCAGTACCATGGTGGTTAACAAAGACCAATAGCTTACTACTCCACCAGATTAGACCCTGTTGCCAGGGGTGCCCCCTCATGTGTTAGGGCAATGACGGTTGTTACTGCCCTCCTGGACAAGGCCACAGTTATTGTCTTAGATAACCCGGTGACCATATACACACCGCATGACATCAACAGCATACTGTCACAAGTACAACCAAAACACATACATACTGCAAGGCATCTCAGAATGCAATGTGCCTTGCTTATGCCACCTAATGTTACATTGAAAATGTGTATGGTGTTAAATCCATCTACATTACTTCCCCTGGATTTAAAAGAGGGGAGTGGAGATAGGGGGAATGGTACTTGTACTTCTGATCTTTTTTATATTAACATTCACCAGATGAGTTAGCTGACGCCCAGGTACCCCATGATTGTGCAGCACTAATGGCACAAGAAACAGCAGGTTTTTCACATGTAATTGATTCTCCATTATCTAATGCAGATTTTGAGTTTTTTGTAGATGGTTCCAGATATGCTGATGCGAAGGGTAATTTCCACACTGGATATGCTTTAGTCTCTGCACATGAGGTCAGGGCTGTCTTTAACGCGGGGCAAACGGGGCAGCTGCCCCGGGCCCAGTTTCTCTTGGGGGGCCCGAGGCACCTGCCCCGTGGGCCCCGCTGACCCGGGTGGGCGGGTGGCCGGTCGGGCAGGAAGGCGGGCGCGCGAGGGAGCACTCACTGCTTCCTCTTCAGCTCCCTCGCGCACCGCACTGATACGAGGGCAGGAAGATGGCGTCATCTTCGGTATCTGTATTTGTGTGAGGGAGACTGAAGGAGGAAGCAGTGGTGCTCCCTCGTAGCCCCATATCCTACCGAACCGACCCACCATGGGAGCTTAGCAGCACCACTGGACCCCCGGGAATCCCCAGCACTCAAAGGTGGGGTGTATGTGTGTTAGTGTGTGTGTGTTGGGTGTGTGTGTGTTAGTGTGTGTGTGTTTGTGTGTTAGTGTATGTGTGTGTGTAGTGTATGTGTGTGTTGTGTATGTGTGTGTTAGTGTATGTGTGTGTGTGTCCAGCATGTCTGTGTGTGTGTCAGTATGTGTGTGTGTGTGTCAGTATGTCTGTCTGTCTGTGTGTCAGTATATATGTGTGTGTATATCTGTGTGTGTCAGTATGTGTATGTGTCAGTATGTCTGTCAGTGCGTCAGTATGTCTGTTAGTGCATGTGTATGCATGTGTCAGTATATCTGTCTGTGTGCCAGTATGTCTGTGTGTGTGTCTGTGTCAGTATATCAGTCTGTGTGTGTCAGTGTATGTGCCTGTGTGTGTGTGTCAGTATTTCTCAGTGTATGTGGGTGTCAGTATATTTCTGTCAGTGTATGTGTGTCAGTATGTTGATCAGTGTATGTGTCTGTGTCAGTATGTCGGTATATGTGTCTGTGTGTCAGTATGTCTGTATATGTGCCTGTGTCAGTATGTCTGTCAGTACGTCTACCAGTGTATGTGTCTGTGTGTGTGTCAATATATGTACCTGTGTCAGTGTGTCTGTCAGTGTATGTGCCTGTTTATCTGTATGTAGTCAGTGTATGTATCTGTGTATCTGCTTGTGCGTCAGAGTGTGTACCTGTGCATCTGAGCCGCAACTTTAAATACAAATACTTTAAATACAAATGTATGTGTGTCAGTATGTTGATCAGTGTATGTGTCTGTGTCAGTATGTCGGTATATGTGTCTGTGTGTCAGTATGTCTGTATATGTGCCTGTGTCAGTATGTCTGTCAGTACGTCTACCAGTGTATGTGTCTGTGTGTGTGTCAATATATGTACCTGTGTCAAACTTCAACACTACATATAAAACACACTCCTGCATTGAAACGTCAACACTACATACAAGCACACTCCTACATTCAAAAACAAACACTACACATAAATGCACACTTGCATTCAAACTCCAGTACCACATACAAACACATTCACACAAACATACTCCATACAAACACATGCTTACATTCAAACATACAAACATGGCTCAGTGCTAAATACAACCCTGCAAGCATGGGAAATTGGTAGAGTCCCAGCTGTCAAAGCATTGTTGGAGTTGCACGACAGATGGGGTTCTACCTTTAGTCCAACCTTGCAATTGGGGGTCCCAATAAAATTCATTCTACTTTAGTACCGCCACTGCGTTGGGATGGATGCCGTGATTGCATACCAGGGAGTGAGGGGCGAGAGCGGCAGGGCACAGGGGGCCCAAGCAAACACTTGCCCAGGGTCCATTCGTTATTAAAGACGGCCCTGCATGAGGTAATAAAAGATGATCTGCACAAGAGGCTGAGCTGAAGGCACTCACTGAAGCATTCCAAACTGACATCTGGTAAGACAGCTAATATTTACACAGACTGTCGCTATGCCTTCGGTGTAGCCCATGATTTTGGCCATATATGGCAGGCTCGTGATTTTCTTACCTCATCAGGAACTATATTCAAGAACTCTGAAGCTGTGAGAGCACTTATGGATGCTATACTGCTACCCACTCAAATAGGCATCATCAAGGTGGCAGCTCACGTGAAGATCACAGATGAAATTACAAGAGGAAACCACAAAGCAGACGAAGCTGCGAAGCAAGCAGCAATCCAAGTACATCCCTCTACAGGTAATACCTTCCCGCGGGTTGTCCTTACAGAGCACGCCGTGGACTACAATATCCTGCTGAGCTTACAAAGACAGGCAAACAAGGAAGAACAGGACCTCTGGAGGAAACTAGATGCAGAACCTGATGATGACAGAATGTGGAAGAGAGATAAAAGACTGTGTCTGCACCGAGTTACATAGTTACATAGTTACATAGCTGAAAAGAGACTTGCGTCCATCAAGTTCGGCCTTCCTCATTTGTTTTTTGCTGTTGATCCAAAAGAAGGCAAAAAAACCAGTTTGAAGCACAATTTTGCAACAACCTATGGAAAAAAATCTTTCTTGACCCCAGTATGGCAGTCAGATTTATCCTTGGATCAAGCAGTTATTACCCTACATTGAAAGATTATATCCTTGAATATTCTGTTTTTGCAAGTATGCATCTAGTAGCTGTTTGAACTTCTGTATGGACTCTGATAAAACCACTTCTTCAGGCAGAGAATTCCACATCCTTATTGTTCTTACAGTAAAAAATCCTTTCCTTTGCCTTAGACAAAATCTTCTTTCTTCCAGTCTAATCGCATGATCTCGTGTCCTATGTAAAGTCCGGTTTGTGAATAGATTTCCACACAATGGTTTGTATTGGTCCCGAATATATTTGTATAATGTTATCATATCCCCTCTCAGGCGACGTTTTTCTAAACTAAATAGGTTTAAATTTGTTAACCTTTCTTCATAGCTGATATGTTGTATTCCTTTTATAAATTTTGTAGCCTGCCTCTGCACTTTTTCTAGTGCCATCATATCCTTCTTTAGAACAGGCGCCCAAAAATGCACAGCATATTCAATATGTGGTCTTACCATTGATTTATAAAGAGTCAAAATGATATTCTCGTCCAGAGAATGAATGCCCTTTTTCATGCATGACAATACCTTACTGGCCTTGGCCACTGCTGATTGACATTGCATATTGTTGCATAGTTTAAACAAATGAAGAGAATGGGATGGAAGGGCCACTCACATATAGTGGGTGGAGTCCACACTCATTCACAAATATATACCTACTAGTGAGATAAACGTGAGATAAAGAGGGGGTATAAACATTTATTAGAAAAATAATGCTAAAATTGGTAGGAGACTACCAAGAGTAGATAGAACAAACCGGTGTGTGAATAAGGTGAAATTAGACAATCTTAATAAAAATCTGTGAGAAACGCTCCTATATTGCATATAGTCATCTGTAGGTGAATCTATATAGAGGGACCAATTTAGTACATCGTATAGAGCCTATGGATAGGTTAAAGATAAAGTTTATATGGACCCTAAATATATAAGTAAAGGGAGCGGAATCTAGTCTAGTCCTCAGTAGAAAGCAAGAAAACCAGTGGATTTAGTAGCACCAGAAAAATTGGCATGTGTCTGGGAAATAGTGGTAGGGATGTTCAGTGCCTGGCAGTGGTTATAGTGCCAAAAGGAGCAAAAAACTGTAGTCACTAATACAGGCAATTGTGTATAGGAGATGCACTAAAAATAGCTTACTTCTGAAGAGTAAAGCTAGAAAGTGCACCAACATGCACATAGTTAATAGGTGTGGCAAACCCTGCCACTGGAACTGATCATTCTGTGTGAATGAAGGACTTTCACCAAGGGAATAACTAAGCGAATGGACTTTCTTGTTATATTGCTGTTTTTAGGCGAATGGCCTTAACTACCGAACGTGAGACCACCCCGGGGTGGTCGTGTGTTTCCAATTAACTGAACGATACAATGTTGCGAGGGAATTAAGTGCCTGTATGTGTGGCTGCCATTTCACATACCGAACACATGTCGGCGGCCATCTTACGCACGAACAGCGGTACTTGGTTGTCGAACGCCTGGAACTCAAACCAGGCATTCGACTAACCAAGTACCGCTGAGACCTCCAGCATGCTCCGACAGCATGAATCAAACACACGAACACCCCGGCGTTCGGTAGATAGATTACCCTAAACGAGGGGATTCATGCAAAGGCTATGTTAAGGCTATGTTATTCGGTAGTTTTAATTCACTGAAATAGACCGACCGCAGGGCCAGAATTCATGGAACTGTTTTCGGCTACTGAATCCCTGCGGTCGGTCAAAACTTTAACTGTCTGTAACTGCCGAACCCCTGGTCCGACCTGGGTGAATTTCGAGTATGTTGCTCACCCAGATCAGACCTACCAGGGGACCCCATATTTGTCCCTGTACCCCCTGTATTTAGGGGACATCTAGAAAGTGGGGAAAACTCTGTCCCACTAATCTGTTTAAGGGCTAATCTAAGGGGAGGAGAGTGAGGGGAGGTGACCGGGTTACAATTGGCTACTGTAATAATTATGAAAGTTACCTCCCTTGCATGGGAGAAATGCATAAAAGCAGACCTGTGATTAAAGCTGACAGTTGACTCCCAGACTATGTGTCGTCTAGTCCTTGGGGAGGTGGATTATGCTGTGTTCCTGTGATTTTATATGCTGAATCTTTGTTCCCAGCGGAGAGCCATTGGATTAACCCCTGCTCCTCTGCTACAATAGGGTTTTTAAGTGTATCTAGAGCAGGGGTAGGCAACCTTTTAGCAGCACTGTGCCGATATAGGATTGTGATGTCCTGTAGCGTGCCGGTCCTATTTTTAAATTGAGGTGTGTATGCTGCTGTATTCTGCTTGTGTTATTTTTACTGTAATTGCTTTGTATCATTGTATTTTTGCGTATATAAGCTATTATATTGTATTTGTTCATTAGTAGTTTATGGTATTGTGTATGATACATATGGATGTGGGCTGTGTATGAGGGCTGCTTGTGGAATTGTGTGTGGATGGATATGTCACATTGTGTGTTTGGTAGTGTGTGGGGGCTGTTTGGGGTATTGCATGTGAGAGGCTGCATGTGGGATTGTGTGCATGTATGTGGATTGTTAGCGGGTTACGTTTGTGCAGATTGTGTGTATGTTTGTGTGTGGGCTGTTCGTATTATTTGTATAAGGGGAGGGTTATTCATTTCTGTGTTATGAATGTAAATTAGTGATAGTAAAATGTCTATTTACTGTGTATACCTGTACTCAATATCTATTCAAAATGGCTGCTAGAGCACCCCTTCCCACCGACTAACTACCTCGTGTAACAAGATGGCGCCCATATCCGGAGTAAAATCCCGGGATGATGGTGACATCACACCTTGTAGGATGTGCATTAGATAAGACACTTAACACCTAACCAATTAAAGATGTATTCTCTCTGTTATCTACATTTTTGCATATGATGTATTTTTGCCTTCAGAAGTTTTTCATTAACCTGATACCTGTGTCTCAGTGTAATTTACTTCAGAGCGTGCACGCATTTATTTTAACAATTTTGAATGAGCAGATACTCAGATAAACACTTGGTTTGATCCACAAGATCTGTGTATATCTAGCAGTATGGTTGGCTTCCCTGGGTTCCAGTGGGGACCAGGCTGGCCCGGTACAGGTCAAAGACAGGAGCTGCAACAGCAGCTGCGGGCTGCTCTACTACGGTGTGGATTCCGATTCACAAATGCTTGGAGGAAGTGATCTGAGATCATTTCCTCTATGTGCTGCAATGCTTAAATTGAGGATTGTCCTTCACCATCTTTTCGTATTAGCAGATATCTGAAGTTTTACTGGGACTCCTGATAGGCCAGAGCCTGTTTGGCTCTAGCAGCCTTGAGTGCCGTGCAAAGACACCTCAAGTTGCCTACCCCTGATCTAGAGCAATCTCTCTGGTGGTAATAGATGTCCCTAAAGACATAAGATACATGTAAGTTGACAGAAGTGGGGGTAATCCTGATATGTCAGTCCGAGAAGGAATCCCCCAAATAGAACCAAAGCAGTACCCTAAAATGCCCTGGACTAACTGTCTAGCTCACGCTGTGGCAATCTAAACTCACTGCTGCTTCAAGGCAGCCTAAGAGCATCCCTACAGTCCCATAAAATTACTTAAGCATACCTAAAGAGGAAACTGTATACATGTAACAAAACCCTGCCATGTGCCTGGGAATGTTCCCTGTTACCTGCCCTTTAAGAACTAACCAGGGACATATACGGGAACAGAGACCGCGGATTAAAAGTTCTTCAGTAAAGCACATCAAGCTGCTTACAAGTTGGAGGTTTTTAGTTACTTACGGGAGGATTTTCTACAAAGCTTTTCGGGACTTTTAAAGCATACGTGCAATTGGGGCACCTAACACTGAACACTGCATTCATAATACGAATGCAAACTACCGAACACTGGACCATCCTGATACATAATTGTGCTGCAATTTACCTCCCTGATCAGCGAATCTATGTGTAATTGCAAACACACGACCGCTTTATTGAAGTCCCTGGGTGGCCACCATTTCGGTACTTTTTACACGTGGCCGCGGCCATCTTGACTCCCGAACAGTGGTGTTTTGCCGTTGAGTGTCTGGAACTAAAATCGGACACTCGAGTAGGCGAACACCGCCGAAACCTCCAGACTACCAGAAATCCGTGCCAAAACTACCAAATGCCCCGCCGTTCAGTAGAAAGACTACGTAACACATGGGGTTTCTAGCGAACATCAAGATACTGACGGATGGCAAGCCTTTCAGGACTTTTTACCCACGAACAAGGACCGACCGCAAGGCCAAAACTTATGGAACTGTTTTCGGCACTTGTGCCTGTGCGGTCGGTCAAAACTTTAAAGTACCATATCTCCCGAACCCCTGAACCGAATGAGATGATTTTTAAATATGTTATTCCCCCAGAGTAGGATATTGTAACTTAGATGGAAAAGGGAGGGATGGGGGTAGGACTTCCTAAATAACTATCCGACTCTCAAAAAAACTCAAAATCACGTCAGGAAATGATAACCGATGTATGTAATGATCGGTTCATTATTTTGTGATCGAGTGGGTTTTTAATAATAGATAATAATAGAAAATCTTAATCAAGCTAAAGTATATTGAAGGAAAGTAAAGATACTCAGCAGAATATAAAGGTCCATGTCACCGTATGCCATAAAGGTTGCAACAACCACAAAATGTGTAGAGAAATTGATCACATATTGTATACTCAGACGAAAAAAAAAAAAAAAATTAATAATAATAATAGTACTTATTGAAATGCCAGTTATTAAGAGGAAAAACACATGGCATAAATGGAAGATATATACAGTATTATATAGGTTGATATATACAGAATAGGATATTAACATCAGGTGTATATACAGAGGATATGAATAAATAGGGGGGGGGAGGAGAGGGTATGTAGTCTATGTAAATGAAAGGGGTGAAAGAAAAGCCTTCATTGAGACCTCTATGGTTAAGGGTATTTAATTTGTAGATCCACCTGCACTCATTTTGGCGCAGGATTTTATCAAAATCCCCCCATCTTTGTTCTCGCTTGACTAATTCCAAACCACAGAAACGTATATCCTTTGATGAGCCCTCATGGTGTTCCTTGAGGTGTCTGGAGATTGGAGTCTCCAGACAATTTTTTGGTGCATCTCACGTGTTCTTTAATCCGTTCCTTTAACAGCCGGAACATTTTTCCAACATACATCAATCAATGGGTGTCCTTAAGTAAAATAGGCCAGAATTTTTGAATAGACTTCGTTCCAGCCAGTATCAAATGTACCTATCATCCTGATAGTTTTATTGGTAGTTGTAGCGGAGATGCAATATTCCCCAGGTTATCTCCGCTTATAATCCAAGTGAGGCTCAGGAACAAGTAAATTGTAAATCCACAGGCAAGGTTTCCAGCAGGTAAAATAACAGCAGTATCCCAACAGCAATCCCAATAACTGGACGACACACAGTTTCAGGAGCAGAACTGAAAGTTTTAATCCACACTGGCCTTTTAAAGCATGCTCCCATGCAAGGGAGGGATTACATTCATTAATACAGTAGCCAATCCTGTCCTGGTAACCTCCCACACATCTCCTCCCCTCAGCCAGCATCATAATTCCCTTATCCAGTACAGCAATTCCCCCCGTTTCTGGATGTACCCCTAAACGTAGGGGTACCCCTTTAAATCATACATCCCCTGGTAGCCCTGATCTGGGTGAACAACATATCCAAAATTCACCCAGATCAGACCAGGGGTTTGGGAAATATATGGAGGGAATAAAATGACCGACCGCACTGAGTGAAACAGCCGAATGCGGTTCCATGTGAATGGGCCCTGCGGTCGGTCCTGGAGTCAGGGAATGAATGGCACAAAAACCTCTAGCTATAGAGGCTAGGGAGGGTTCGCCTGAATCCCCTCGTTCGGTTCTTTCTATCTACCGAACGAGGGGCCGTTCGGTAGTTTGGAACCGAACGGACCGGGCTTGTGGAGGTTTCAGCGGTGTTCGCCTAGTCGAGTGTCCGATTTGAGTTCCAGACACTCGACGGCAAAACACCGCTGTTCGGGAGTTTTAAAATGGCCGCCGCCACGTGTACGTTTGTCGAATGGCGGCCACCCCCGAGAACAAAGAACGTCTACTTAACTTGTCAATTACCCGTTCGCAAAAAAATGTTGCAATGGGTAATTGAGGACACACTTCACACAGGGGAGGTCTGATTGTTCGGTAGTTTCATTCCCTTAGTTTATTCAAATGATTCTACCGAACAATCAGAGGAATACAATTCTTTTAAACACATATAAAACCAGCAGTTTACATGAATGCAACTATTCACAAGACATTTGCAGGACAGCCCAGTGCCATCCGCTACACTGCTCCCCCTTGCCCACAAGCCGGCATACACAGTCTGACCCAACACGGATTGGCTTGGGGATGTCCGGGGACTCACGGATCATTTTTCCAGGTCAGTTTGTCTCGACAACCCGTCGGCATTCCCATTCTGTTTATCCGGGCGGTACTGAATATTGAAGTCAAAAGCCTGCAGCGCCAAACTCCAGCGCAGCAGCCTGGCATTGTCCCCAGCCACCCGGTTTAGCCATACCAGCGGGTTGTGATCCGTGAGTTAAGAAAAGGGCTGTCCATATAGATACGGCTGCAGTTTCTTTAAGGCCCACACCACAGCCAGGCATTCCTTCTCGATGGCGGTGTAGCTTACTTCTCGGGGTAACAGCTTGTGACTGATGTAAGCCACGGGGTGTTCTCCGCCATCGGCCCCGACTTGGCTCAGTACTGCTCCCAATCCAAACATAGAAGCGTCTGTGTGAACAAGAAAACGTTTACTTGGATTGGGAGCTGCCAAGACAGGGGCATTTATCAGTGCATTTTTCAGATGTTGGAATGCCTGCTCACACTCCGGGGTCCAGGTCACCTGGTGGGGCAGATTCCTCCGGGTAAGGTCAGTGAGGGGGTTGGCTAGGGCACTATAGTTAGGGACGAATTTTCTGTAATACCCAGCGGTCCCTAGAAATGCTAAAACCTGGGTTTTAGTCCTAGGGGTGGGCCACTGGGCCAAGGCCTCTACTTTGGCTGGTTCTGGCTTCTGTTTGCCGCACCCCACTCTATGTCCGAGGTACTGCACCTCGGCCATCCCTATGCTGCACTTGGCCGGTTTCAATGTCAAACCAGCTTCCCTAATCCTGTCTAGTACCACTCCTATATGGGCCAAGTGCTCCTGCCACGTATTACCAAAAATGGCAATATCGTCCAGGTAGGCACTGGTGTAGTCTTGGAACCCATCCAGGAGTCGGTCCATCATCCTCTGGAAAGTAGCTGGGGCGTTTTTCATCCCAAATGGCATGACCTTAAACTGGTACAAGCCAAATGGGGTGACAAAGGCCGACTTAGGGAAGGCATCTGGGGCCAGGGGGATTTGCCAATACCCCTTTCATAAGTCAATAGTAGTGAGGTATTGGCTCCTGGCCATCCTCTCCAGTAGCTCAACTATCTGTGGCATAGGGTATGCATCGGACACAGTTTTCTCGTTTAATCTCCTGTAGTCTACGCAGAAGCGGGTCGTACCGTCCCGCTTCGGTACAAGCACTACAGGAGAAGCCCAGGGACTATCTGAGGGCTCAATCACCCCCAGTTGGAGCATCTCATCGATCTCCTTGCGCATATTTTCCCTCACCGCTTCTGGGATGCGGTAGGGGGTCTGGCGCATGGGTAGTTGCCCTGGGGTCTCTACCCGGTGAGTGGCCAGAGGGGTGTACCCAGGTACATTAGAGAACGTGTCTCGTTTCTCCTCCAACAGCCGCTGTACCTCGATACACTCCTGTGGGCTCAGCCGGTCTCCCAGTGCAACCTCCCCTAAATCCCCAGACAGCTGCCCATTGTAATCTGCATGCCCACTCTGCGTGTGAGTCTTTCTCCACCTTCTTTAAATCCCTGAATCTCCGCCGGTATGCTTCCGGTGTTATAGCATACCTGGCCAGTATAATTTCCTTTACTTTGTTGTAGTTCCGTATTTCCTCATTGGGTACAGTACGGTATGCCTCTGCTGCCCTCACAGTTAACCTTCCTGCCAAAATAGGTACCCAGTCCTCTGCGCTGATTCTATGCAGTGCACACAGTCTTTCAAAATCTTGCAGGAAAGCGTCTATATCTTCCTCTGCCTCCACATACGTTTTAAAAGCCTGGTATGATATCTTAGGCTTACCTTCTTGTGGCATATTTACTGCAGAGCTGCATTCTGGGGCTGCTGTTTGTTTTCTCAATATAAATTCCTGGACTTCTGTCATAGTCTTTGAAATAATTTCTGTTGGAGGGTGTTCCCCATAGAAAGACAGACGAAATTGTACCTGCCTCTGGAACTCCATCTGTTCCGGTGTTTCTCCTGAATCCCCCTGTTCGGGAACCAAATCGCCTTCCATTCGGTACTCCGCCATAAGCTCAGTAATGAGTACCGCTTTCTTCTTGTTGCTGGATTGTATACCCCTTGCCTCCAGGAGGTCTTTTAGTGTGGAGCATTTTAGCGTAGCAAAATCAATCTCCATCCGTACTCCATTTATGCTTGTTCCTCTGTGAGTCTGGATCCCAGCGCTGCCAACCAATGTAGCGGAGATGCAATATTCCCCAGGTTATCTCCGCTTATAATCCAAGTGAGGCTCAGGAACAAGTAAATTGTAAATCCACAGGCAAGGTTTCCAGCAGGTAAAATAACAGCAGTATCCCAACAGCAATCTAACTGGACGACACACAGTTTCAGGAGCAGAACTGAAAGCTTTAATCCACACTGGCCTTTTAAAGCATGCTCCCATGCAAGGGATTACATTCATTAATACAGTAGCCAATCCTGTCCTGGTAACCTCCCACACATCTCCTCCCCTCAGCCAGCATCATAATCCCCTTATCCAGTACAGCAATTCCCCCCGTTTCTGGATGTACCCCTAAACGTAGGGGTACCCCTTTAAATCATACATCCCCTGGTAGCCCTGATCTGGGTGAACAACATATCCAAAAATCACCCAGATCAGACCAGGGGTTCGTGAAATTTATGGAGGGAATAAAATGACCAACCGCACTGAGTGAAACAGCCGAATGCGGTTCCATGTGAATGGGCCCTGCGGTCGGTCCTGGAGTCAGGGAATGAATGGCACGAAAACCTCTAGCTATAGAGGGTTCGCCTGAATCCCCTCGTTCGGTTCTATCTATCGAACGAGGGGCCGTTCGGTAGTTAGGAACCGAACGGACCGGGCTTGTGGAGGTTTCAGCGGTGTTCGCCTAGTCGAGTGTCCGATTTGAGTTCCAGACACTCGACGGCAAAACACCGCTGTTCGGGAGTTTTAAAATGGCCGCCACGTGTTCGTTTGTCGAATGCCGGCCACCCCCGAGAACAAAGGACGGCTACTTAACTTGTCAATTACCCGTTCACAACAATGTTGCAATGGGTAATTGAGGACACACTTCACACAGGGGAGGTCTGATTGTTCGGTAGTTTCATTCCCTTAGTTTATTCGAATGATTCTACCGAACAATCAGAGGAATACAATTCTTTTAAACACATATAAAACCAGCAGCCATCCGCTACAGTAGTAGTTTTAGAATTACGGGAGTGTGACAAAAGGTCTACCCTATTGGTCGTGAGTGCTCTTTTGTAGGCCCTTTTGAGACATTTATTTGGGTATCACTTCTCTTTGAATTGTTGTCTCAAAGATTTGGCTTTTATTTGAAAGTCCTCTAAATCTGAGCAGTTGCGTCGCAATCTGAGATATTGTCCGATTGGGATACCTTGTTTCAGAGCTCTCGGATGGTGGCTATCCCATTTGAGGAGGGAATTTGATGCAGATGGTTTCCTAAACAGAGTCGTTTTAAGGGAGCCATCCTTGCAGATGGAAATCATCAGGTCCAGATAATTCAGAGATAAACCGCCAAATTTGGTGGTGAATCTAAGGTTATCTTCATTTATGTTAAGGAGGGAGACAAATTGATTGAATTCATCAGTATTGCCTTGCCATACTATCAGGACATCGTCAATGTACCTGTGCCAGGATGTGATCTTTAATATAAAAGGGGACAGTGTACTAGAAGTCCTAGGTGGAGGTTGGCATACGATGGAGCACAAGCCGTGCCCATCGCCGTACCTCTTACCTGGTGGTAGAATTTATTATGGAATAGAAAATAGTTATGTGACCGGATGAAATTCAACAGTTTGGTAGTGAAGTCCGTGTGTGCCTGATATTCTGGGCCCCTTTTGTCCAGAAAATATTTGATGTGCTCAATTCCCCTTTGGTGTGGAATGGAAGAATACAGTGCCTCAACATCGAGGCTACATAAATTGGATGTGGGTGAAATATGGAGGTTTGAGAGATGGTGTAGAGCCTGTTTCGTGTCCCTAATGTATGAGGGTAAATGTTCCACAAATGGTCTAAGGATCTGGTCAATATATAGCCTGCCATCCTGGGTCAGATTGTTAATCCCAGATACTATGGGATGACCTGGTGGGTCCCGAAGGTTTTTGTGGACCTTCGGGAGGCAGTAGAAGGTTGCTATCCTAGGAGAGCAGTTGGGGATAAAGGAGTATTCCTCATCGGATAGCAACCCTCCACTGTGGCCCTCATCCAAGATCTCTTTATAGCTGTTAAGTTACATATTAGCAGGGTCAGAATTCAGGACAGTATATGTATCTTTATTACTAAGAACACTCTGGACCATTCTCTCATAGTTGAATCTATCCATCACCACTACGTTGCCCCCCTTGTCTGCTTGTTTGATAATTATTTTATCATTATCCCTTAGAGACTTCAGAGCGATCTGATCCTTTCCAGAAAGACTGTCACTAGGGAAGGAATCAAGATTTTTGGTTTCTATACAATCAATCAATCTCGTTTTTAACCGCTTCCAGGAACAGATCAATGTTCCTGAAAGTAGAAAAATTCATAGTGAAGCGACTTTTGGGTTTAAGTTCTGTATGTTTGAGGAGTGGTTGAGTTTCATTTTCATCAAGTAAAGACACCAAATTACTGAGACATTCAACATCAGCACTTGAGAGGCCTAAAGGTCTTGCCTTCTTTTCTTTGTTCAATTCATGGAATTTATGTAATGCTAGTTTCCTCACAAATAGATGTAGGTTTTTTATCCATGTGAATCTATCAAAGGCAGGGGTTGGGACAAAGGAAAGGCCTTTTTCCAGAATTTTAAAATGGAACTCATCAAGCTGATAGGAAGACAGGTTGATAATCTGTAGTCTGGGAGTACCGGTGGGCTATGAAGCGGGATCACTCATCAATAGCGTCTCCTTCTCCCTCTCTCCCCTCTCCTCCCTTCTCTCCCTCCCCGATTTCTTGATTGATACCATGTTTGATAATTCGGGTATTTCTCCTGATGATCCATTTCTAAAAAATCGTTTTTTATTTTTATCTGGGTTTTTATTATGTATACAGGTTCCTCTTTAGGTATGCTTAAGTAATTTTATGGGACTGTAGGGATGCTTTTAGGCTGCCTTGAAGCAGCAGTGAATTTAGATTGCCACAGAGTGAGCTAGACAGTAAGTCCAGGGCATTTTAGGGTACTGCTTTGGTTCTATGGGGGGGGGATTCTCGGACTGACATATCAGGATTACAAAATGGAGAAAAGGTGATTGCGCACTTGTGTAGATGACACTCTTGGATTATGTTAATAATCTCTAAAATCTGTAAATATAAGAAGCCAACATAGCGTAATAAATTCAAACACAAAATACTGAGAGTTAAATAATCTGAAAAACTCACAATATTTAGAGCATTTATGAGTTTGCTCTAAACTATGAAGGTAAGATGTAAATTTGCAGGTATTGGGTCCCACAGAAGGTGTAGACAATCCTCTGTTTAGTAGATCAGGAACCAGGTACCAGGATGGATATGTAGTAAATACTTTTATTCATACATTAAAAAAATAATAAAACAGCACAACCCGTTTCGACCCAATAAAAAAGGTCTTCCTCAGGTGCATATGTGTTTAGACATGCAACAACTTTCTTAAATATAGCATAAAATACTTTACAATTAATTACAATGATACAGGTCAATTAACTTCCTCCTTATCCATATATGGAGTGTTTCCGGCAGTTCTCAAGTGCTTCCGCCTCTTCCAACATGTCTACCATCCTTCCATTGCCTCTATGTACGAGTCCAGCCCCTGCTAGCATGGCCGTGCGTATCTGCCGTTTTGTCCGTTACGTCACTTCCGGTTGACGTCACGTACGCACTTATTTCCGGTTGACGTCACATACATAATTTTTCGGCAGGCGTCGGCAAATAGAAAAGTTATGTGGAATAGAAACGGAATAGAAAATACTTTACACCATCCATCTAAATAACATTTAAAATATATAAACAATAAAAATATACTTTATAATAAAAATATTCAAAAAACATATAAAATACAATGGAAGACACTAAAATATCTAGATAAAAAGAAATTTTATAAAAAGATTTTTCATTAAAAAATTCCTTTAAAAAAAATTTAAAAAATGTTTTAATATCATAAAATAGGGCCTATTGTAGGAAATTTGCATTCCGTGAGATATTTGTTTTCCAGTTTTCTGAACAAATCGAATCAGAGTGTCTTGCAGTTAAAACCGTATATTTATTACAATATACACATCATCCGGTAACAACAAAAGTCTGTTTTAAAATCATATGGACCAATAGACAATGTATATTCACTTCTAGATCTTATCCAAGCTTGATGTTAAAAGGTATTGGTCGTTGGTATTTGTGGCGAAACCGGCCTCGCCACGTGTCCTTGGAGGGGGCTGCTTGCCCGCCTCTTGCCTTTGGACTATGGACCAGACTTTATGAGAATGTGTTAACCCAGATAGCTATGCCATGGAGCCCATTTGTGTAGTTAAAGACTTCGGCTCCATAGCAATTGAACTGTGTGAATAGGATCTGAGCGCTATTCGGTAGTTTTGTGCGCTCAGATCCCAGCTATCTGGGGATATGTGAAATGTCTGTGTGTTATGTGTAAAGGTGACTTTATGTATTTTAAAGTGTTTTGTGTCTTTTTGCAACCATGTGCTTAATGGAGTCTTGTGTCTGTCCTGGGAGATAATTGAATTACTTATCTCCAGGATAGAAGACTCTGAAACTGGTTTGGGCCAGAAAGCCATGCTTCATTTAGTCACAAAGGACTTTTTACTAACTTTTGAACCCCTTGTCTGATTTGTGCCATTTTTGAATATGTTGTTCCCCTGAATGGATTGATTGTGAATATGTAATTTTATGTGAATGTGATGTATGGTTTTAGAGTTATGAAAGTTGGGTAGAAAGTATGTTTTAACTGTATGTATAATTGAGTTTCCTCTCAGGATAAGGGGAGGAAATATGTGGGATGTAACTGTGATGTGATTGGTTGTTTTATACCTCCCTGTGGGCGGTCCTGTATTTGCAAGACTGTAATAAAAACCAGGCTGGGTGTGCCAGCACCTGAGTTCCTGTTTTAACCCTCAAAGTGAAGTGTCGTCTCATTATTGGGGGAAGGATTTATTGTATGCTGTTCCAGTTTGACTGCTAGGAGAGTAAACCTATTCGTATGGTTTCCTATTCAACTGTCTACAGCATTCATATGCTTGGGAGAATTTATTTGTTTCTCCGGTTCGGTGATTGTGGTGTCTGCTGCAGTGCTTGGAGTCCTCAGGAAGCGCTAGGAGCATCCTTCAACGGAGGTACCCAGTCGGGGGTGCCAGGTGATCCGTTACATTGGTGGCAAGCGGTGGGATGGCGTCCTAGTGCGAGGTAAAGCAGCTCAGAGACACAGTTCGTTTGGAGTTACAAATTGAGGGCAACGCTAGCACACGTGCAGCGCCCCTGGGAGCAGAGGTATCCAGCGACTTGGAGCAGACAAGTATGGAATGCTCTGGCGATGATTGGATGGCCGAGGTGAGGCAGCGAGTGGCCCAGTATGGGGATGATTTACCCATGGAGGTACGCCGGGTGATCTGGAACCAGGTCGCGGCCGAGCGAAACACAAGGCTGGCCCGAGAATTCCGGCTGGCGAAAGAGAGAGAGTATGCTCAGCGGAAGGAGTGTTACAGCAGCCGAGTAGAGGCTGCATCCGAGGAGGCTAGCCGTCTCCCCCTGAGGCGGCCGCAGGAACCCGATGTAGGGGTCCTCATAGACTGGTCCTGTGAGGAACCACAACAGGCAGGTGGAGATGGGACCGGCCCAGATCCCCAGCAGCAGCCGGAGTTGCCAGGTGCGGAAGCAGGTGGTCCTTACTCGCAAATGTTGAGGGACCTCACAGACTGGTCCTGGGAAGACCCACAGATGGCAGGTGGAGAAGGGACGGCGGTCTCTCTACCGGCCCTACAGGGATGCTGGGCGGTCGGCCCAGATCTCCAGCGGCAGTGTGAGTCCCAGGGAGCCGAAGGGGTCGTCCTTCCTCCCCAGCTGCTGTGTGTATCCCAGGGAGCAGAAGGTGGCGTCCTTCCTCCCCAGCGGCAGTGTGTACTCCAGGGAGCTGAAGGTGCCGTCCTTCCTCCCCAGCGGCAGTGTGTACCCCAGGGAGCTGAAGGTGCCGTCCTTCCTCCCCAGCGGCAGTGTGTATCCCAGGAAGCAGAGACCGTCTGTCTTTCTCCCCAGCCGCAGGACAAAATATTGAAAGGGGAGACAGTTGGTCCCCCTCTCCACCAGCAAAGAGAGGGTCAGGGAGAGGAGCAGGTTACCCCCTCTCCCCAGCGGCAGCCTAACCCACCAAGGGGAGATGTTAAGCCCCACAACTATGCAGATGGGACTGTAGTCTCTGCACTTGCAGCACCAGGGGTAGGGACGGTCGGTCCTGTCCCCCAGCCACAGAGCAGTGTATCCAGAGGGGAGACAGTCGGTTTCCCCCTCCCACAACCAGGCTCCAACCAGGCTACTTCAGTGGTAGCGCTGGCACCCGGGCAGAGTACCGCTGGCCTCTGCCCACTCAGCAACCCACCAAGGCAGTCTACCAGCCCCCCGCACAGCCGTGGTGAGGCACCTGGACATGGACAAGTTGCTATTTTATCCAGGTGTAGTAACCAGTTATTGTGGGTGGGCTGTATAGCTGTTTGTGCTTCGTGGGTGGGTTGCTGGACTAACCAGGGCACTGACCGGCAGGAGGTCAGATACCCTGTTAGTCTGGATGGTAAAGGGCCTCGCCACGTGTCCTTGGAGGGGGCTGCTTGCCCGCCTCTTGCCTTTGGACTATGGACCAGACTTTATGAGAATGTGTTAACCCAGATAGCTATGCCATGGAGCCCATTTGTGTAGTTAAAGACTTTGGCTCCATAGCAATTGAACTGTGTGAATAGGATCTGAGCGCTCTTCAGTAGTTTTGTGCGCTCAGATCCCAGCTATCTGGGGATATGTGAAATGTCTGTGTGTTATGTGTAAATGTGACTTTATGTATTTTAAAGTGTTTTGTGTCTTTTTGCAGCCATGTGCTTAATGGAGTCTTGTGTCTGTCCTGGGAGATAATTGAATTACTTATCTCCAGGATAGAAGACTCTGAAACTAGTTTGGGCCAGAAAGCCATGCTTCATTTAGTCACAAAGGACTTTTTACTAACTTTTGAACCCCTTGTCTGATTTGTGCCATTTTGAATATGTTGTTCCCCTGAATGGATTGATTGTGCATATGTAATTTTATGTGAATGTGATGTATGGTTTTAGAGTTATGAAAGTTGGGTAAAAAGTATGTTTTAACTGTATGTGTAATTGAGTTTCCTCTCAGGATAAGGGGAGGGAATATGTGGGATATAACTGTGATGTGATTGGTTGTTTTATACCTCCCTGTGGGCGGTCCTGTATTTGCAAGACTGTAATAAAAACCAGGCTGGGTGTGCCAGCACCTGAGTTCCTGTTTTAACCCTCAAAGTGAAGTGTTGTCTCATTATTGGGGGAAGGATTTATTGTATGCTGTTTCAGTTTGACTGCTAGGAGAGTAAACCTATTCGTATGGTTCCTATTCAACTGTCTACAGCATTCATATGCTTGAGAGAAGGTATACGCTTCTCTGGTTCGGTGATTGTGGTGTCTGCTGCAGTGCTTGGAGTCCTCAGGAAGCGCTAGGAGCATCCTTCAACGGAGGTACCCAGTCGGGGTGCCAGGTGATCCGTTACAGTATTACTATTGGTATTCTAGCTGCAATGGATTTTATACATTTAAAATTCAATTACATAGGGCGTATACATAATGACATAAGGTTTGCCTGCTTTACAATAATTGGTTATCTAAGAAAAAATAGGTGGTAACTTAGTATTATTCGATATCTATGATTAAAGCCATACGTTATGATGTTTTGGTAAGTTACACACAAAGACCTTCTTGAGACTTCTAATTACCTGATGGAATGAATGATTGCCTATAGAAATGTGAACCTTCACAGGAATTCAGGCTTACAAGGCTAGGTCAAAGGTTATTATAGGCAGGATCCACAAGTCTCCATCCATCATTCTTGACTTAAAACCATATGTGTGTAAATTACAGTATGTGTATAAATTACATAATGTTTGTAATGTATCTGGGTAGGCCTCTCGATGTCTGGATATGCTTAGAATAATAACTTACAATATTTCTACATTCCTACAACACGTTGAATACATTTAAAGTTCATAAAAATATTATTCACCATCTCAAAAATCTATATTTAACCCCTTAGGGCATAGAGTTTGTAATTCAAAAATCCAACTAGACTCCTATGAGAGGTGAAGGGACAGTCTGTTCCTAATTTTAATAGTTGATTATAAGTTTATATACATTCTGGACATATGTCATATATGATACATAAAGTAAATCTTTAACATCTAGTTAGTAAACTATATGCACTGGAGAGGACTTGTCTTAGTGCAATACAGACTTATGCGGATCGGTCCCATTGAATGTAAAGAGACAGTCTGCTCTGAACGAAATGAACAGCTAATTGTATCTGTATATGTATATCATTTATTTAGGATTCAGGTTTCAGCTCATATGCATTTAAATGTATAAGAGAATTATAAAGGATGGTGCTTATTATACTACTAAAAAGACGGAAAATTGATTGTAATTATGCAATTAGAGGATATTTATATGTACTAATTGATTGATTGACTGTTTGATTGAAAGGTGTTTATATACACCCACTGTCCCCTAAAACACTTCATCTTGAAAAAGCTCGGTCTAACAAGCGAAACGCGTAGATCGTGTTTTTGGCGGGACTTTTGAATCTGCAACAATCACAGCAGTGTCTGGAAGCCGGCGTTCTCATGAGGGACCGATCCAAGTGCACAGGACGGTTCAGAAAGATCTGCATTCACGGAGCGACAACAAGTAATTCTTCCATCTGACACTCTGTTTGAATTGTGCTTTTATTGTGAAACAGAGATAAGCTTCACAACACTATATTGTAAGAGTTTTTCTTATGGGGTTTTTTTTCACATGGGTAATACAATTGTAACAGTATTACGCTATGTCAGTATCTCTTCTATTTTAAGGTTTGGATACATATTGGAAGGCATGGCCTGAAGTTGTGGGAGGGGCTATAGACCTATAAAAGGGACTCCCCCCTCTCCCTACTTACCTTTGTTGGTCAGACGAATAGACTGTTCAAGGTCAGCATTTGCATGAGATCCACTTCCAGGTCATACAAGACGCCATTTTGATTTCACCTTTGCTCCATGCGGTCTCTTGCTCCATGAGGTCTCTTACTCCAAGCTGTGTCCAGGAATCCTGCAGCAGGGATTTCCGTTAATCCAGTGGCTTTCTCTCCGGTCAGCATCGCATTTGGTGTCTCAGGGACTCTCAAACCGTAAGTTGACCCACCTGTCGCGCCAGGATTAGTTCCCACGGCGTTCAACACAGCACGGGTCCTCACTTTACAGTTTCCTTTAGTTTTGCACGGTTATTTTGTTACCTTATACTCACCTAGCTGTTTATGTAAAATCTGTTGGTTAAAATCTGTTTTGGTTAAAAATCTGTTGGGTTAAAACTACAAACGACATACAATTTTTCGCCTACACACTGACCCCTATCGGTCATTCAATGTAGTACAGGCTTCTCAGATATTATTGCATTTCATGTACAAACCACTGCATTTGTGCCTACACACTGACCCCTATCGGTCATCGGTGTACTACAGGTTTCTTAGACGTTTTTGCATTTCATGTACAAACCACTGCATTTTCACCAAGACACTGACCCCTACCAGTCATTTGGTGTAACTACAGGCATCTCCGACACTATTGCATTTCATGTACAAACCAACGAACCACTGCATTTGCGCCTACACACTGACCCCTACCGGTCATTCGGTGTACTACAGGCTTCTTAGACATTATTGCATTTCATGTACAAACCAACGAACCACTGCATTTGTGCCTACACACTGACCCCTATCGGTCATTCGGTGTACTACAGGCTTCCTAGACGTTTTTGCATTTCATGTACAAACCAATTAACCACTGCATTTTAACCTACACACTGACCCCTACCGGTCATTCAGTGTACTACAGGCTTCTCAGACATTATTGCATTTCATGTACAAACCAACGAACCACGGCATTTTCGCCTACATGCTGACCCTTACGGTCATTCAGTGTACTACAGGCTTCTCAGACTTTATTTCACTTCATAAGCAAACAAACTAACTACAGCATTTTCACTTTTATACTGACTCCTATCTGTCAAACGGTATACTACAGGCTTTTCAGACATATGGTTATTCCCCTCATAACATTCCCACTATAATTATAATTACACAATAACACTTCCTTATAAATCATGCTTACTATGATATAATCATTCCTGCATACCTGCCTTCATAGGCATTTAGTTACATTTACTGACAATACGCATACATTTACCCAAGAATGCACATACTATTTAAAGCACTATGCAGTTTTCCAGAGTCTAATACGGAATATTTGCACGCTTAAAATATAAGTCCTTCCAATTATGTATTTTCACTTATTAGGTTATTCAGCTGCCAGTCATGGTTCACTACACTCATGTTTCGGGGTACAGTTGTGTTCCATATCACAAATGATATAACACTCCCGACAAGTTAATTTCCTTCAAACAGGGGCATTACAAGCATACAATAAACATTGGGACAGAGCACTTTGCTCTATTAAACTTGCATAACACACATATGGATATACGCTTTTAAATGTCTATATTCGATTTTCATACATTGTTTTACCCGTCTGGGATACAGGTATTAATAACCTTTACGACCAGTAAGGGTATCTAATCATACTACCAGGTACATACACCTGCTCATGTGGTATATACATAAATTTTCTGTTTCCCCCTGGGTATATCCTTAGCGTACTGGCAATTAGGGACTATAGGTTTCCAATAGATATTTTCCTTTCTTGGCATCTACGCCTGTCGTATAGTGGTCCTGCGAGGCCAACACCCCGCCTCAACGCTCGGAGGCAAACACCCATCGGGCCACTCGTGAGCTAGCCGCCTCGCATGGTATATAGAGAGGGCCTCACCTGTCACTCCCTTCCCTTTTTTTATAGTTACAGTTACCGAGAGGCCAACATCCTGCCACTACGTTTGGTGGCCACAAAAATCCCCTTGCGCCATTGCATAGATAGAGCCTCTCAAGCAACTAGCAGGGCCTCACCTGTCACCAAACAAAGGATTAATTGTTTCGCCTTGCGGCTTTAGCTAGCAAGCCAGTACTAGCACACTGTGGGTTCATATAATAATGGCTATCTTCATGATTTTTAGTATGTATCAAGCACGTGGTAAGGATTTCTCTCTACCTAACACTCCAGCTAGAGTCAACACACTTTCACTTGGAGATGTTGCTAGTCCCACAGGACAATTTTGTCCCAACACAGCGGACGATAACGTTTCAGGCTCCAGGCTCTAGCACCTCTGGTAGGATGTAGCGAACTACCAGAGACAAATTGGGTCGTCTCATTCTCTTTGGCAAATCGCAGATTTGCAACAATTTCCATGTTGGCACATGTAGTTTCAGTGCATGCAGACTGTTGCAGATATGTTCCCAATATGTCAGGGCACATGCAAAAACCATGTGTCCCAATAAATGTACCCTGAACCTTACTTCTCGTCTGTAAACATTATGCATTTCCAATACTTTCTAACTTATCACCCTTCCAGACATTTAGTTTATTTCCTAATCTCCGATTTTAAAGGCCTTCTGTTCAGATATTGCCATATACTTTTGGGGGAATCTAGAATGCCCTAACTTGCAGTCATCACAGCAGCATCCAACAGTTGGCATTACACTCATGGCCCAAGAAATGGCAGAAAGATTTCTACCTGGGCCTCTCCGATCTACACCATTTACAGTGTGGCGCAATCCCATTGGGATTGTCACAGGGAGTCTTCCCTCACACTGTAACTGATCATAGACTTATCTGCACCTCACGCCTCGGCTACCCCATAATCTCAACTCCCTCATACCCTCCGAGGAGTTTTCATTACAGTATGCCACCATTGTTCATACCATGACAACTATCACTCAAGCAGGGAGGGGAAGCCTGGTTAAGTATAACAGATATCACAAACGCATTTCAGACTGCCACCATCCACCCTGCACTGGCACTTACAGGGCATTTATGGGCAGCAGTTATATATTTCTTCTCCCGCTTAACTTTCAGGTCAAGAGCAGCCCACAATCTTCAATATATTCGTTGAACTCTTTACTGGTTGTGGTTAAACATATCCAGATGCCCCACAGTCATACACTCCCAAGATGATTTCTTGTTGGTCAAAGGGAATACCTTTCCCTCTAGAAGCTTCAAGGAAGCCATTAGTATGTCTGAACACTTGGGTGTCCCAGTATTCCCTAAGGTCACAGAAGACCCAGACACTGTCGTTACATTCCTGGGCATACAACTTGACTCGGCATCCATACCAACAAGTTACCACGCGAGAAATAGGAACAGTTGCAATAACACCAATTACCACCTCCTGCTTGGTACTTGCAACCACATGGAACTACAATCCCTACCAGGTTCCTTAAATTTTGCCATGCACATCGTACCGCAGGCCACGCTTTCATCTCAGACCACTTTGCTTTTTCCTCCCTCCCGTATGATGATCAGGGGCTGTCCCTAGACAACCAAGCCATGGCAGACCTACACATATGGTGGACTTTCTTAACCACACGTAATGGTAAATTATTGTGGCAGCTGCCGTGACAGCCGCCATGGCAGGGGGTCATTTATGGTCAAGGTCATGGATTACATGAACCTCGCCAACATAGCCGGGCTCTGACTAAACTGGCCTTGTCCACCAGCACTCAACACGCTTGCTACAGGGTTTTCCACTTATACAATACGTTTCATGTCGGACCATCACTTAGATAGCTGGTTTGAGGTTTCACCACGTATGGCCTTCGCCTCTTTTTTGCCACCTTAAGTTAATAATTCTCGCACAACACGGTTAAACTTTATCTCACGGGCATTCAACACTATACGTATTTCTCCATCCCAAACAACAAGGCTTCCTATCCTCCTACCCCATACATACCTTACTTAGAGACATGGCCAAGCGGACGTTCCCGCTAAAACTAATACTGGCCATAGATATACAATGTTCAAACCATGACAGAACCACTCGACCATGCACTTCCGAGCCACGCACCAATGCAGTTATCAAAACTGCTACCTATCTAGCCTTTAACGGCTTTCTCAGGCCAAAACAATAACTCACTATCGGCGGCCAACATCATAAACAAGAGTGCCTGTTGACCGGTCCCTTCCTAAAACTAAGATGAGTCAGAGGGGCGAGCCAGTGCATATAACCTACTACCTTACAAGCAATGCTGGGTGCCCGGTTAAGGTACTGATTAAGTTCTTGGGCACGCCACCATACGCACCACTGAACCATTACTGTCGCTGTACGATACTGTCCTTACCACAGGTAAGTTCATGCACTATGTCCACCTACTCATTCATCGTGCTCGAACTAAACCCTAGCGACTACTCAGGGCACTCCTTTTGGATAGGAGCAGCTTACACAGCCCATAGCCAAGACATCCCCGCACACGTTAAGACACGGGGCCGCTGGGAATCATAGGCTTGTGCATCCCACAGCCGATTCAGGAATTAGGACGCTTTCATTAAAATGTCTAACTGATGGTTAACAAATGCACTATGATCCTGTATAATGTTTTGCATTAATATGTCTCTTTTTGCCCACTTTTTACCGGCTTACAGCATACGTCGGTTTCGGCACACCTCAACCGATTATTCCTAAAGCTACATCTCTACAACCCATCTTAGTCTATATCATATGAGAATGCCCCGAACACAAATAAAGACACAGATTTTATGTATATGCTACTGTTGCAGCAACTAATCCCTGTGAATTGCTTGGAAGTACCCTCTATTAAAACTGAAATTGGAACTCTTTTTCGGACAAGACATTTTTGGGCTGAACCCTGTGTTTATAATATAGGCGTATATTCACTTAGCGCTGATATTAATTTTGTTTTTATTTTGTGTCTTATTAGATGTTTTAAAAACTTGGGAAGGTTTTTTACTGTATTCAGCAGCTTTCTAATTTATTTTTCTTGTGGAAAACTAAGTTTGGGACACTGTTCTAGAAATTCCACTGCATTATTTTTGATGTGCGCTCTCTATACTGTGTTTTCGTATTAACCAAATGCCAATCATTATTATAGAGGGGAATATTAACCATATACCAAACATTGTTATACAGGGGAATATTCACTAAATACTAAACATTGCTATATAGGGGAATATTCACTAAATACCAAACAGTGCTATATAGGGGAATATTCACTAAATGCCAAACATTGTTATATAGGGGAATATTAACTAAATACCAAACATTGTTATATAAGGGAATATTAACCATACACCAAACATTGTTATATAGGGGAATATTCACTAAATGCCAAACATTGTTATATAGGGGAATATTCACTAAATACCAAACAGTGTTATATAGGGGAATATTAACCATACACCAAACATTGTTATATAGGGGAATATTCACTAAATCCCAAACATTGTTATATAGGGGAATATTCACTAAATACCAAATATTGTTATATAAGGGAATATTAACCATACACCAAAGATTGTTATATAGGGGAATATTAACTAAATACTAAACTTGTTACATAGGGGAATATTCACTAAATGCCAAACATTGTTATATAGGGGAATATTCACTAAATGCCAAACATTGTTATATAGGGGAATATTCACTAAATGCCTAACTTTTTTATATAGGGGAATATTCACTAAGTACCAAACATTGTTTTATAGTGGAATATTCACTAAATATAAAACATTGTTATATAGGGGAATATTCACTAAATACCAAACATTGTTATATAGGGGAATATTAATTAAATTCCAAACATTGTTATATAGGGGAATATTCACTAAATACAAAACATTGTTATATAGGAGAATATTCACTAAATACCAAACATTGTTATATAGGGGGATATTCACTAAATACCAAACATTGCTATATAGGGGAATATCAACCAAATGCCAAACATTGTTATATAGGGGATTATACATTAAATACCAAACATTGTTATGTAGGGGAATATTCACTAAATACCAAACATTGTTATATAGGGGAATATTCACGAAATCCCAAAAATTCGTATATAGTGGAATATTCACTAAATACCAAACATTGTTATATAGGGGAATATTCACTAAATACCAAACATTGTTACATAGGCGAATATTCATTAAATTCCAAACATTGTTATATAGGGGAATATTAACCATACACCAAACATTGTTATATAGGTGTATATTCACTCAATACCAAAGATTGTTATATAGGGGAATATTAACTAAATACTAAACTTGTTACATAGGGGAATATTCACTAAATGCCTAACATTGTTATATAGGGGAATATTCACTAAATACCAAACATTGCTATATAGGGGAATATTCACTAAATACCAAACATTGTGATATAGTGGAATATTCTCTAAATACCAAACACTCTTATATAGGGGAATATTAACTAAATACCAAACACTCTTATATAGGGGAATATGAATCAATTTCCAAACATTGTTATATAGGGGAATATTCACTAAATACCAAACATTGTTATATAGGAGAATATTAACCAAATGCCAAACATTGCTATATGGGGTAATATTCACTAAATGCCAAACATTGTTATATAGGGGAATATTCACTAAATGCCAAACATTCGCATGTAGTGGAATATTCACTAAATACCAAACATTGCTATATAGGGGAATATTCACTAAATATCAAACATTGTTATATAGGGGAATATTCACTAAATACCAAACAAACACTCTTATATAGGGGAATATTAATTAAATACCAAACATTGTTATATAGGGGAATATTAATTAAATTCCAAACATTGTTATATAGGGGAATATTCACTAAATACCAAACATTGTTACATAGGGGAATATTCATTAAATCCCAAACATTGTTATATAAGGGAATATTAACCATACACCAAACATTGTTATATAGGTGTATATTCACTCAATACCAAAGATTGTTACATAGGGGAATATTCACTAAATGCCAAACATTGTAATATAGGGGAATATTCACTAAATGCCTAACTTTTTTATATAGGGGAATATTCACTAAGTACCAAACATTGTTATATAGGGGAATAGTCACTAAATACCATACCAATCATTGTTTTATAGGGGAATATTAACAATATACCAAACATTGTTATATAGGGGAATATTCACTAAATACCAAACATTGCTATATAGTTGGAATATTCACTAAATACTAAACATTGTTATATAGGGGAATATTCACCAAATACCAAACATTGTTATATAGGGGGATATTCACTAACTACCAAACATTGTTATATAGGGTAATATCAACCAAATGCCAAACATTGTTATGTAGGGGAATATTCACTAAATACCAAACATTGTTATATAGAGGAATACACTAAATACCAAACATTGTTATATAGTGGAATATTCACTAAATATCAAACATTGCTATATAGGGGAATATTCACTAAATACCAAACATTGTTATATAGTGGAATATTCTCTAAATACCAAACACTCTTATATAGGGGGATATTAACTAAATACCAAACATTGTTATATAGGGGAATATTAATCAAATTCCAAACATTGTTATATAGGGGAATATTCACTAAATACCAAACATATGGGGTAATATTCACTAAATGCCAAACATTGTTATATAGGGGAATATTCACTAAATACCAAACATTGTTATATAGGGGAATATTCACTAAATGCCAAACATTGTTATATAGTGGAATATTCACGAAATACCAAACATTGTTATATAGGGGAATATTCACTAAATACCAAACATTGTTATATAGGGGAATATTAAATTCCAAACATTGTTATATAGGAGAATATTAACCAAATGCCAAACTTTGTTATATAAGAAAATCTTTCACTAAATACCAAACATTGTTATGTAGGAGAATATTAACCAAATGCCAAACTTTGTTATAAAGGGGAATATTTACTAAATACCAAACACTCTTATATAGGGGAATATTAACTAAATACCAAACATTGTTATAAAGGGGAATATTCACTAAATACCAAACATTGTTATATAGGATAATATCAACCAAATGCCAAACATTGTTATATAGGGGATTATACATTAAATATCAAACATTGTTATGTAGGGGAATATTCACTAAATACCAAACATTGTTATATAAGGGAATATTCACTAAATACCAAACATTGTTATATAGGGGAATATTAACCATACACCAAACATTGTTATATAGGGGAATATTCACTAAATACCATATCAATCATTGTTTTATAGGGGAATATTAACAATATACCAAACATTGTTAT
>OW240913.1:7246225-7269395 GCA_933207985.1 Pelobates cultripes
TAAAGAAACAAACTGTATCCACAAGCTATTTCTTTTGTCTGTTTTTCTACTCCAGTAAGGATTCAAGCTATATTTTTCCTGTTCGATAAGGAGAGACAGCTTTCATAAAAGCCCCGCTGAGCACAGTTAGTCTGAGTGATGGGAGGAAGTGATCTCACATTACATCCTGTCCCTCAGACTCATTATACCAAGTGTGTCTATGAGTGAGATAGAAAAGATGCTTCTGCTGTTAGAGTTTGCAGAAACCAACTGTCCATTGGAAGCCATTGCTGTCTGCTTGACGTCAGGGCCATCTTTAATCGTGCACTCCGACCCCACACAAAAAAAAACAATACAAAAAACCCCCAAATAAAAACACACTTAGCCACACTCATTTTTACTGAGACAAAATACACACACTAACACACATACAGATGCAGACACTGACATACATAGAGATACACACATACACAGGTACAGACATACAAAGACAGATACATATACACACAAGTGCATACACAGACACACATGCAGGTACACATTTACACACATTCACTCACTGACAAACATGCAGATATACAGACACACATACAGATAAACAGACAAATACACTGACAAACATGCAGATACACACAATAACATAAACATACAGATACATACAGACCCACATGCAGATACACAGAGACACAATAACACACATACATATACAGATGCAAAGATACACACTAATACACATACAACTACACTGACACACATGCAGATACACAGACACACAGAATGATACACATTTGGATACACACACTGACACATACAAACATTTACACGCACAGATACACATACAAGCACACAGATACACATACAGACAAATCCACACACACAGATAAACATACAGACAAACAGATACACAGGTAGGCATACGGACACACATGCATACAGACACACAGATACACATACAGACACAGATAAACATACACATACAGACATACAGTCACACAGATAGGCATACAGATACACAAATGGACACACAAACACAGACACACATACAAATAGAAAGATGCACAAAAACAGAAACACAGACACACAGATACACATACAGATACACATACAAACATGCAAAATTAAATTGTTTAGGACAACAGGGCCTGAATAACGAATCCAATCTATTTCGATTTTTACACCATAGATACAATGAGGATTTCAAGCAAATAATATTTTATACCTATACAATTAAAAGTTGTGTTAGCTCAATTTAACGTTCTGAAATTAACTTGATGAATTAACTTTATGAAAGGGTTTTTTTAACAAAAAGCAATTTAGGAAAATGACTTGTATTTAGCAGCACATTTCATTAGCGGCAGATAAACACTAAGTGTTCCAAAACATGTGGAGCAGCTGAACACTTTGCTGGAGGCAAGAAAAGGGCTGTCTTTACCACAGGGCAAAATGGGCCAATACTTTAGTCCCTGTATTATGTAGGGATCCTTAGCAGCTGCCCCTTGGGCCCTGTACACCAGGGATTTGTAACATATGCGGATATGCATCCAATGGTCGAATGTTTTACTTGCACCCACCTAAAACAATAATTATATAGGTTTTACTCTCCGATGATGATGATGATCTCCACAAAGGGATAAATTGATGGAAGGTTAGTGTGCATGTGCAGCAAATGCCACGCTGCACCAATCAGCATCAACTCATGCATTAGGTCAATACATCTTTATGAGAAACCTACGGCATCTTCATGTAGAGCGTGAAGATGCCAAATGTCGCTCAAGCAAAGATTGCAGGACCGAACAATAAAGGGTTGTCTGTGTGACAGCCACTAGAGGAGGTCATAGAAAGCAATGTAAAAACTTACCCTTTATCAGAAAAGGCAGTGTGTTTACATTGCTGAGACTGCAGGCACAGTCTCTTTGAATAAGAACCACTGCATTAAGCAGTAATATAGAGTGTCCCTTTAAATACCCAATTCACACTTTAGTGAATAACCCTGTCAACTTTCAAATCACAACAATGCTAAAACTATTGAGTCCTTTGCTCTCCTTCCCCATTTATTTTTTCCTCTGCTCTCCTTACCTTTTTCTCCTCTGCTCTCCTGAGTCCTTCCTTTTTCTCCTTTCTCCTCTCCTCTCCTGAGTCCTTCCTTTTTCTCCCATCTCCTCTACTGAGTCCTTCCTTTTTCTCCTTGCTCCTCTCCTCTCCTCTCCTGAGTCCTGCCTTTTTCTCCCATCTCCTCTACTGAGTCCTTCCTTTTTCTCCCTTCTCCTCTCCTCTCCTGAGTCCTTCCTTTTTCTCCCTTCTCCTCTCCTCTCCTGAGTCCTTCCTTTTTCTCCCTTCTCCTCTCCTCTCCTGAGTCCTTCCTTTTTCTCCCTTCTCCTCTCCTCTCCTGAGTCCTTCCTTTTTCTCCCTTCTCCTCTGCTCTCCTGAGTCCTTCCTTTTTCTGCCTTCTCCTCTCCTCTCCTGAGTCCTTCCTTTTTCTCCCTTCTCCTCTCCTCTCCTGAGTCCTTCCTTTTTCTCCCTTCTCCTCTCCTCTCCTGAGTCCTTCCTTTTTCTCCCTTCTCCTCTCCTCTCCTGAGTCCTTCCTTTTTCTCCCTTCTCCTCTCCTCTCCTGAGTCCTTCCTTTTTCTCCTTCTCCTCTCCTCTCCTGAGTCCTTCCTTTTTCTCCTTCTCCTCTCCTCTCCTGAGTCCTTCCTTTTTCTCCTTCTCCTCTCCTCTCCTGAGTCCTTCCTTTTTCTCCCTTCTCCTCTCCTCTCCTGAGTCCTTCCTTTTTCTCCCTTCTCCTCTCCTCTCCTGAGTCCTTACTTTTTCTGCCTTCTCCTCTGCTCTCTTTTCTTCAGCAGCTCCTCTTCTCTTCGGTACCGCAGGCGGGGGAGGGGTTACGTCGTGACGTAATCGGCATCGCTGATTGGCCGATTACCCGGTAGCGTGCAGTAGGAAGGGAGGGGATTCACTCCTGCACGGGAAACCCATGTGAGAGGGTTTCATCTTGTTATAGAGCCGGTGCCGCGGCAATATTGATGCGGCCGCCGGCCGGCATTACATTTTTTTTTATAATATTTGAAAGCACTGCAGCGGCTCTCTAATTACTCGGTTTAGGCGGCCGCGAGGCCCCTTCTAGCGCGAGGCCTTAGGCGGCCGCCTAAACCGCCTAATTAGAGAGCCGCCTCTGAGCAGGACTATATAACATACTATACAAGTTCTTTGATCGAGAGGACTACCTCCAAGAACTATCTCAAAAGGAGAGACATAGCGCACAGTGAAATGATTGCCTACACTGGTATTTCACAAGGAACCTATTGAGATCATTCCAAAAACCGATTATACATGAGAAAGATGTGATTGGACAATTACAAATCCTAATAATGGAATCAACAATGATGGCAAAGCATGCTGAAAACAGAAAAAGACGGGAAAGATGCTTTGGATGCACCTATGAAGGTGATGCAAGAAAAGACTTTGCCATATAGTTTATCATTGAATGACTACTGCAAACAACCTTCTTATGCTGAAAAGAAGTGCTATACTAATTCTGGACATTGCTATTATCCAAACAGACGATAACCGGAAAAAGAAATAAAGGCTGATAACTGTCAACAACCAGCTATTTCTTAAGATGGAACATGGTACTGAGAAAACCTGATTGACTATCAAAGCACCTCACAGTACAAGACAGATTGTTGCCTACAACTCAGAAAAAGTGGTTAATAGGAAGGATCAGAAGAAGAGGAATATAGATTTCCTACTGGAGTGAAAAACCATCCTGGAACAATATTCTGCAACAATGAACTTTACAATGACATTTGGTGGCATATGAATTTGAATTTGGTAGAAACACATCAATTAACGAAAGAAACCTTGATGCAATTAATAAATAATAACAATACCGGCTTACTAAGAGCAGATGCCCTGCCAAGAGAATGGAATATAAAAAGACCAGCAAAACCTTTCAGAAACCTGACATCATGGGACACTTGTACTAAAGCACGATTTGCAGCTTTTCTTAAACTCTACATATTATGTACATACCTGCAAAGCAAGGACCTCCTGTAAACATAAACACAGAGACATTGATACAACAAGGAATCTGTAATGGTTCTGTTGCAGATGTGATCTACCGTCGTACTCCTTGCTCTTTTGGTATACCTATACCAATCAAAACGTTAAATGGCTCCATAGAATCAAACGACAAAGCATTCTTGCTATATTCTGGACTTCCAAGAATGTGGTGCATGGACAGAAAATGTATAATTACTAAAGCAATCATGCTATTTTTTTACCTGTATCAGAAATGTGTCAGTGACAATGTGTAATATAATACAGATACTATAATTAATGGTATAAGAAACACATAATGTGTTAATTACAAAGGTGGATAGACTTTGTGAATATCTGAAACGCAATTGAAGATTATTGCTAAAATGCCATATGCAGCTGCAGTCTGGCCTACAAACAAATATATTAGACATACGTAGAAGAGTATAACAGCTAATTACCCAGATGAATAATTGAATCATGATAGTTAAAGATCATATGATTGCAATAACAACTGCAATAATGAATAAGGTTTAAACTTTAGAAGAAAATATAAAATGTTTTTATTAAAACAGAAACTACTCGATATTCGTTTAAGTTGGCAGAGTGGTATAATTAATTAATATAAGTGAAATACTTCAACAGTTAAAATTTAACTGAAAGACAGGCAGAAACTTTACTTCAACTATCACTTTATTTATAATGATAAAAATATTCAGTCTGCCAGAGCACAGGCCAGTCAATGGAAAGTAAAAGAGTATTAGGGATTAACCCATCCAGGTTATATACATGATGATTTTGGAAATTGATCATTTAGGTCACCTATTGCAAACTGGTGAAAAGATGTCAAAGATATAAATTCAACATCCAACATCCATACCACTCTATGTATATATATTAAAATACACGTAATCAAATATTTTATCAGTTTTTCAAAAACCAAGAAAACTTTCTTTGGTTTGTGATGGTTAAAGGTACATAAAACCACTTATACAAAGGTAGAGTTAAAATATAAATACCTTCAATATTGTATCGCAGTGCTTTCTTAACTCACTTTTAGAAATAATAATACATTCTAATCATCTTAAGCTACATCCAACAGCCGCTAGTAAATATACTTAAACAATTAAGATTCTCATTGTTAAGCAACCAATCTCACGAATGTAACTTTCCACAATGGCTGTCAGATCTTGGTTAAAAAAAAATAAAAAATAAAAAATAAGTTTTCTAAGACAATTTTTGGGGGTTTCTGGTATTTTAAGCCACTAATAACTGTAGTTATTATATTTACTAATAGTGATGTCGAGAACCCGAAATTTTCGGTTCGCGAACGGCGAACGCGAACTTCCGCAAATGTTCGCGAACCGGGCAAAGCGCCATAAACTTCAATGGGCAGGCGAATTTTAAAACACACAGGGACTCTTTCTGGCCACAATAGTGATGGAAAAGTTGTTTCAAGGGGACTAACACCTGGACTGTGGCATGCCGGAGGGGGATCCATGGCAAAACTCCCATGGAAAATTACACAGTTGATACAGAGTCTGGTTTTAATCCATAAAGGGCAGAAATCACCTAACATTCCTAAATCACAATCAATATGGATTGACACCTGACATATGACATATTGACACCTTGACATATGGATTGACACCTGTCCTCAGAGCCCTGATGCACACGGACACAGAGCAGAGACTGGTCCCCCTACATAGGTCACTTGGCAGATATGGATTGACACCTCGTCCCAAGGATCCCTGATACACACTGACACAGAGCAGAATAGGGACTGGTCCCCTCCCCACATAGGGTCACTTGGCAGATATGGATTGACACCTGTCCTAAGGTCCCCTGATACACACCGACACAGAGCAGAATAGGGACTGGTCCCCCTACATCGGGTCACTTGGCAGATATGGATTGACACCTTGTTACAAACTGCTATTTGTAACGGGCCCTTTAAATGGCATATTGCCCTGCTTCCCTGGGCTGTGGAGAAGCCTACTTGCCAGCCTCCTCCCGCATGACTATGGCCCCTGGGAGATTGTGAAAATGTATGCACTTTTATTTGGTGTGTATGGCCCTTTAAGACTGTCGGTGGGCATATTGGGGCTTATGGACTCTTTATGTGACTGGTGCTGGCCCTTTAAACACCTTTTTTGGGACATCAGGAAGATTGGGACACTGCCCCTTTAAGGCCGTGTCCCCAGACTTGTTGGGGACACTGCCCCTTTAAGACGGTGTCCCCTGTGTCCCCAGACCTGGTGCAAACCCTTTGTGCCTGCCTTGCTAATTCCCACTTGGTTCAGTAAATGGGGCTTACTGAACCAAGTACCACACAGGCAGACCACCCAGAAGTGGAAGTGTGCAGGCAATTTACCTCCAGAAGCTGCGGTTAACCGCAGCTTAATTGACAATGCTGGGAGGTCTTTGTTCGTTTGCCGAACACGTGGCGGCGGCCATCTTTGATCATTCGACGAGGTCAGCGGTATGTGTAGCCAAATTCATGGAACTAAAATCGGCTACACATTTTCGCGAACACCGCTGAGCTCTATCTTCTCTCCTACTGGTTTTACAGCTGCAGAGACTAAGTCCCATTCGGCGATGGGACTTAGTCGTTTTTTCAGCCTGAAATAGATCGACCTCACAGCCCAAATCTATGGAACTGTTTTGGGCAGGAAAATAAAGGGTCATAAAGGGACCTCCAGCTAACTTTTTAACCCCTGGATGGATTTGGCTGATTTTTGGTTATGTTTATGTTTTAAGTGTGCTGATTCCAAATATGTAATTATGAAGATGGGATGTGTAGTTTTAAAGTTACAGTGTATGGCTAAAAACTGTATTTTTACTGCCTGTGTTTAATTATGTTAATCTCTTCCCAAACGTCATTTCGTTCAAAGTGGAGAGAATGTTAAAAAATATATTTTTGTTCGGAGTGTGAGAAATGCTTTTCAGCCGCTTCTAATCTTAAGCATCATTTGAGGAGCCATACAGGAGAGAAACCTTATTTGTGGTGTGTTTAGTATTGTTCTGATCAGTTTAATACCTTCCGCGTCTCCTATCAGTGGACGTGTATATGGCAGCCATTTTAGGAACCGTACACCTGGGACCCGAGCAAGGTCACCTCGTTCAACAGGCTTGCAGCGTATCCTCCAGGAAGAAGAGCCTGAACCCTTACCGGCTGCACGTGTCTTACCTGTACATGGAAAGCTGCTGTGGTTCCTTGATGAGCCAGCTGCCCGTGAGTTAACATGTCCCGTGGAGAAGCACTCTGTCCTGTAAAGCCTCACCAAAAAAAAGGAATGGTGTGTTTAGTATTGTTCTGATCAGTTTAATACCTTCCGCGTCTCCTATCAGTGGACGTGTATATGGCAGCCATTTTGTCAGATTCAAGTTCTTGTGCCCCACAGTTCAAAATAACATTCAAATGACAATTCATGACAGATCACACAAGTGAATAGCCCTGCCAACGTCTTCTCAGAATTTTTTCGTTTTCTATGAAGAAATAGAAATGCAAGAGCAGAATAGAGACTGTTCAGTTTAATACCTTCCGCGTCTCCTATCAGTGGACGTGTACACGGCATTGATTTTTATCTAAGCCGTAAACTTTTGCATAGCGAAGTAGATTCACTGCCATTGAAAAGGAGTGCATGGCGGTGGTGTGGGCCCTCAAAAAGCTGCAACCTACTTGTATGGACAACCGTTTACCTTACTCACAGATCACAACAAATTTGGGGCACTGCGCGTGCAATCTAATGTGCCACCAGATAGGAGTGGTGTGTTTAGTACTATTGTTATCAGTTTAATCACTGTTACGCCCCCTATCCGTTGATGTGGAGCAAGACGCAGCAGCAGAAGAGGACTAAGCCGAGGAGGTTATTGAAGAGGATGGAGTAGGAGGAGTAGAGGAGGTGGCAGCGTACTGGCAGAGTACACGCTGTAGGGCTGACACACCTGCTTGAAGATAACTAACTGCTATTCAATCTATAACAGTGAAAAAAGTTTTTTGTTTTTAAATCCAAGCTATTGTGACACCAGTGAGTGAGTGGTGGCACCGGGCACAGTATCCACTGTGAGCCTGACACACCCTCTTTGAGACAACTAACTGCTATTCAATCTATAATAGATGTTTGTTTCACAGGCAGAAAGTGCCCTAAAACATGGCGGTTTGAACCCTAGTTGGTGGCGGATAAGTCACGCAAGTCAACCGGCATTCAGAGCTAAAATACAGCAGCGTGTGGACCATTTTTAGCCCAAGGCAGCTCATCTCATCAGGCCTTTTTTAATCTAATGTATCGCCCAGTGTCAGTCCCTTCGGGATCCATCCCTCATTCATCTTAATAAAGGTGAGGTAATCTAGACTTTTTTGACCTAGGCGACTTCTCTTCTCAGTGACAATACCTCCTGCTGCACTGAAGGTCCTTTCTGACAGGACACTTGAAGCGGGGCAGGCCAGAAGTTCTATCGCAAATTGGGATAGCTCAGGCCACAGGTCAAGCCTGCACACCCAGTAGTCAAGGGGTTCATCGCTCCTCAGAGTGTCGATATCTGCAGTTAAGGCGAGGTAGTCTGCTACCTGTCGGTCGAGTCGCTCTCTGAGGGTGGATCCCGAAGGGCTGTGGCGATGCGTAGGACTTAAAAAGGTCCGCATGTCCTCCATCAACAACACGTCTCTAAAGCGTCCTGTCCTTGCCGGCGTGGTCATGGGAGGAGGAGGATGACTTCCACCTCTCCCCCTGTTAGATTCCCGTTGTGCTGTGACATCACCCTTATACGCTGTGTAAAGCATACTTTTCAATTTATTTTGCAAATGCTGCATCCTTTCATACTTGTTGTAATTCGGTAACATTTCCGCCACTTTCTGCTTATACCGGGGGTCTAGTAGCGTGGACACCCAGTACAGGTCGTTCTCCTTCAGCCTTTTTATACGAGGGTCCCTCAACAGGCACGACAGCATGAAAGACCCCATTTGCACAAGGTTGGATGCCGAGCTACTCATTTCCCGTTCCTCCTCCTCACTGATGTCAATGAAGGTATTTTCTTCCCCCAGCCACGTACAACACCACAGGTACCAGATAGGTGACAACGAGCACCCTGGGATGCCTGTTGTGGTTGGTCTTGCTCCTCCTCTTCCTCCTCCTCAAAGCCACATTCCTCCTCTGACTCCTCTTCCTCACAATCCTCTTCCAGCGTTGCCGCAGGTCCAGCAAGCGATGCTGATAAGGCTGTTTCTGGAGGTGATGGTGACCACAACTCTTCCTCTTCCTCTTCACGCTCATCTACGGCCTGATCCAGCACTCTTCATAGGGCACGCTCAAGGAAGAAAACAAATGGTATGATGTCGCTGATGGTGCCTTCGGTGCGACTGACTAAATGTGTCACCTCCTCAAAAGGACGCATGAGCCTACAGGCATTGCGCATGAGCGTCCAGTAACGTGGCAAAAAAATTCCCAGCTCCCCAGAGGCTGTCCCAGCACCCAGGTCATACAAATATTCATTAACGGCTTTTTCTTGTTGGAGCAGGCGGTCGAACATTAGGAGTGTTGAATTCCAACGTGTCGGGCTGTCGCAAATCAAGCGCCTCACTGGCATGTTGTTTCGCCGCTGGATATTGGCAAAGTGAGCCATGGCCGTGTAGGAACGCCTGATTATGAAGGACGTCCTGTAAGCCTGTATACTTATGCACAAAGCGTTGTACGATCAGATTCACGGCACATGTGACAACTTGCCCAACTTCAATGCCGCTAACAAATTTGTTCCGTTGTCACAAACAACTTTGCCGATATCCAGTCGCTGCGGAGTCAGCCACTTTCCACCTGTGCGTTCAGGGCGGACAGGAGTGCTTGTCCGGTGTGACTCTCTGCTTTCAAGCAAGCCAAACCCAAGACGGCGTGACACTGCCGTATCCGGGATGTGGAATAGTACCTGGGGAGCTGGGGGGGTGCCGTTGATGTGGAGCAAGACGCAGCAGCAGAAGAGGACTCAGCCGAGGAGGTTATGGAAGAGGAGTGGAGGTGGCAGCAGGACTGCCTGCAAGTCGTGGCGGTGTCACCAACTCCTCTGCAGAGCCATGCATTCCATGCTTGGCAGCAGTCAGCAGGTTTACCCAATGCGCAGAGAAAATATTTCCATTTTACAAAAGTAACAAAATACATTAAAATGCATAACTTTTCTTTTACCGAATGGAACCCCCACATCCACAGATAGCTTGGGTCTGAGCGTTCAATATAGCCGAACAGCGCTCAGATCCCATGAACATAGTCAAATTGCCATGGATCTAAAGAGTCTGTTCATCGACTGTTCGTTAGAAATAAACCCAGCATTAGCTCCATGGATTTAGCTATCTGGGTGGGTTCAGTTTGTGTGTTCTGAATGTACCGAATGACACAGCATTTGTGTAAATGGAGACGAAAGAGATTGAAGTTGGATAGTCCCAGCGGTGTTCGTGTGAAATTGTGGCCGAAAATAGTTCCACACGGTCGTTGACCAAACACCGCTGGGCGTTCGTCAGTTTAAAATGGCCACCGCCACGTGTTCGTTCAAATGAACGGTGACCACCCAGCCTTTCGTCAAATAGTTGTGGTTAACTACAGCTTCTGGGTGACTAATGAGCTGCACACTCCCATTGCATGTGGTTTGGCTGTTCAGTAGTTTGTTCAGTTTTAAGAAAGTAACGAAATAGGGCTAAATACACTAACAGCAGATGAAATAAAAAGGTCTTGGTATTCACAAGCAGGGGTTTTGTCACAACCCCTAAGTCTCAAAATATGTTCTTGGGACCTCCATTTAAACAAACATGCCCTTGATATGGCCCCCATAAGGACGCCATAACATTTATGTAGAAAAGAAAGGTGAGGGAGCGAAGAGCCACATGGGAAGAAGGGAGTAAAAATGTTGTTCTCCACCTTTCTCCCCTGTTGCCACTCCGATCCTCTCTCAGTTGATGGATTGTGGCCTTTATGACACATTAAATACCGAAAAGAAAAAAAAGTCAAACTTATAAGTCTATAAGGATACATTCATCATAAACTATAATTATTCCAGATGTTGGATGAGGTGGAAAAAGTATATTCTTCTTCGGACTAAGAGCCACTGGGTAGAAGGGAGGAACGATTTTGTTTTCCACCTTTCGCCCCTGTTGCCACTCCGATCCTCCCTCAGTTGATGGATTGCAGCCCTTATGACATATTAAATAACGAGAAGAAAACATAAGTCAAACTTATAAGTCTATAAGGATACATTCATCATAAACTATAATTATTCCAAATGTTGGGTGAGGTGGAAAAAGTATATTCTTCTTCCTTCAGCAATGTCTGCCCCTAATCCCAGGAGTTTATTATATGGCACGATTCTTGTAAAACATAAGAATTTTAGCTGGATAAATCCATGTAAGCCTTAAATTGTGTTGGTTTAATGTATCTGTCAATTTCCTTAGGTTGTTCCTCTGAGCCTGTACCTTTTGGTGATTGATCCGGTAGGATTCTTATATTTTTAATGTTCTTCTTTATGCTTGTTTTCTTGTTTTTAGACTTCCATATTTTATCTTTGTCCAGATAAGTATGGAAACGCATTATTAAAACATCTCTTGGCAGATGTTGGGGGACTGATGGAGATTTATAAGTTCCATGATTTCTAAGTTTCAGACTTCTAAGTTCCATTTATAAGCTCTTTTGAATATTTTACTGTTGGTCTTATTTCTTCTGTAGACTTGAAATAAATTCATAGAGAAAATCCCTAAAATGATATGCTGCGATGCCTTAAGGATACCTCCAATTCGTAGATTTTTACGCCTTGCCCGATTTTCCATGCATGTTAGTTCCCTAACTAGTCAGATCAGCTAAACTTTTTTCCAGAGCACAATTTTTTTCCTGAATTTTTCACGATATCGAATGTACCACTTCCAATTTTTCTCTGCAGTCAGATAGTTGTTGATTCACCAAATTACAGACAGTGAGATATAAGGTACAAAATTGTGCAGGCTGGCTACTGAAAACAGAGACACTCCAAAATCCCTCCAAAAAATAACTGTGTAAAAACCTAAGTTGAAATACAGTGACAGGGCACCACAGTCACAAATAGTGAGAAATATATATTTACCAAAATAATAAGGAATGCATGGAACTCACATAAAAGAGAAAAATATAAAATATCATAGTGCAAACTTTAATAGACATAAGTGATTAAAATTTGAAAAAAGAAACACACAAACATAATGGCACAATTGAAATAATCAATATGTGCTACTGCGCTTAGTGCCTATTATAGGCTAAATCCCCAGGAAAGCCAGTCTGTTGTATACACCTCGGAATGTTAGAAGGGCTTCCTCCACCAACTATTGATGTTCAGGAGTCAGGAGTCAGTTTCTTAAAACACTGCTGGGCTGGAGTCCTTTCATGGGTATATTACTGCTTAAAGCGTTTCATCCTATTAGTGACTTCTTCACGAGGGTGTATTCCATTCTTCGATCTTCAGCGTTTAAACAGCGTCCTTCAGATATGTTTGCACATGTGCCGAGACGTACAAACATGATGTAATTACTCCCTGTTGATGTCTCTCGTGCATGCGCGTTCCGCTTTGGAACACGAATAAACTGTATTGATCTAAGCAAAGGTGGACAATCCCAGGCTTTTATTTAAAAGCCGGACTATCATGCTCAATGATAAAATAACAACTTAACATCCACACATCAGGTGTATATCCCAGTAAGGTAATAACCCTGCATTAAAACCAATAGTATGTGTAAAGTGATACAATTAATAAAAATTTAATGAATGCTAAAATTGATCAGTGGATATAACGTAAACTAGAATCCATAGATAGACAAAAAGAAACAGTATGATCTTAATGCTCAGTATATTAAAACTAAGTTGCACCATATCACCAATAAAGATACATAAAAAAGTGAATACAAAGTTATATAAAAAGAAAGCAAAGGCGCAATATGGAAAAAAGTACACATAAATCAAATCATGAAACCAAAATAATCCTAAATGATCTAGAGGAGATAAAAACATAATGATAATAAGTATAAATAATCTCTTGCGGAAAAGTAAAAAAAAGGGGGAGGATATAGTTAGAATCAATATTAAAATAACCAATAATCAAATCAAAAATTGTTTCGATAAAAAAAAAAAAGTAAAAATATAAAACATTCAAAAAAAAAAATTCCTAATGGAATTAATCCATAAAAAACAGAATGTCCAAATCAGTGTTCAGGCCATACGGCACTGAAGTTTTAAGTTTAAATATCAATTCCGTTTCTTTCATTGCTAATGATTTTTCTATGTCACCTCCCGTCCAATGGGGAGTGACTACATCAATACCGATACAAGTAAAATTCTCAAATTTAAAATCTTTACAATTAATACAATGTCTCGGTACGCTGTGTTTAAGATGTGTCTATTGATTACATTAAAATGCTCTAAAAACCTTACATGAAGTTTACAAATGGTGCGCCCCACATAATGTGTACCACATTTACCTTGTAGCATATACACTACATTCTTGCTTTGACAGTTTATAAAGTGCTTAATTTTAAAAACTTCTCCACTAGTGGTGCTCTTAAAATCTAATGTAAAACATATCACATACAAATACCATGCTCTCTTTCAGGGGGATGAGGGAGGAGAGGTGTGAGATTTGTTATGGATTTTTCCTCGATGTCCCTTAGATTTATAAGATTTCATTTTAGCATATTAATTTTCCTTATTGATTCATCCAAAAAAACAGTATATCTAAATGTTTTATGATTATTAGTTCATTGATTGAGTTTACTGGATCTTCCAGCATAATGAGTACATTGTCAGCATACAACTTTATTTTGATTTCCACTTGATCCTTAAAGCCTTTAATTTAGTTTTTATTTCTTATCTTAAATGCCAATATCTCAATAGTCAAAACATAAAGAAGAGGAGAAAGCAGACAGCCTTGTCTAGTGCCGTTATTCAATTTGAATGGGTTGGAAGACATGCCCTAATCTATTACTTTCCCTTTGGGGTTGGTTCAAATATAAAGCCATTATGGCTTGGTGGAACTTGCCCGTAAAGCCAAAAGCTTTTAGGGTATTTGAAAGGAAATCCCAGCTGACACTGTCAAATGCTTCCTCAGCACTGGGACCCTTCTGCGCCTAGCAATCTCAAAAATATCTGACAATGTTTGTATGCGGCTTGTTGATGATCGTCCTGGGATAAATCCCACCTAGTCAATATGTATTAAGTTAGTTATAACAGATTTGAGCCTATTTACCATTATGCCAGCATATAATTTTATGTCTTCATTTAAAGGAGCAACATCTGGAGGTCCACCGCTTGGAGACCCCTCCTCTAAGGTGACACTCCACTGGTGAAGCCAAAATTAAACAATGGGAATACTAATACTGAAATTGAACCAGGTCAAGATTGACAAGGCTCCAGGTTCCAGTGGGTGAACCTCTCTTCCTCCAGAGAGTCAAGCAGGAACAGTTATTAAAAGAGCCTAGTGATTATAATCCCTGGAGAGTATAGCGATATAGCAATCCTGAGGGTAGATGCAGCCTTTCCCCCCACAAGAGACTAGACTGTGTGTTGAGGGTAAAACAAGAACTCTTTAATGCAAAGCAAGCACTTACAATTTATACATACATTTAAACCTCCAACAGTCTCATTTATATACAATAGGTTACATAGATTACTATAGTACAAGGAAGTGTGGGGTCAGACAATAGCAAGGGCTGATGGGAGGTTGAGAAGGGACAAAGCAGTGTCCCTGGGACAACACCCTGATGGGGAAACAATAGGACAGGAAAAAGGGTAGGGGGAAGAGGCACATTTTCCCATGGAAGTCACTTTTTAACATGTCTTTTTGCAGGGACCATAGTCTTTGGGCAGGAGTCTGGCAAACAGACCCCTCCAAAAACCAGTGGCGAGGTAATTTTTGCCACAGCATACATATATACATACATACATACATACATAAATATACACACACTATACATGCACTAACACACACCGTGTCCACTTTACACATGTTGTATTCAATACACAAACACACCCTGTGTCCACTTTACACACACTGCGGACTTGGAGGCATTCCCTGTGGATGGACCCGGAGACGGACTCTCGTGGGCCCAGTTGCGAATCCAGAGCCTGATCTCGGGAGGGGCACTTGTAGATTATTTAAAGAAATAATCCAGACACAATAACCACTACAGCTCAGTGTAGTGGTTATGGTGTCAATAGTGCCGGGACCCCCTCCCACAGTAAGTAGTCAAACCGTTTAAGAACAGTTTGACAACTTACCTGAGATCTGCTGGGAAATGGGGCTGTAGTAGGGCATAGGAGCAGTGGTGTGTGTGAGTGGTGCAATGTGTAAAGGGTGCAGTGTGTGTGTGTGTGTGTGTGAAGGTTGTAGTGTGTGAGTGAGGGATGCAGTGTATGTGTGGGACAGTATGTGTGTGTAACAGTATGGGGCAGTGTGTGTGAATGGGGGCAGTGTGTGTATGGGGGGCAGTGTGTGAATGGGGGGGCAGTTTGTGTGAATGGGGGGCAGTATTGTGTGGCTTTTTATAATATATTTTTTTTTATTTAATTAAAATAAATAAATATTCTATGTCCCCCCTCCCTTCTTACCTTTATGCAGGAGGAGGGGGGACATTTCCCTGGTGGTCCGGTGGGGGATTCATTGGTGGTCCCAGTGGGGAGAGTGAACTCTAACCCACGCTCCAGGGCTAGAGTTCACTCTCGCGTGATTTGGAGCGTTGCCATGGTAACCGTGGCAACGCTCCAAATCTCACGAGAGGAGGACCCGGAGGAGCTACAGACTGAGCTCCCGGGTCCTCCCTTTCACTCCCTCTCCCTCCCCTGCCGGCCGCCAGCACAGTGCCTGCAGACCGGGGAGGGAGATCTGTGATCTGCATGTGCTGACAGGGGAGGGAGAGGGAGACCGGCGGATTTCTCGGGGCGGGCAATTGCCCCGTTGCCCCCCCCCTGGATCCGCCACTGCGTGGGCCCAGATTTGGGCTGTGCTAGGGCCCTGGTGACTGTAGAGAGCACAGAGGAGGTAATTATGAGGGGTGGCTATGTGGGTAGGCTGTATTCAACCTATAAATACATAGAAAAAAGGTTTTGTTTTTTATTCCCTCCTCCTGTTTACCTTTTGGGCAGTGAGGGAGGTAAAAATCTATTTCTTTGATGGCCCAGTAGGGCTCCCTGGTGGTCTGGTGGGTTGTGATGCAGTCCTAACGACAGGGGAAGGATGTAAAGCAAGAAGAGTTAAAGGTAGAGATGATTAGCTTCTGTAAATAAATATGTTTTTAGGGATGTTTTAAGGACTGCAGAGACAGGGAGGGTTGAATGTCCCACAGTACTTACAAAAAGAGGAGGCAACCCTGGAAAACTTCTGCAGGTGAGACTCTGGAGTGTCGGTGGAATCCTAAATGAATCTGGAAGTCAGTGTAGCGACTGACAAAGAGGGGAGGTGTGAGAGTGTGAGCTTCAGGGTTAACAGAAGGCTTTCTTAATATAGGCATGATCAGTATGTATTTGAAGCCTGAGGGAAAATGCCAGAGGAAAGATAGAGATGGAAGGTTTTACTCAAAGATAAGACAGTCAAAGATGAGAGACACAGAGTAAGGTGCAAGAGGTGGGATTAATGGTTCATGTATAGGAATAGGAAAGTTCAGAAACCTTCTCATCTCTGTCATCACCTCCAAACTCCACCTGCAACCTCTTGTCTCCTCTCCCATTTTAACCTTTAGATTGTAAGCTAACGGGCTATCTAGCAAAGTACTCTGTTTAAGAGATCTTCACAGGTTAGAACTCCACTCATGGGCAGTTCCTTCTCCACCTTTTGTATTGGTCTGTTTTATACTGTACTGTCTTTGTTTTCCAATTGTACAGCACTGTGGAATATGCCAGTAATAAATGAATAAAATAAGTAAATAGAGGATAGAGGAGGAAGACGGACAAAGAGTCAGACAGCAGAGGGGAGAAGCAAGTGACAATTGATTTGTTCCAGCAACCACTTTATTTAAAAAAAATACAATCTCTTGGAAAACAGGTTTAATAAATTTTTTTTTATTTGTGATAAGTTATCTCTTCATCTAGTTCATCTATTGTTCTTCCTTCCATCCATAAAAGGATCTGCAATAAAGGCTGTTTTATCATACGTGAAACCTTATTGGAGGGGCTAACTTATCTGGAACCCCTTTCCCCTCCAAAAAGGTCTGACATATGATTAAACAGCCTTTATTGCAGATTCTTTACACACCTATTGTGTAACATACTTTACTAAGTATATCAATTACAAATTATATGAAAAAATATGTCCGTATTGTGGATCTGAATCCCCATATTTGGTTGTTGAGATAGGTGATATTAAGTAGCCTTGTAAGATTTCAAAATGTATTTTTATGTGTGTGCTATTGCTTAATCTGTATTAAATAGATACACACAGCGACACTTACACTCACAGATCCATACATCCCATCTCCTATAGACTGTAAGCTCGTAAGCGCAGGAACCTATTGTTCCTGTAAGTTTTTTGTAGTTGTCCTATTTATTGTTAAATCTCCCATTTTTTTAATATTGTAAAGCGCTACAGAATCTGTTGGAATAATAATAATAATAATAATAATAATAATAAACTAACACTCTGGCAGATACATAAATAAACTAACACTCTGATAGATACACACAACGAAACAGACACACACAGAAACACATAGTGACACACTGACAGGTAGATATACACACAGTGATACTGATACACAGAGATATATACATTGATACTCCAACAGATGGATATAAACACAGTGATACTGACATACAGTGATACTGACACACACAGATACTAATAGTGTTACTCTGGCAGATACACACATTGACAATCTGATACATACCCAAACAGAAATAACTAATGACACACATTTCTAGTCACCTTCCTATGGGTCATAGAATAGCAACACGAGCTGCACAAAGGGTATTCCCGTCCCTGGAATGAGGAAAGGTACCAGGAGCATCTTTCGCTGGGACAGGAGACCAAAGCATGGGATTACCTGGCAAATTCAAGACCGTTTACAACTACAATATAGCATGTATTGCACGTGGAAATTATACTAGCTCCCTATACATTATCTTATGACAAAAAAACAACACAAAAGTTGTATTGCCTTGAGAAAAGATAGAGCCTATTGCTAACCTGTCATGTTGTTTATGATAAATTGGGTAGATCTGTAAAACCAGAATTGCTTGGAAGAGGTCTGTACCAGTGGATAGCAGGACATGGGGTAGATAGTTCCAGCAGATATCACATTCACTTTTATGCAATCCTTCTATGAAACTTTCTAGGGTCATTCAAAATGGTTAAATGGCATACAGTATAATGTCACTGTCTCTGTAAAGAGCTAAATTAGGCATTCTAGCTTAGAAGATTCAAGTATTTAATATAATGAAAAATACTGTTAATCTGGTAGAAAAATAGTGTAATCTGGTAAAAGGCCAGAGCTTTATCACATATAATACATCTGCGATCTTTAGAAATCTTTGTTCCTTTGTCTCTGAAATAGAGTATTTCTAAAGTGAAATGTGTTATAATTCAGTTCTTTAGAATTACCTACAAATTCTATCGAGATCATAATGATAACATGCTTTATACAATGCTCAGTGATTACAATCATATCATAAACAGTATAATAAGATAAACAATCTTAGAACGAATATACAAAGTAAACCACACATTGTATGCTTATTTCTGATTGGTTAATTCATTGCTATCATGATTCCGTCTAAGGTTTATAAAGCTACAAGCTCCCAGTTTTCATTGTAGCTGTAACAACAATAGACGATTTGATCTTCCTGAGAGTTAATCTGCATTAATTACTCCATCCATTGCTGTAAACACTGTGACTGGCAGAGCCATACAGAGATCTCGCAGGTCAATTCAGAATTCACCATGAAATTTCAGGTAATTAAATAAATCTGAGTGTTGTACACCGCATTCATTGTATCGGGTAAGTTTCTAAAGGATTTCTAATAATACATATTAATACATGAGCCGCAATGTGTCATTAATTATTCATAATGTGATATGTACATTGTTTTTTTTGGTAGAAACACTGGATTGTTTACATTAAATAGTAAATTGATGTGCGACAGATAACTTGCCAAATTTACAGAACAGCCAAACTGGGGCATTGTTACAATTTTCTCTGTGGGTGACAATGTTGTAATTTAATGTAATTAATGAGAAAAGTAACACACACTGGGTTATTCACTCAAGTGAATTCAAAGTGAATTTCAAATTTAAGGCCAAAATATTCAAACTTGGAACAGTTTGACGTTAAGAATATTTTCCAGTTCATCTATTTTGGACTTAAATTTGAAATTCACTTTCAATTCCTGAAAAATTCTGACTTTAGTGAATAAGATAGAGATTCAGTAAGATAGCGCTGTTATTTAAATTACGATGGATATGTAAAGGAGCACTCCACACACATAGAGCACTATACTTGCTTAGCGTGTATTATGTGTGTAGCATGTGTCCTCTTCTTTTCATTTTACAAAAAGCGCAGATTTTATAGGACATGAAACTTCTTTATAAATCAAGAATAAAAAAAGCTTCAGAGACAACAAAAATATATATATTTATCAGATACAAATATACTTTATCAGATGAAAATAAACTCCTGCATATACACACAGACACTACATGAAAAAGCATTTTTGCGTCCTGACATTTCCCACAGACACAACTCTGCACTCACAAACCCTGACACAAACAAACACTTACATTCACACAAGCTTTCACCAGTTTGCACTATTCAAAAAAAACTTGCTTGCCTTTGTGAACTGCAGATACTGTCACTAGACTATACACTTGAGTAAGCACAGGCACTCACTCTCATAATGGCATTCATACACATGTCTTCACACTATATCCGTGCCAGCAAATACAGGTGTTACTTTTCATTGAACAAAAAATGATAGACTCCACAGGTGGTGGTTAAGCCCAGAACAGGGTTAACCTATCAACATGTGGAGAAAAAACACCTTATCGGACATTCGAATTATATGTAAAATCAAGAAATGCTGTGTGCAAGAAAGTACATAATGTGTGCCCCCTCCTTAGTATCAGAAACAACTCAAGAAATCAAATAAAGCCTGTAGGCTATCCTCCTAAATCACTGGTCTGTGAGTACAATTGTATTAATCTAGCTGCTAATCTAGCCGACGTGCGTCGGGTTCTCTTACACGTCCTTCATTTCTGAATAGACACTAAACGCCTGTAACCAATGAGCACACTTTTAGAATATGATCATTTTGTTTGTAAATAGTGTAAATATGTAAATATGTACAGTACGGTCCACCTTTACTTATTGAAGTTATTTAACCCTCTGCTGACCCCTACTGGTGGAAGTTGGGCCACCAGGATCAACACGGTATGAATTTGTCTGATCCTGCCTACTGAAACTATTGATAATGTGACAAACAGGGCTAGTTAGCAATATATTACAGTTATCTTCCCCCCTTTCCTTTAGGTCCATGAATTTATATAGTAATCATTGTTAATAATCTCTGAGGAATGAGGTTTACGGAGTACCGGGAATATAGTCCGGTCTTTCTGGTTCCATATGAATGGATCTGATCTGCATGCACACTGTATGAACGAGTGTGCATTGCACAATAATTATGCCACTTCGGTGATAATTGGAATGATCCTTATATGGACCTATTGTTGGGACACCTTGGATCGACCTCGCCTTACGTGTCTTTATTTCTGCAGTCAGCAGGAACAAGTATTAGAATAAGTACAGACCCACTGGTGTTTCTAACTAACTTAGAGCTCTCTACGTACTATACATTTGTGACAGCTAATGGCTTTTATCACTAGCAAATTATGATGCTGGATTTATTCTTTCACAAGAATCGGCAGTATTGCAGTATACCAGGTTAGCGATTATTTTCGTCTACATACAAGAGCTTTATTACATATCAGCCGTTCTAAGGAATTCACACACAATGAGCTTTACAGACAGCAGCGGTATAGATGAATATTAATGCAGGGGCATTTAATCATAATCAATCTTTAGATATGGTATACATACTATCAACCTCCCCTTCCCAAAGAAACTGTTGCCAGTACACCACGGACTTACCGACCGTCCATCATGATTGGTCCACTGATTTCTCGGCAGAGGTTTCAAAAAATATATAAATAGAAACCCTAAGGTCAGTTCAATTCTGGCCCCCAGACGAAGGTGCACTATCCATGCACCGAAACGCGTGTCGGGTTCTTTCTTTTCACTTAATTTCTCACAAGGCACTATCACCATGCGCAGGCAACCAACACTCTAAGTATGGTTCTACACATTAGCACTATGTAATCTTTATATTATTTTTCTTTACCGCCTTACCAGTCCTATACTTTGCCTGAATTGGGGATGCTCTGAGGTCTACCTATTATTAATAGGAAGGATTGCAGACTTGGAATTTAAGGTCTTACTGTTTTTGCAACACAACCTACTAGTTACATTTATATGTGTTCTATATGTCTAGCTATTGACTTTATACAGTAGCAATCCATTAACATTGTATTTGCACTGCAACTAATGAACTAGCATGTAGTCACATTTCTTAGATTGACTATTGAGTTTCTGACGCAGGGAAGCACCTAATTCATACAGAGCAATATCGACAAAGCAATTTATTACTTATCAGGCACTAGGTTTCTTGAAAGTAACAATAAATAAAAGGCTGCGCCACGTAAAATCAGAATAAAAAGTAAATAAAAAAGTTGGATAAAAACCAATATAAAAAGTCCAAATATGAGTCCTTTCGGATAGTCTTTATGGAAGGCTGGTAGGATGGTTGGTCCTTCAAGTACAATGGTGGGTCCTCTTATATGAAAGAGAGAAAAGACGGACAACCAATGGTGCAGTATATCAAATCCAAATTATGACGTAATGAGAGATAATAATGGAAAACTCACATTTGCAAGAGCTTTTGTCAAGCTCTGAGATAAGGTGCACACAGCGGTATAATCCCCGCTTATGGGATATATATGGTAGGATATCTCTCCGTCAGGGGTGATCAATTCTCAGAAAGAAGAAGAGACAACCAATAGTGCTCACTGTATAGTGGTGATGGTATAAATTAGAATAAAAATGTACTTACAAATAAAGAGCAGACGAACTGCTCTATGTTGACAGCATAAGTGGATTGATCCCCACTTAAAGGACCACTATAGTGCCAGGAAAACATATTCGTTTTCCTGGCACTATAGTGCCCTGAGGGTGCCCCCACCCTCAGGGACCCCCTCCCGCCCGGCTCTGGAAGGGGGAAAGGGGTAATAACTTACCTTTTTCCAGCGCTGGGCGGAGAGCTCCTCCTCCTCCCTCCGTTAGCCCGCCGGCTGAACGCACGCGCGGCAAGAGCTGCGCGCGCATTCAGCCGGTCTCATAGGAAAGCATTTACAATGCTTTCCTATGGACGCTTGCGTGCTCTCACTGTGAATTTTCACAGTGAGAAGCACGCAAGCGCCTCTAGTGGCTGTCAATGAGACAGCCACTAGAGGATTAGGGGGAAGGCTTAACCCATTCATAATTATAGCAGTTTCTCTGAAACTGCTATAATTATGAAAAAATGGGTTAACCCTAGAAGGACCTGGCACCCAGACCACTTCATTAAGCTGAAGTGGTCTGGGTGCCTAGAGTGGTCCTTTAAGGATTTCTTGGGGTACTGGAGTCTTCCAATTTGTTGGTGTAAACCAATAAATGGTTAAAAATAATAATAAAGTTTTACAATAAAATGACTATAAATAAAAATAATTAAAAAGTCAGGGTAAAAATAAAATAAAAGAAATGTGTATAAAAGAGATAATTGGTACAAATAAATAACCAAATTAACTTTAATATTAATACACAATATAAATATCCATAACGAGTTTCGTCACAAAAGACTATCAAATGGAATAACATTTACTACCTGGTACATAGGGGTGATATAAGACACGGTTAATTTGAATATGGGCGCCAAAAATTGATACAGCCAATCAGAATGCATAATTTTTAGGTAAACTCAAACCTTTAAAATAAATACATTATTTAGTATTCTAATGGATACTGATCTATTTAAAATGTGTTTAATTTAAAAACGAAGGGGAGAAAGTTTGTAATTTTATTAATGAAATT
>OW240913.1:7305737-7347005 GCA_933207985.1 Pelobates cultripes
CACGGCTAAAAACGCACGAATACCTGGAACACTTTACCGTTCGGGACTTTTATGCTATACGAAATAGACCGACCCCAGGTAGCTACAGTTATGGAACTCTTTTCGGATGCAATCCCGCGAACCACCGGTGAATTAAAACTTCATTCGACGATATTGAGAACTGTGTTCGTGGGATCTGAGCGTTATTCGGCTATAATGTGCGCTCAGATCCAAGCTATCTGGGGGTGTGGGGGTATAGACTTAGAGTCTATATTCGGTGAAATACAAGTTATAGATTTTAATACTGTTTTAGGAAAATATAAAAAATACATGTTTTTCTCTACCTGGAGGTAATTAGGGTTTCTTCCACCACTTAAGTTAATTATCTCCAGGATAGAGAAGAGGGATTTACCTATGTAAAGGGGAGTGTGTATGTTTGAGCCACTGCGATTGGCTACTGTAATTATTTTGTCCCAGTCTTCCATCTGGTCCATTAGGGGAGTGTCCACCAGGTGGGAGACCTGCATAAATACAGGGCAGGTAGCCCTCATTAAATCAGATCGTTTTACCCCTTCATGAAGTCTCGACTTCTCGATGTTTGGGGGATTGGGAGCTATAATCACTACTTCACTCTACTGCAGCTGGATTTCGGAAGAAGCTACAAGGATCAGCGCTGCACGAATAGCAGGATCCTTAACAATAGGGAATTAAAATTGGCCTAAAAATTTTAACTTTGAATTAAAAAAAAGTAAAATTAATCTCGAAGAATCATATTGTGTTGTATGTTGAATTCCCAACTGTAGTAAGGTTGCCCAGGGCCTTAGTCAGGTGCCAGATTGGAGCCTGATTTATTTTTACATTTTTTGCGTGTGTGCATGCGTGCGCTGTATGGGGAAAGCTGAGTGTATAAACAGTGTGTGACTGTTTATGCAGGACCCTCCACACATGATAACTGTAACGGATCACCTGGCACCCCGACTGTGTACCTCCGTTGATGGATGCTCCCAATGCTCCCAGAGGGTTCCAAGCACTCCACTTGACACCATAAGCACTGGAGACCCCACGAACCGCGCAGCTTGGTTGGGGTCTCGTCGTCTCCTACCCACCCTGGACCTACGACAAGGCTCCAGGCTCCAGTGGGTGAACCGCTCCTAAAAGAGCTTAGTGATTATAACCCAGGGGAGTATACAGAGTATAGCAATCCCCCAGGGTAGATGCAGCCTTTCCCCCTACACATGAGATGAGGCTCTATGTTGAGGGTAAAACAGGAACTCAGCAGTCTGGGGGTTTATTGTCTCTTATATACAGGTTTTCCCACAAGGTTACCACCCACAAGGACCTTGGGGAACACAAGATACAAAGTTACAAAACCAATCAGGACAGACTTGTACAGTGAAAATACATAACTCTTATAATACAATGTTTAACCTATATGTCCAACATATCCCCAGATAGCTTGGATCTGAGTGCTCAATATGTCGGAAAAGCGCTCAGATCTCACGAATAAAGTTGGATCGCCATAGGGTTAAACAATAACAAGGGCGGATGAGTAGAGTTGAGTGGACACCTGGATGTTCGGGTCCGGCGGGTTCGGCCGAACTTTGAAAAAAAGTCCGGGTTAGGGCTCGAACTTGACCCTGAACCCAAACCCCATTGAAGTCAATGGGGAACCAAACTTTTGGCCACAAAAATGCCTCTAAAAAGTCCTGGAAAGGGCTAGAGGGCTGCAAAAGGAAGTAAAATGGGGATCAGAGTAGGGCAAGTGCCCTGCAAATAAATGTGGATAGGGAAATCACTTAAAATAACATTAAAATTAAAAATACAGCTGAGCCATAAAAATAGCACTAGAAGGAATCTTTGATTTTAGCTTTGGAAGAACATAAATCAAAATCTAAAGCATGGCTGTCAGGAGGATCAACAGAATTATCCATATGAGAGAGGGTTGGAGTGCACTTTCATTGTTCAAACTGAGCTCAACTCCTGATTCATGGAGAAAAGGTGGAAGCAGCCGTGGAGGAGGAGGAGGTAGCCAACACTGTGTATATATATATATATATATCATCCAGTAGTACCCTGCACACACACTTAAAGTATCAAAAAATGCCGGGTGCACAAAAAGCCATAGCCAATAATTACAAAAAATATATAGGAAATAAGGCTTGCACTCACGGTCTGTAGTAAAGTTAAAATGTTTCTTCTTTATTTGAATATTCTTAAAACATGTCTGTTATCATCGATGTTTCAGCCATCGTTCGTGGCTTTCATCAGGATCAGTTCAAAACAAGATTTGTTTTGAACTGATCCTGATGAAAGCCACGAACGATGGCTGAAACGTCGATGATAACAGACATGTTTTAAGAATATTCAAATAAAGAAGAAACATTTTAACTTTACTACAGACCGTGAGTGCAAGCCTTATTTCCTATATATTTTTTTATATATATATATATATATATATATATATATATATATAATTGGGGTAGCACCCAAAATATTGGGACATATAAAAAAAGAAACATTTGCGGGTATTGCCCCCGAATTACAATATTGTTATATTGGTATTTGACGGTTCTATTTGACTGTCAAATATGAAGTGCAGGCTGCCAATGTACTATTTAGCACCCCAAAATTTTTTAATTTTTCAAGGTGCGCTACAAGCACAGTATTTGACGGTTCTATTTGACTCTCAGATATGAAGTGCACCCAAAAAGTTTTTTATTTAGCAGCCCAAAAATTTTAATGTTTAAAACTGCCATGTCACAGCACTATTTGACGGTTCTATTTGACTCTCAGATATGAAGGCCACGCCCCAAATTTACTATTTAGCAGATTAGCACCCAGAAAATAATGTTTACAATTGCGCTGTAACCGCAGTATTTGACGCTTCTATTTGACTCTCAGATATTTTATACAAATATTCACAACTACATGGGGGAAATACAGACAGTCACATAAAGACAATTCACGGATGGGCAGCGGTCGTGCCACAATTACATTCAGCTCAACTTACACTGTCTCTCTCTAACCAGCTTCTACTACAAGATGTTAGAAGAAGGGGATTGACAACCCAGATGTAATTAACCCCTTCAGGACGGGTGACGGACGAGGTCCGTCACGCAGGGGAGACCCTTAACGACGGGTGACGGACCTCGTCCGTCACGCGGTAAAATTAACCCCGGATCGCCGCTATCGCGGCGATCGCGGGGTTAATGGTGCTCCCGGTATGCCTCTGCATTGGAGGCATACCGGGAGCACCCGGTCAGCTGCCCAGCACATGTGCTCGCTCTGACCTCAAGTCAGAGCGAGCACATGTGCTCTGTATACTCACCTACCGGCTCCCTGCACTTCCGGGTTCTGTGTGAAGTGCAGGGAGCCGGATCAGTGATGATCCTGCCCCCTGCTGTTAAAAAAAATAAAGTTTATTTAAAGTGTCCCCCCCCTTACCCATTTTAATAAAAAATTAACCCCTTCCCTGCCAATTGATCACTGACTACAGTGATCAATTGGCAGGGATTACATTTTACTATGATCTGATTTTTTTTTTTAACCCCTGAGGGTTAATTCTTTTTTTTTTAACCCTCAGGGGTTAAATTAATTAAATTAATTAATTAAATTATTTTTAAATTATATATTTAGATAGCTGGGGTAGGTGGAAGTTAGTGGGGAATTGGGGATTTGACGTTAGGCTAACTAGGGGTTAACGTTAAAAAAAAGTTTTAAAAGAAACTTTAAAAAGTTAAAAATTAAGCTTAAAAAATGTTTTAATAACATTTAAGTAATAAAAACAAAAAAACACACTTTACCTAGTCCAAATAAAAATTAACCCCTTCCCTGCCAGTCGATCACTGCCTACAGCGATCAAATAGAGATCACAGTATTATACTGTGATCTAATTTTTTTTAACCCCTGAGGATTAACTTTTATTTATTTTTTTTAACCCTCAGGGGTTCAATTTATTTAATTAATTTAAATATTTTATAACTATATATTTTGCTAGCTGGGGTGGGTGGGAGTTATGGGAAAATGGGGAATTTACTGTTAGTGCTGCTTACTGGTAGTTAGGGGTTAACAGTAAAAAAAAATAGCTTAGAAAAATGTTAAATCTGTAAAAAAGTTTTAAGAAAGTTTAGGAAAGTTTAAAAAAAATTTATAAGCAAAACAAAAGTTTAAAAACTAGTTTTTAAAAGTAAAAAAGTTATAAAAAGTAAAAAAATACATTTTAAAAACGCTCATTACCACTACACCTGGAACAAACTAGAGAAAAAATTATCCCACGCCAAGGTTCAAAATATGCCTTTTGAATTACCCCAGGGTGTATTCTTTAATAAATAGTATGTGTTTGTGGGGAAGTTTCAATAACCAACCGTCTAAACTATTCCAAATTGGAACATGGACACAGCGTAAAACTTCAAAGTTAGAAAAAAACTGAATGGCTGCGTCTCAAATGCGCCCCTTCAACATCCACATATACCTGGCAAAGGTACATACGGGGGTATTGCTGTACTCAGCCGACATAGCTGAGCAACATATGAAGTATTATACAGTCATAGTACACATAAGGTTTGCAAAATATGCTGCGCAAACTCACTTTGTATGTCAAAAAAGCAGAAAAAATGCTTATTACCATTACACTTGGTACAAGCTAGCGGAAAAATGATCCCACACTAAGGTTCAAAATATGCCTTTTGAAATACCCTGGGATGTCTTCTTTAAGAAATGGTATGGCTTTATGGGGAATTTGGATTATATAGCCTGGTAAAATACTCTAAAATGGGACATAGGCACAGCATAAAAATTCAAAGTTTGAAAAAAACTGGAATGGCTGTGTCCCAAATGTGCCCCTCCGATGTCCACACATACCTGGCAAAGGTACATACGGGGGTATTGCTGTACTCAGCCGACATAGCTGAGCAACATATGAAGTATTATACAGTCGTAGCACACATAAGGTTTGCAAAATATACTGTGCAAACTCACTTTGTATGTCAAAAAGGCAGAAAAAACGCTTATTACCACTACATCTGGTACAAGCTAGCGGAAAAATGATCCCACGCTAAGGTTCAAACTATACCTTTTGAAACACCCTGGGGTGTCTACTTTAAGAAATGGTAGGCCTTTGTGGGGTAGTTTGAATTTAAAACCTGCGAAGATGCTTGGAAATTGCACATAGGCCCAGCGTCAAAATTCAAAGTTTGGTAAAAACGGATATGGCTTGGTCTCCTATATGGCACTGTAGCTTCACAAAATAGTGACAAAGACATTCATTGGGGGTGTATTTTTACTCAAAGACTTAGCTGAGCATAATTTGGGAGGTTTGAACTTAGTGGCACATATGAAATATACAAAACGCCCAGCAAAAATGCAATCCGTATGTAAAAAATGCACAAAATAATTTTTTACCACATACTTTGGCATATATTGGTGAAAAAATGGGGGTATGTTAAGGCACAATATGCACCTTATGAGATACCCTGGAGTGTCTACTTTTACAAATGGTAGGCCTTTGTGGGGGTTTTTTGAACAGTCAAACTGTTATAATACCCCAAATGGAAGCTAAGGCTCATTAAATCCATCTCTCAAAATTCTACTGTGAATACTGTAAAGGACAGGTCTCCTATATGGCACTGTAGCTTCACGAAATAGTGCCAAAGACATTCATATGGGGTGTCATTTTACTCAGAAGACTTAGCTGAGCATAATTTGGGGGGTTTGAACTTAGTGGCACATATGAAATATACAAAACGCCCAGCAAAAATGCAATCCGTATGTAAAAAATGCACAAATTTTTTTTTTACCACATACTTTGGCATATATTGGTGAAAAAATGGGGGCATGTTAAGGCACAATATGCACCTTATAAGATACCCTGGAGTGTCTACTTTTACAAATGGTAGGCCTTTGTGGGGGGTTTTTGAACAGTCAAACTGTTATAATACCCCAAATGGAAGCTAAGGCTCATTAAATCCATCTCTCAAAATTCTACTGTGAATACTGTAAAGGACAGGTCTCCTATATGGCACTGTAGCTTCACGAAATAGTGCCAAAGACATTCATATGGGGTGTCATTTTACTCAGAAGACTTAGCTGAGCATAATTTGGGGGGTTTGAACTTAGTGGCACATATGAAATATACAAAACGCCCAGCAAAAATGCAATCCGTATGTAAAAAATGCACAAAATTTTTTTTACCACATACTTTGGCATATATTGGTGAAAAAATGGGGGCATGTTAAGGCACAATATGCACCTTATAAGATACCCTGGAGTGTCTACTTTTACAAATGGTAGGCCTTTGTGGGGGTTTTTGAACAGTCAAACTGTTATAATACCCCAAATGGAAGCTAAGGCTCATTAAATTCATCTCTCAACATTCTACTGTGAATACTGAAAAGGACAGGTATCCTGTATGGCACTGTAACTTCACGAAATAGTGCAAAAGACATACAATGGGGGTGTCATTTTACTCAGCAGATGTAACTGAACACAAAATAAAACTTTGTACAGGAATAGCACACACCAACTTTACAAAATATACACGAGAATTTCTTTGTTATAAGTTTGTGTGCCAAAAACCAAAAAGAACACAATTTTACTCCAATATTTAGCAGAGGTTGGCGGTGAAATGGCTACGTAGAAAGTGTCAAAACAACCTTAGGTAAATAGCCCGTGATGTCTACTTTATATAAATATATACTTTTGTGTGGCAATTTTGTTTTCTTTTATGGCTATTAAGCTTACAAGACAAACATACCAAATTCTAAAATCGCTCCACATTAAAATTTTTATTTTACTCCTTGTGCTTTGTGACCTGTAACTACCAAAAAAACTTAAAATCCCAGACACATTATATATTCTGTAAATCAGAACAAATAAATAAATTTATTTTTAATTACTTTCCTTAACCTGCACTAATTATGCACACATTATTATTGCAAAAACTGTAAAAAAAAACAATATTTTTCATTTTTTTTGCATTTTTCTGTATTTTTTTTATAATAAGTAAGCATTTATATATATATATGTTATATCAAATTAAAGCCCTTTCTGTCCTTTAAAAAACAGTATATAATATGTGTCGGTGCAATAAATGAGAGAGATGCAAATTGCAGTTGAACGCAAACAGCAAGAAAATGCAAAAATTGCTTGTGTCATTAAGCGTAAGTCAAGCTTCTGAAGCTGTGTCCTTAAGGGGTTAAAGGAATACATGTATTGAGAATACATGTAATAATAATACTTATAAAAAAATGTTCTAACAATGTGCATTTATGTTGTATTAATGATAAACTCACACAATTAACCCCTTCACAAGTATGATGGGAATTTTCCATCATGCTTGTCCTTCCGCTAAGGATGCATGATGGAAAATTTCGGTAATATACTAAAGTTAACCCAAAACTGAATGATTGTGTCTCAAATGTGCCCCTTTAAGGTCCACATATACCTGGCAAATGTACATATGGGGGTGTTGCTGTACTCAGACGACCAAACTGAGCAACATATGAAATATTATATAGCCGTAGCACACATAAGGTTTGCAGAATATACTGTGCAAACTCACTTTGTGTGTCAAAAAGAAAAAATGCTTATTACCACTACACTTGGTACCAGCTACCAGAAAAAAATAGTAAGGATTAAGGAGAGAGCGCATGTAACTTTTTCTTTTCTTTGGTTTTTACTATATATTGGGGCTGATGTGTACTGTAGTCCTGATGGGAGTGAGCGCAGGACTTCTCTTTTTGTATTTGTATTTAATTTGTATCACACAGCCTGGTTACAATGCTGCCGCCCATCCCACGTGTTCCCTATTAAGGGTTAATACGTATATAGAGGGTGTATATAAAAAATACCCCTCTCTGTCTCATTAGAGATATTTTTGCCAGAAGCTCAAGGAAGCAGAAATTTTCACCTTAGAAAAATACATTGATCTTCAAATTTCACCTAGGGGATTAAGATTTGAAAAACCACCCACATTTGATCAAGATAATGAGATTTTTATGGGCATCTGGGATGGGGCTTTGGAATCTTTTTCCTTTCATATGATGAGAATTATTATAGATCGAAGAAGTTTAACCTTAAAAGAATTATATCTAAATATTCAAAAAAATCCAAACCCAGTTCGAACCTTTAATTGGTCTGGAGGAATTGGAGAGCCTTACCCAGAATATTATCAAAAAGATTAACGAGATAGAAACAGCAGTTATTAAAGTGAAAAGACGAAAACTAAAAAGAAATCAAGATGATTATAAAACTGAGAACATTAGACCTAATAAAAAAATTAAACCGGAAGGGAATATTCAGAGAGGCCAGGTCCAAAAGAGGAGGGGTTTTGATAAGAGAAGGGATTCTTATAAAAAGGAAAAACAAGATATTCGCGATATTAGTCCTCCTAGACAAAGAACTTATCAGACCCAATACAAAACTCCAGAAAGGAATAGAAAACATTAAGAAAATAAATGGACAGAGGTCAGGTATGGAAGGAGTTTAGGGAAGGATAAAAAGGATTTCAAACCAAGAACCTTTAATATCGGCCTCTCTAATAGGTTTAATAAACTGAGGAATCTAGGAGAAGAAGACTATCCTCTTTTTTTAGACAGAAGTCTGGAAAGGAAAAGAGGGAGGAGAGAGGGATTATATACCCCGAAAAAACGAGACAGAGAATTAGAAGAGGGAGAAATAGAGAGTCTAAAAGAAGAGAAAAGGAGGAAAGAGGAGAGGAATTGGAGGAGATAATACCCAATGAGGATGAAAAAGGATTTAGAATTTTTAATGTATCACAAAAAGTTTTAACTAATGCACATATTCACGTTTTAAAGAAGGGTTTTAAGTTTGCACCAAGCTGTAATATCAATAAGTTTGAATCATTTTTAGATCTTAATAGATTTACTAGGAAGTTGTGCCTTAAAAATTTATTTAGCTCAATGCCACTTAACAATATGAATGTGGAAGAAAGTTCTTTTAAACATACAAATTTAAAGAATAGATCTACTTTTTATCCTGTTAATTTTAAAACAGATTCGATGAAGATTTTTGAAAAATCATGTCTTAAAGAGATTAGAAAAATTAAACCTGTGAATGAATACCAAAATAATCTTAGCCTGAAAGAGAAAGATGCACTAAGTGATTTACAAAAAGATCGAAATGTGGTAGTAAAACCAGCAGATAAGGGGGGAGGAGTAGTTATCTGGAAAAGAGAAAGATACACAAAAGAGATATATAAACAATTGCAAGACCGAACTACATATATGACCCTCTCTAAAAACCCGATGGCAGATATTTTGTTACTTTACAAACATTTCTTAAATAAAGGTATAGAGAAAGGGATTTTAAATAAAAAACAATTTGATTTTTTAAATGTTAGTTTTCCAAAAATTACCGTTTTATATATCCTCCCTAAAATTCATAAAGATGAGAATAATCCGCCAGGGAGACCCATTGTTTCAGGGATAGGGTCACTTCTATCTCCTCTATCACAGTATATAGATCATTTCTTGCAGGGACCGATAAAAAAATGCAGAGCATATCTTAAAGACACGATGAGTCTTTTAAATATTTTAGAAGATTTTAAATGGAAAGATGGTTTTATAATGGTGACCTGTGATGTAAGCAGCCTCTACACGAATATTCAACACGAGAAGGGGTGTGAGGCTGCTACATATATATATTTTTTTTAAATTGGAGATTTACCAGAGTCACAGATTGATTTTATTATAGAAGGGATTAACTTCATCTTAAGAAATAATTTTTTTTGGTTTGAGGACAAATTTTATTTACAGACCAAAGGTACGGCTATGGGGACCAGGTTTGCCCCAAATAATGCCAATTTATTTATGTCTTATTGGGAGGAAGTATTTATTGATTCCAGTGAGAAATTTGGGGCAAATCTGGTCCTCTATAAACGTTACATTGATGAAATTTTTATAATATGGAATGGAGATGAAGAATCCCTAAAAACTTTTTTAGATTTTTTTAAATTTCAACAAATGGAATATTTCCCTTACATATGAATTTAGCTGTTTTAAGGTTAATTTTTTAGATTTATTAATCTATATAGAGAATCAACAAATAAAAAGTAAAACATATTTTAAAACAGTAGATGTAAATAGTTTTATAGATTGCACAAGTTGAAAATATTCCAAAAGGACAAATGTTGAGATTAAAACATAACTGCACAGAAAAGAAAGAATACGAACAACAAGTAGCGTACTAACAAAAACAATTTAAAGAAAAAGGATATAAAGAAGAGTTTTTAAAACAAGTTTCTACAGAGGTTGAGCAAATTGATAGGAAACACCTTTTGAAATATAAAGATAAGAGTGCTTTACAAGTAGAGGAAGATAAAGTTCCATTGATTTTCAATTATTGCACAAATAATTTAGATTTAAAGAAAATTATAAATAGGAATTGGCACATCTTAAAAACTGATGACAAAATATCAAATCTTGTTGATGAAAAACCAAAAATTATTTTTAGAGGTGCTAAGAATTTAAAACAAATTTTAACAAAAAGTTTTTTAGATGTTGAGAAAAATACCAATTTTTTAAAACAACCTAATGTCTTTTTTTATTGTGGAGTGTGTAGGGGGTGTAAATTGAGGAAGGACCAACATAAAAAGATTTTTAAGTTTACTTCAAATACCACAAAAAAGGAATATAATATTAGCTCCTTTATCTCCTGTAATAGTAAAGATGTTATATATATGCTTATTTGTCCCTGTGGTTTACAATATATAGGGAGAACTTCACAGTGCTTAAAAATTAGGATTAGAGAACATATTTATAACATCAATCGAAGATATGAAAACCACAGTGTATCGAAACATTTTCTAGATTACCATAATGCAGATCCAAAAGGTCTAGAATTTTTTGGAATAGAGCAGATTAGAATACACTGGAGAGGAGGTGATAAAGAACGCCTCCTCAATAGAAATGAAATTAAATGGATTTTTGATATAGATACATTAAATCGACAAGGACGTAATGTGGATTTTGAGATCACCCCATACATATAATTGATATTTTTAGTTTATATTAATCCATTAATTGATTTTTAAAGATATATATATATATATTTTTTAAATGGGTGTATATATATATTGTTTTACCTCATTTATATATTGTTCTCATTTACTTCCCTTTTTCTAAATTTATATACATATAAAGATTTGTATATATATCATATATATTTTGTATATATATATATTTCTTATATATATATATATATATATATATTACATAGATTTTATATTATTCATAATTTTATAATTTTTTATAATTTTTTTCTTCTTTACATATGGGTTGATCTGCCTAGTAAAAATATCTCACTCTCTAATAAACTGTACTTATGTATATATAAAAATGATTAATCTATATATATTTTTCTCTCTCCCCTTTATGTAAAAATAATAAAAATGTATGTTTTCAATGTTTAATACTGTTCGAAAAGAAATGATGAATATTTTTTCCCCCTGTTTTATATGTGTAATACTTTAAATATGTTGAAATGAATTGAAGAGACTTCTTTGCCAATAAACTGCCGAAAAGGGACATTTTTAGTATTGGCAGTTTTTAGTTTGCCGAAACCGGAAGGACGCCAAGATGTAGATACCGGAAGTGACGTCACCGGAAGTTGCGTCATGACGCCGAGACCGGAAGTTGCGTCATGACGCGAACCGGAAGTGAAAGGTGAAGACGCAAGATGCTACTCAGATCCGGATGAACACAAAAAAAGGCGCAAGAGCTAAAAAAAGGCACCAAAAAAAGGGCGCCAAACCGGATATTTAAAGACTGAAGTGAAATAAGAAAAATAGACTTTTGATAAAGGCTCTAGCCAAAACGCGTTGGTAACTTTTTCTTTTCTTTGGTTTTTACTATATATTGGGGCTGATGTGTACTGTAGTCCTTGCTGCTGGCCCAGTAGTGATGGGAGTGAGTGTAGGACTTCTCTTTTTGTATTTGTATTTACTTTGTATCACACAGCCTGGTTACAATGCTGCCGCCCATCCCATGTGTTCCCTATTAAGGGTTAACAAGTATATAGGGGTGTATATAAAAAATACCCCTCTCTGTCTCATTAGAGATATTTTTGCCAGAAGCTCAAGGAAGCAGGCTGAAGGGTCAATGTTAAGACCCGCTTAGGAGGGTCTGCCTTGACGTTGGCAGGCGGGCATTCCCTCCAATGGCCATTGGAGAAACTAAATGACCTCCATTTGTCTAAATATACATAGGGATTATGGAGAGAGCGCAGGTAACTTTTTCTTTTCTGAGGTTCAAAATATGCTTTTTGAAATACCCTGGGATGTCTTCTTTAAGAAATGGTATGTGTGGAGGGACCACTGCATGTCCGTGAATTGCCCATTTTATATTATGTGTGTTCTCCCTAGTCCTTTGTGTAATATGTCCACTCCCCGAGGTGTTTCCCTGAAGAGAACTAATTTGCCTCCCGAACGGGAACACCCCAATACCTCACTTAGAATGTTGGTTTAGAACGTTCGCACCTCGTAACAAGGTGTCAAAACCACTTACCACAAGGGAAGCCTCGGCGCATGCCTCCCCTAGGTGGCAGCCATTTTGCATAGACGAACGTCATCCAGGGGGAGCATTCGTGGATTTCTTTCGGTTCCCGAATGAGGACATTTCCCTTGACCATTGGAATGTTCACACTAATCAATTGGAAAATTCACAACTCACAAAATAAGTGTGAAACCGCAAGGGAAGTAATTAATGAGCGCTTCCCTGGGTGGCCGCCGTTCTAAAAAACGGTATATAATATGTGTTAGTGCAATGTATTAGAGAGATGCAAATTGTGGTTGAATAAAAACAGCAAAAAATTTAAAAATGGCTTGTGTCCTTAAGGGTAAGACAAGCATTTGAAGCTGTGTCCTTAAGGGTTTTATATACACATCTATCTATATTCTAAAAGTATAGAAAGTGTAACTTAAACATGTGGGATAGTATAAGAATATATATCTTAACTGTCTTAACAGATATGTTCCACCTAATAACACTTTATTATAATCATGAGTGTCTACACATATTGTGGTAACAAGAATTCTACAATAAAGTGTTCATACTTTGGGTTTAAACTAAGGACAAGGACTAGGTTATTGAAGAGCAATTCCTTGACATCTATTGAACAATTTTAAATTTCAGGTACTATGAATTTGATCATCACTCATTATCATGAGTGATGACCTAATTTCATTTGTCAAACAGCGGGTGAGGGTTTTAATGTTTCATACTTACTGATTGACTCCGACCATGCGTCTGACGTCAGATGCAGCCACGTTATAGGGAAGCAGCAGCAACTGAATCGCTCGGTAAATTTGTTACTAAGTGAAACAAAGTTGCCGTCTGAGCTCCCTCCATTGAAATTAAAGGACCATTATAGGGTCAGGAACACAAACATGTATTCCTGACCCTATAGTGTTAAAACCACTATCTAGCCCCCTTGGCCCCTCATGCCTCCATAAATATAGCTAAATCTTACTTGTATTCAAGCCTGAAGCTGTAGATCTGCACGTTGTTTGCCTCAGAAAAACAAGCTGTCTGCTGACGTCATCAGAAGTGGTAGCCTGATCCAATCACAATGCTTCCCCATAGGATTGGCTGAGACTGACAAAGAAGCAGATCAGGGGCAGAGCAAGCATTATTCTAACAAAGCCCTGGCCAATCAGCATTTCATCAGAGAGATGAATTGATTCAATGAATCTCTATGAGGAAAGTTCAGTGTCTGCATGCAGAGGGAGGAGATACTGTTTGGATGCATTTTAGGCAGCCATGGCCCAGGAAGGATCTCTAATAGCCATCTAAAAAAATGGCCAGTGAAGTTATCACTAGGCTGTAATGTAAACACTGCATTTTCTCTGAAAAGGCAATGTTTACAGCAAAAAAAAGCCAAAAGCTAATGATTCTACTCACCAGAACAAATACAATAAGCTGTAGTTGTTCTGGTGATTATAGTGTCCCTTTAAGTGCACCGAACCTCTGCTATTCCTACCTGACTCTGCTGATTTCTCCAACCCTGATTTGGACTGGACTTTTGACTACTCTACAGCGTACTGTCTCAAGATAAGTTATCTGAACTACTGCTAATTCTCAAACAGCCTCTAAGACATTAACATTGCATTTTCCTGCTGAATCAATATTAAGAACTTCTGCTAAACCAGTTCAACTAATTGCTGTTTCTTGTCTTGCCTGCATAATTATTATCCTGGAATTAATCCATTCACAGCATTAACATATTCCCTATTTTTTTTTTTTTTATATACTCCCTCCACTCCAAATTCATTTTGCCCCACTTTCTGTAGTAATACTACAGTATTCTTTGTAACTCAAATGGGCTACAATGAAATAAGAGGAATTTTCCCCCAAAATGATTATGTATGGTATAGGACTGCAGACCGTTCTATGGTCGGTAAGTCTGGTATGAATGTATTGTTGGTAAATGCTTAAGACAAGGGCAGATGGTTTGTGTAACTTATTTTAGTTCCAATGGTCAGGATTATTTCAATAAATGTTCAGGGATTAAACACTGGGCTTAAAAGAAATAGGCTATATCATTCACTAACTCATGAAAATATACAAATAGGTTTCATGCAGGAAATACATTGGTTGCAGAATACTACTCAAAAATGGGGAGGGGGGGCGTGGCCTGGACACGGAGCGAGCTGGACGCGTTTGCTTGAAGCTCTGCTCAGACCACAACGTAAACAGCTAACAAAGGCGTGCAAATACACAGGAAAAGTCACACACCGACTCCCACTGATGCCCGGGGACATGGAGAAGAGACCGGTCAAAAAACAAACCAAAAAAGGATCGGAGGCAGGAGCCTCAGTCGCGGAATACTTTTCGGCACCACGTGGCGGGACCGCAGGCTCACAAAATGGCGGGGACAACAACATGGAAAATGCAGATACTTCGGCCCTAATAATACAGGGTGAGGCTATGCTACCAGCAACAGACACAGCACGAATAGTGCAAACACTGGCTGAAGTCAAGGCATACCTGGCCGGGGAAATAGACCGATCCACAAAGGTCTTGCGGGAGGAAATTCAGGCCATTGGAGACTGCACCTCCAGACTAGAAACCAGATTGGAAGCCACTACATTAGCGCATAACGCAGCGATACACCAAGTCAATCAACTATCCACCAGAATGGCGGCAGCTGAATTGACCATAGAAGACATGGCTAACAGGTCACGCCGCAATAATTTGCGCCTTAGAGGCTACCAGAAAAACCCGGGGAAGGCCCGGTGGCAGAGATGGTGACAGCGAAACTTCGGCCACTACTACCAGGCCTACCCGACCATATGTGGTATATTGAGAGGGCTCATAGAGCTTTGCGAGCTCGAAGAATGGACATGAATGTCCCAAGAGACATAATTGTGCGATTCCTGCACTTCCAAACCAAAGAGGCTCTCCTCCAAAGGGGGCGAGAGGGCCCTATTAAACATCAAGGCACCGATCTCACATTATTCCAGGACCTGGCCCCAGCTACACTCCAGTGCAGGCGAGAATGGAAGCCTATCACGGAGGCGTTAAGGGCAGCAAACATCCGTTATGCGTGGGGATACCCCTTCAAATTGATGACCTTACACAATGGCAGAACCCACATACTACTACCTGGAGAAGACGCCAACGCACTATTTATGGATCTGGGGATCAAGGCACCACCGAAACTCCCACCAACGCTGATCGGCATGGCTGACCTGCAACCCCTTCCCGGAAAGTGTCAGACCATCGGGGAATAAGGTACTGAGGACCAGTAACATGGCAAGGCAGACCCAGAGGAGGATGGGGGTACCATACCTTTGGGGTAGGGGCCGGGGGGACCGGAATGACCATGGTATCGCAAATCCACGGAGGTGGATTCTCCCCCCCCCCCCTTTTTTAGAGACACTAATACGTAATACACACACCGGATACCACCGGGTGGGCACCCCTCAGTCAGATACCGACCCACCATTGCTTAGGTAAACGTGACAACATGCCTCGGACTTGGGTGGGGTTACCAAAAGTCACAGCGGGAATATCGACGATAACCATATGCTAAACTGTTACTTTATCATTAACATGTTGTTACATTGCAGTATAATATATGTTTCTGTTATTGTCTTATAAGGTTACGAACCCAAGGGATAATCATTTTCAATTATACCTTACAGTTTCCTTCTGGGGGCCCCCAATCAAGGTACACTACACACTATACAGGCAACTAAAAGCTCACATGCTGTACCCCTGCGGGGAAAGGTTCCGGAGGGCCTCAAGCCACTCTCGTCCCTCCATCTTACTGGGAAGAACCGGTATTTTGCACGATTAAGCAACAGGGTAAGATACGGTGTGGTCACCCCACACAGTACAGGACCCAACTATCACATCCTCCAAAGTAACTTGGAGAATGGATCTAGGGACCACACCCCAAATTGGACTGGTGAGTAGTAAGTCCAGCCGACTACCTTTTTTTTTTGTATTCTTATCCCTCCTATCCCCACTCCAATACTCACCTCTTACCCACGCGACAAATCTAACAAGAGACAGCAGACTTAAATGGAAATCCCCTGGAACTAACAGACAGGATGGCGGATCCCTAGACCATAGTAGGCATACATCCAGGCAACAGATATGTCATTAAAAATAACGTCCTTAAATGTTAAAGGGCTAAATACCCCTAAGAAGAGGAGACTGATGTTTAGAGAGGTTAAGAGACAGGGTTCAGATATAGCATTCCTGCAAGAAACACACATACCCAAACGCACAGCGTTCCAACTAAGAGACCGCACCTATCCCACATCATATGAAGCTAGATCCCTCCATAAGAGTAAGGAAGTAGCCATTCTTATACATAATACGTGCCCACTACAGATACAGTCATCGGTACAGGACGAGGAAGGAAGATATATTATTCTGTCAGGCACCCTATATTCCCACCCAATATACCTGATAAATGTATACGCGCCTAATATACCCGTAGCCACCTTCTGGAAATTACTCTTCTGGATTACTCTTTTCACTATTGTTTTACCTTCTGGAAAGAACTGACTATGAAAATAAGGGCCTTACCTCACGGTATGGTGGTGGTGGGAGGTGACCTAAATGCCGTACCGTGTCCTGCCATGGACAGGAGCTCCAGGGGGGGTCAGCTGCGATCACAGGGCAGAGGGAGCCAGGATAAATTGCTCTATGAATTCATCAAGGACACAGCCTTGGTGGATATCTGGCAGGTGCAACATCCTGGGGATAGAGACTTTACGTACTACTCTGCCCCCCATGGGTCCTACTCTAGGATCCACTGTTTCCTATTGAACTGCGTGAGTGTGATGAGGGCAACGGAATCCAAGATAGGATCTATTACCTGGTCGGACCACGTGGACATCTCTCTAACCTTGAGGAATCTCTGTACTGCAGCCCCATGGAACTGGAGGCTAAGCTCCGGCTTACTTCATGACAAAAGCACCCAAGCAGAAATAAGGAAAGATATCAGGGAGTATTTCCTCATGAATGAAACAGAAGAACTATCCCCGAGCACCATCTGGGCGGCCCACAAGGCAGTGATCAGGGGCACATGCATCAAACTAGCTGCAAGGAAAAAAGCGCAAAAGATGAAGACACTTAAACAACGCCTAGAAACACTGAGAAAAACAGCAACATAAGACTGCACCTACACCACGACTACTTGAACAATTGAGAGAAGCACGAAGATCTATCTCTGAACTATTACTGGATGACAGCGTTAAGGCGATGGCATGGACTAAATGATTCTACTATGAGAAATCAAATAAAATGGATACCATGCTAGCTAGAACTCTCCGCCCCAGGCAGGCTCGGACCACCATAACCTCAATCAAACCATACGGATGGCTCCATTAAAACTAACCCGACCGATATCGCAGAAGTTTTCACAAACTACTACAAAAAGCTGTACAACCATACGCCCAGAGACTCAACCGCACGAGACGCAGCATTGAAAAACATGCACGCCTTCTTGGAAGACCTGCGCCTACCACGACTCCCCTTGGATGCGGCGACCCGGCTAGACGAACCCAAAACGATCGAAGAAGTAGACAAAGCAATAGCGGGCCTGAAGGGACATAAAGCCCCTGGACCGGATGGTTTCGACGGGTCGGATTACAAAACGTTCAGAGAGGACCTCTCTGGAACGACTTTTTAATCACCTGATGGACGGCGGAATGTCAGAGGAGGAGATGTCTAAGGCCAACATAATCCTTCTTCACAAACCAGGCAGAGACCCCCTCTCACCTGATAACTATAGACCTATATCATTGATCAACCAAGATATTAAGATTATGGCAAAAATCCTGGCAGACAGACTTAACCCCCAGATGAAGACACTGGTACACCCAGATCAGGTGGGGTTCATCACCGATAGACAACTCTTCGAAAACACCAGATGGAACATCGACCTCGTCTGGAGACAAAACGCCATAAACAAACCAACTTTACTCGTCTCCATAGATGCTGAAAAAGCCTTTGATAGGGTCGAGTTGCCCTATCTGTTCAGCCTCTTGGACTACCTTGGCTTTCCCCAAAGATATACGGCCTCAGTCAAAGCAATGTACAACCAAGCCTCCGCCCAAGTAACGATAGCTGGAACACGACCACAACCTTTTAAACTAGTGAATGGGACAAGACAGGGATGCCCTCTATCCCCCCTCCTGTGTTTGCTTACGCTCAAACCTTTACTGAAAGCACTACGCCAACATCCCTGCATAAAGGGGATAACGATAAGAGGTCAGGAGTTCCTTGTATCCGCTTACGTGGATGATGTTCTGTTGACACATACAGAACCTAAAGAATCCATGGAAGCATTTCAAGAAACCCTATTACAATTCAGGGCTTTCTCTGGATATAAGGCTAACTTAGACAAATCCAGCGCCCTACCGGTGGGCATGTCTGTGGGGAATGCGGCGGCATTGGGAGCCACATATAACATACCCATAGCAAAAGACCACCTGAAATACCTAGGGATACACAACAAGCGATCCACCCAAACTATACCAATTGAATTACACTCCTCTTATACGCACCCTAATACGAGATATAGAAAAATGGCAGGATAGTCCCATATCGTGGATTGGGCGCATACACGCAGTTAAAATGAATGTCCTTCCCTGAATGTTATTCCTTTTCCAGGCACTGCCAATCAAAATACTTAAATCCGATCTAGCCCTCTAACAAACGACTACTGGTACCTTCATATGGCAGAACCGACGCCACAGAATCTCCAGGAATATATTATATAGACATAAGCAAATGGGGGGTTAGGCCTGCCGAATTTATATTACTACTACCTAGCGGCACAACTAGCACAGGTAGCCATGAGGCACGCACCAGTGGATGAGAGAAGATGGGTAGACCTGGAATCCCTACTAATGGGGTCAGACCCCCGCAGTTTCATATCTGGGTTCCCAGGGAAGATAGACCAATTCTTAGGACAACCTGCCCAGCTATATTAAACTCATTAAGAATATGGGACGCCTCAGCGGCAAAATATAAACTGGCCTCCTCTCCATCTCCACTGACTCCCATACTGAGAATTAGGGCATTCCCCCCGGGTTTGGCAGCGAGGGATTTCACGAACATAGAAAAGGTGGGTGAGGCGAAACCAACCTCGCCACTGTACACTGGAGAAGCCTGGTTGCTCGCCTGCTGCCTTTGGACTATGGCCCCATGTTAAAAGACATCTTTTTTCCCTGCAGAAAATACTTATTCATGCTTTTCTGTCAGGTGTTCGGTAGATTCAATCTACCGAACAACCGCACGAATGAATAGACCACCTGGGAGCTGGAGTGTGCCGGCAATTAACCTCCCTGAAGCTGCGGTTAACAGCAGCTTAATTGACGAATGCTGGGTGGCCGCCATTCGTATCACGAACGCGAGGTCGCTGCCATTTTAAACATGCAAATGCACAGCGATGTTCGACGCTTAATTCATGGAACTAAAATCGGACACAGTTTTGCGCGAACACCGCTGAAGCCGCCGACCTCCCTTCTTGTTCGGTGAAAGTGCACGAACGGCCCGGTGTTCGGTAGTTTTGTTTGAGTGTGTTGTGCCCCAGATAGGAATCCTATAGAGCCCATTCGCATGAAACTGACTGTGTAAAGACTTTGGCTACATGGCGATTAAACTGTATTCGTGTGGTCTGAGTGCCATTCGCTTAATAATGTGCGCTCAGATCTGAGCTATCTGGGGATATGTTACATGTCTGTGTTTTATGTACTGAATGTAACTGTAGGTAATTTTATGACTTTTACTGTTTGTTTTCTGCCATGTGGTTAATGGAGTTTTGCCTCTGTCTTTGGAGATAGTTGAATTACTTCCCAATTATCTCCAGGGCAGAGAGGAGGGATTGTGATGCATTGTGGGATGGTTGAAATGTGTAAGTCTGTGATTGGTCCTGTTACCCTTTGTGTCCCAGTCTCCCATTTGGTCCCCTAGGGCAGTGTCCACCAGGTGGGAGACCTGCATAAAAGCCGGGCAGTTAGCCCCAGTAAATCAGTTCCTGCTTAACCCTCAAAGTGAAGTGTCGTCTCATTATTGGGGGAGGATTTACTGTATGCTGTTAGAGACTGATTGCCAGGAGTGTAAGCCGCTTGGGGACTTACTATCTATATGCATATATGCTCGGAAACACGGGAATGAGGATCTCTGGCTTACGCGGACGCCTGGGAAAGAGAGCTAGGGGAGGTTCTAGAGGGAATAGAGTGGAGACAAATCTGGGAAGCTAACACCTCACTCTCCATATGCGTAACCCTCCAAGAATAGGCCTGTAAAACAATGTTTAGGTAGTACACCACACCCGCAAAATTATACAACATGAAACAAGCAACATCTGATGTCTGCTGGAGGGGTTGTGGGTTTAAAGGAACATATATTCACATGTGGTGGGAGTGCCCCCAAGCACAATCCTTTTGGGCCCAAGTATTCAACATGATCAAACGCATATTCCACAGAGCACCAAGCCTAAACCCATGGACATACTTACTCAGAGGCTTGGACGAGGAGGGAACAGAAACTGACCCACAAGATCACCTTAGCCGCTAGGAGAGCAATAGCACAAATATGGTTACAAACCTCACTCCCACCAATACAGAGGGTCATATCCAACATTAAAGAGGTATACCTTATGGATAGATTGTCTGCTCTATTAAAAGGGACCATGTCCAGTTTCGACAAATTATGGGGCCCATGGCAGAATAGTGATCTCTCAAATGGAGAGAATATATAGGACGTGGGGAGACAAAAGACACCCGCCGGAGGACTCCATACAATACCTGACATCACCCCCCCCTTCCCTCGCTCTTTTTATTTTATTTTAATTTATTTATTTATTTTATACAACTCAAGCTAGATTAGGCCAAATGTACACAGGCACCAACCACCACCGCATGGTATATGGATAGATAACCAAAGCGGAACATCCTCCTCTAGAGGAAGACGTGCAGGTGGTGGAGTAAATTAAACCACATTAACTCAAATTAAATGATCAATTCCTCTAAACGAGGGGGCAGGACACAGTGATCACACAGGGACACAGGTCCCCTGCTACGAACCACACCCCTACCGTACCATAATAAGGGAATACAATATAAACGTTTAAAGGAGCTATCAGTACTTAAGCTAAGTTTATATTCTCGAAGTGTAATTACATAAATCCTTGACAAGAGGCCAAACAAGCCCAATGTTAACTATATACTAGAAAACAACAAATTAGCTAATATAGCATAAAAAAGCAACATGAGCTAAAAAAGTGGGATAGCACATATAATATAGAGGATATAAAATACAACCTGTCTAACAGGACGTGATCTCAAGTGGTCTAAAGGATAATAAACAAAATATAGTGAAGTATGTAAAGAAAGAGACAATATCATCCAAGAGTTAGATATATGCCTGCTGATTGCGACCTGAATGTTTTCAGACTTGAAGGAATTTCCATTTCTGCATACAGATACCCCTAAGGGGAGATAAGCACAGACCATCTATACTTCTTGTAAGTTCTCTACCTCCTGGATGATATTGTCTCTTTGATACTTCACTATATTTTGTTTATTATCCTTTAGACCACTTGAGATCACGTGCTGTTAGACAGGTTGTATTTTATATCCTCTATATTATATGTGTAACAAACTATTTAATTCCCCTACTTTAACCCTTTGTGTCACTATACCCCACTCCCTCTAGCATGTAAGCTCATCAACCCCCTCTGTTCCTGTACGTCAGTGGTCTGATCTCAATTATGTGTCTGTTAGTCCACCCATTGTACAGCGCTATGGAATTTGTTGGCGCTATATAAATAATAAAATAATAATAAAATAATAATAATAATAATAATAATAATAATAATGTGCTATCCCACTTTTTTAGCTCATCTTGCTTTTTTAAGCTTTATTAGCTAATTTGTTGTTTTCTTGTATTTTGTTTGAGTGAGTGAGGTACACTCTTGGTGATAGCACGTTTTTCACTTCTGAGATTACGCTATAGTACTATTTCTATATTAACTATATACTGTTGTGTTTAAATACTATGTGTACTGACATACATATACCTTTGTTCCAAGCGTTTGTATAACGATGGGCTTCTGCACAAGCCAAAAATGCTACTGTTTTGCATGCCACTTATGTCAAGATGGAAAAATAAAGAAATTAAAAAAAAAAAAATGGGGAGGGGATAGATTTCCTGTGATCATGCTTCCTTAAATACTAAGAAAAGAGGGGTGGCTATAGTGTTCTCTAAAGAGATCGAAGTTGTTATCAAATACCAAGACGCTGATAAAGAGGCCAGATATTTAATCCTAGTTTGTGAAATAGACAAAAACACATACACCTTAGTAAATATATATTTACTAAATGTAGACCCAATGTCTACATTTGCTAAGATAATGTGTAAAGTACAGAATATAATGAAAGGTACTCTGATTATCGCCTGGGACTTTAATTGCGTACTGGACCCTATGGAAAGAGATTATACTCATATATCCAGTATGCATGGCTCATATTCGAGAATAGACATGTGTCTAGTAAAGTCTAATTCGATCTCTTCTATTGATAAGATTATAATAAAAGAGAATACATGGTTTGAAAAATCTGGTTGGAACGATCGAAGTTAAATCTTCTTAATTTCTTCTTGTCATCAGTTGATATATATAGATATATATATATATATATATATATATATACACACACACGTCTTTTGTATATATAGTCTTGGGCCAAATGCTGGCCACATTAATATATGTCTATATTAATGAAAAGTACTAATACGCAATCTGACTTACGGTTTCTTCAGGTTTATTCTTCGTTACTGATACATAATAAAACAACAAAGGATGTTATAGGATAATGGATTTCAACAGCAGATGGTAATTCCTGGACTTCTGATAGGAGAGTTACATCCTTACATCTTTACATAGAGAGAGAGCCAGAAAGCCAAAAGCCAAGAGCCAAGAGACCTTGTGTCTCTTTGTTCATTTACTATACTAAAACCCCAGCTTACATTCCAGAGCTCTCACACCATCTGTTAGTTATGTCAATCCAGACATCCATATATAATCAATATAAACATAGAATATGCAATATTCTACATGGTCCGACCATAGTTTCATATTGATAGATATAAGGAAACACAAAACATAGTCAATGAAAACCTGGAGACTGAATGATAGACAAATTAAAAATGATATGAATAATAATGAAGTATCTAAACTTTTAAAACTTTTCTTCACAGAAAATAATCCAATTGATACTTCATACACTATGAATTGGTGCGCTCATAAGGCAGTCATGAGGGGCTACTTAATTAAAATGGATCACATACAAAGGGAAAAACCTGGGAAAAACTTATCTGATTTATACATTGCTTTCTATAATCTTTCTAATTTGAATAAATCTAAACCATCACTTGATAGAAAACTAAAATTAAAGGATCTACAAAATGAAATTAACTTAAAAACAGAAGAACAAATTAAAGTTACTATAAACAAACTGAAGTTAAAAAATTACTACACGGGTAACAGAGCTAATAAGAATTTAACTAGGAAACTGCGACATCAGAGATCAAGAAATAGGATCGAAACAGTTAAAGACGACCAAATGGTATACACTACTCCCGAACAAATTGGTAAAAAACGTAATACATTTTATCAGGAATTATATAACTTATATATAAAAAAGAGAAAAGAAGAGGAAGATCCTCTCGTATCAAGACAGGAAGGATCCTCCTACTACAGCTACCCCTAGATGAATAAATTAAATTGCAAGCTAATGTGACCAAAAAGCGATTGAAATAGAGTGTAGTGCAAATAAGTATAATATCCCAAAAGAGGAAACACAAATGTTTACTATTGTATAATATCCACAATCATTCACAGTTGAAACATTCAATGTGAGCTAAGAGACAAAGTTGCCACACTTGTAACTCATATAGTGGTAATTGGTGGAAACACTGTGTCATAGTATCCTCACAATATATATAAAAAAAAAGTACTGTGATGATTGAAAAGTGCTGTGTCCTAAACACAAATAATAGTAGAAATTGGCGTATAATTACTCCTCTATATATAATCAACAATTGCCCTAAGGTCCTGTTGTATAGAAAGGAAATCGAAAGGATAGAGAGGAGAATATATATTGAAAAATAAAGGGGGAAAAAAGAAAGAGTACACAGTGGAGTCCTCCCCACAAAACACCTCCACTATAATAATCCCCCCTCTCTCTAAGTAAAATATCACCACTATTAATAAAGACCGGCCGGTCAGTATAATATCTGGGCACAGCACTGCAGATGAAACAAAACAAAAGTACTAGTAAATAATAATCATATCATAACACAAAGCACCCAACGCGCGTTTCGGTGGACAAACCGCCTTTCTCAAGGGCATAAAGTATAACAAAGAGTCCCCGCTTACATTCACCTGTTATAAAGGAGATCACTCCTCCTCCTCTTTAATTCTAGGACATAATTATGAGTAGACCGCCAATAGGAAATCTCTATCAGTCTCCCATTCAGATTGGGAGAACTACGGTGGCCGCGAACGTCCAAAAATATAAAGTCCGCGCATGCGAGAGGACTTAGAAACCGGTATGCATGCCGATAATAGTATTGGGCTAATCTGAGGCAACGTCCTCAGAATATAAGCGCAAAAATCATCCTATGCTCAGAATATATGTGTCCCCTGTGTACAGGCTCTCTACAGGGCTTTTACACTGCCTTAGGAGAAATACAAATTTAGTTATTATTATTATTATTATTATTATTATTATTATTGCCATTTATATAGCGCCAACAGATTCCGTAGCGCTTTACAATATTATGAGAGGGGATTTAACTATAAATAGGACAATTACAAATAAACTTACAGGAACAATAGGTTGAAGAGGACCCTGCTCAATCGAGCTTACATTCTATAGGAGGTGGGGTGAAAAACACATTAGGACAGGAATTTGCAATCAAATAAGGTGGGCTGCCCTTTAGGAGAGGGCAAGAGACGGGTATGTGAGGTAGGGGTTAGTCTTGGAGGCCATAAGCTTTCCTAAAGAGATGGGTTTTAAGGCACTTCTTAAAAGATGCAAGACTACGGGAGAGTCGGATGGCGGTAGGCAGGCTATTCCATAGGAAGGGAGCCACCTGCGAGAAGTCCTGCAAGCGCGAGTTGGCCGTACGGGTGCGGACAACGGACAGGAAGTGGTCACGGGCAGAGCGGAGAGACCGAGAAGGGACATACCTGTGGATCTGTGAGGAGATATAAGAGGGGCTAGAGTTGTTCAGTGCTTTTTAGGTGTGAGTTAGTGCCTTGAATTGACTCCTATAGCACACAGGAAGCCAATGTAAGGACTGGCAGAGGGGTGAGGTGTGAGAGAACCGACTAGAGAGGAAAATTAGTTAAATGTAGTTATATGCGGACAATACCACTATCACATTGACATCTCCTGAACTCTCTCTTTCGGAGTTAATGCAAGAAATTAATAAATAGGGTTTGGTATATAAGTATAAACTAAACATCTCAAAATCTATGGCATTTCATAAGAATATAGATCAATCCATAGTGGATACATTAAGTGGAGAATATGATTTTCTTTGGACTAAAAAATAAATTAATTACTTAGGAATAATAATTCCTTCAAAGGTGGCAAACACCATGGAAATAAATATTATGAAGCTATTAAAACATACAAATAAAACAGTGAAATTATGGAGAAAAGTGAGCATTTCTTGGTGTGGGAGAATTAATAGTGTAGATGCATATATTGTACCCAAATGGTCTATTTATTTTTAATGCTTCCCCTAAACATTTCCAAAAACTGGCTTGATGTGATTCAAGCCAGTTTTTCATCTTTCATATGGAATAATAAAATACCAAGGATTAAATTAAAGGTACTTTTTTCCTAATATAAAACTTGTATATTATGCGAATGTAGTAAAACACATATATAAATCACAAGAAAAACATATGACTGTAGACCCCTGGTATTTGATTGAAGCAGAAGCTACTAAGACTAGCAATTTGGAGTATTATTTATGGTTTAATAGCGATAAGAAGTGCACAGAGCTTCTTATAGATAAATCATTAATTCTATCCCAACTACTACAAGTATGGGAGGAGATTAAAAAAGTTTTAGGAATAGTTCAGTATATTCCCAAAACCTGTAAATTCATTGTATTAGAACAGAATATCAAAGATTTGTCTTTAAAATATTGGCCAAATCTTCACATATTTAAGAATAAAAAACTTTTTAGAAGTAAATGTTTTGAAATCTTCTTCCCAATTATCATGATATATAGAAAACATCTTTAATTATAACCAGGTGAATAAAGTCACCTCCAAAGCAAATCTCCTTCTCGATGATAATCCAGTGAAAATAATAAACTCTTGGGAATAAGATCTGAAAACAAGTAGATCTATATAAGAATGGTGTTCCTCCTTGAATCAAACATATAAAAGGCATCATATTCTCACTCAAATCAAGACACAACTTAATATGGAAAAATCTCTCTGTGTCAGTTATATTACTAATAGTCGGAAAACTGCCGTATATGAGAATTGGTTAAACAAATTGTAAACTTTATAATGAAGTTTTATTCTGCCTTGTCAAGAATGTTTGGATTAATGCTATAAATTTATGTAATGATATTTGTATTATGTGTTTGTTTTTAAGACTGTAATATCAAGATGCTGTGAGTTTTGTACTTATAATTATATACGTTAAAATATAATAAAGAAATATAAAAATAAAAAAAACATATTCCATGACAATAAGTTGAAACAAAAAATGTGGATGAAATATAAAATATCAACCACAAACGATGCCGCAACACCAAGTTTTGTAGTATAATTGGTATCAGGTAGATTCTTAGTGCATACATAGGAATCCTGAGATCATATGGTTGATGGGGTTTAAATCCTGGTGCTGGGCTTTTCCCAATAAAAGAAAATATCTCACAATATAAGTACAATAGTCCGCACGCAGGCATGAGCCCCTATAGTCCATCCAAAAAATTAAATGGAGTATATGGAAAATATGAAAAGTGCACATTTATTGATATAAAAAAAGACATAAACAAATGGCATTAGAATGTCTTGGCAGCCCTCATATGTACTCAAGGGTTGAAGCAGGCATAATATATTGTACAAATGACACGTCTCCAAAAATAGCATAGATAGCCAGGCAAAAGAAACAAGCTTTGCAAAAATAGGAAAGATGAATGAAAGAAATAACACCTTTTTGTGTCATTTTACCCCACTCCGTCTAGCATGTAAGCTCATTGAGCAGGGCCCTCAACCCCTCTGTTACTGTGTCACTATACCCCACTCCCTCTAACATGTAAACTCACTGAGCAGGGCTCTCAATCCCTCTGTTACTGTGTCACTATACCCCACTCCCTCTAACATGTAAACTCACTGAGCAGGGCCCTCAATCCCTCTGTTACTGTGTCACTATACCCCACTCCCTCTAGCATGTAAGCTCATTGAGCAGGGCCTCAATCCCTCTATTACTGTGTCACTATACCCCACTCCCTCTAACATGTAACCTCACTGAGCAGGCCCTCAATCCCTCTGTTACTGTCACTATACCCCACTCCCTCTAACATGTAAGCTCACTGAGCAGGGCCCTCAACCCCTCTGTTACTGTGTCACTATACCCCACTCCCTCGAACATGTAACCTCACTGAGCAGGGCCTCAATCCCTCTGTTACTGTGTCACTATACCCCACTCCCTCTAACATGTAAACTCACTGAGCAGGACCCTCAATCCCTCTGTTACTGTGTGTCCAACTTGTCTAGTTACAACTACATGTCTGTTCGTCTACCCATTGTAAAAAAGCTGCAGAATTTGAAGGCGCTCTATAAATATCATAATAATAATAATAATAATAATTGTCTCAATACCTGCTTCTGCCAGACAAGGCAGAGACCACCGACACCAATACCCGAAAAATAAGTGATGAAAATATCCTGGATGCATTTTGCACCTCCCTGGTGCTTTCTCAACATCACATTGTTTATATCAATAAATGTGCACTTCTTTCATACTTTCCATATCCTCCATTTTATGTTTTCTATGGACTATAGGGGCTCAACCCTGTGTGCGGACTATTGTACTTCTATTGTAAACATAGAAACATAGAATGTGACGGCAGATAAGAACCATTCAGCCCATCTAGTCTGCCCAATATTTCTAAATACTTTCATTAGTCCCTAGCCTTATCTTATAGTTAGGATAGCCTTATGCCTATCCCACGCATGCTTAAACTCCTTTACTGTGTTAACCTCTACCACTTCAGCTGGAAGGCTATTCCATGCATTCACTACCCTCTCAGTAAAGTAATACTTCCTGATATTATTTTTAAACCTTTGTCCCTCTAATTTAAGATTATGTCCTCTTGTTGTGGTAGTTTTTCTTCTTTTAAATATAGTCTCCTCCTTTACTGTGTTGATTCCTTTATATATTTAAATGTTTCTATCATATCCCCCCTGTCTCGTCTTTCCTCCAAGCTATACATGTTAAGATCCTTTTAACCTTTCCTGGTAAGTTTTATCCCGCAATCCATGAACCAGTTTAGTAGCCCTTCTCTGAACCCTCTCTAAGGTATCAATATCCTTCTGAAGATACGGTCTCCAGTACTGTGTACAATACTCCAAGTGAGGTCTCACCAGTGTTGTTCTGTACAATGGCATGAGCACTTCCCTCTTTCTACTGCTAATACCTCTCCCTATACAACCAAGCATTCTGCTAGCATTTCCTGCTGCTCTATTACATTGTCTGCTTACCTTTAAGTCATCAGAAATAATCAGCCCTAAATCCCTTTCCTCATATGTTGAGGTTAGGACTCTATCAAATACTCTGTACTTTGCCCTTGGGTTTTTACGTCCAAGATGCATTATCTTGCACTTATCCACATTAAATGTCAGTTGCCACAATTCTGACCATTTTTCTAGTTTACCTAACTCATTTGCCATTTGGCTTATCCCTCCTGGAACATCAACCCTGTTATATATCTTAGTATCGTCAGCAAAAAGACATACCTTGCCATCAAGACCTTCTGCAATATCACTATTAAAAATATTAAAGAGAATGGGTCCAAGTACAGATCCCTGAGGTACCCCACTGATGACAGGTCCAAGCTTCGAATATATTCCATTAACTACAACCCTCTGTTGCCTGTCACTCAGCCACTGCCTTACCCATTCACCAATATTGGAATCCAAACTTAAAGATTGCAGTTTATTGATAAGCCTTCTATGTGCAACAGTGTCAAAAGCCTTACTGAACTCTAGGTAAGCAATGTCTACTGCACCACCCTGATCTATAATTTTAGTTACCCAATCAAAAAAATCAATAAGATTAGTTTGGCATGATCTCCCTGAAGTAAACCCATGTTGTCTCTGATCTTGAAATCCATGTGTTTTTAGATGTTCAACAATCCTATCCTTTAACATGGTTTCCATCACTTTCCCCACTACTGAAGTAAGGCTTACTGGCCTATAGTTGCCCGACTCCTCCCTATTACCTTTCTTGTAAATGAGCACAACATTCGCTAACTTCCAATCTTCTGGGACTACTCCTGTTAACAATGATTGGTTAAATAAATCTGTTAATGGTTTTGCTAGTACACCACTAAGCTCTTTTAATAGCTTTGGGTGTATTCCATCAGGTCCCATTGACTTATTTGTCTTTACTTTTGACAGTTGAAATAGAACCTCTTCCTCTGTAAATTCACGTGTAATAAAGGACTCATTTATCCTTTTTCTCATCCCTTTCCTTCATTTTCATCTGTAAATACAGAACAAAAATATTCATTGAGGCAGTCAGCTAGACCTTTATCCTCTTCTACATACCGTCCTTCTTTTGTTTTTAATCTAACTAATCCTTGTTTTACTTTTCTTTTCTCATTTATGTATATAAAAATGTTTTATCCCCCTTTTTTACTGACTGTGCTATTTTCTCTTCTGTGTGTGATTTGGAAGCTCTTATAACTTGCTTAGTCTCTTTCTGCCTAATCTTATAGGTCATTTTGTCTTCCTCACTCTGGGTTTTTTTATAATTCCTTAATGCTAACTTTTTGTTTTTAACTATTTTGGCCACATCTGTGGAGTACCACATTGGTTTCTTGATTTTTTTGGCTTTTACTGACAAGCCTAATGCAAATTTTCTGTTGCCTTCAATAGTGCAACTTTTAAATAATCCCATTTCTCTTGGGCTCCATTTAAATTGCTCCAGTCTGATAATGACTCCACTACACATATTCTAATTTTAGAAAAGTCTGTTTTTCTAAAGTCTAAAACTATTGTTTTTGTGTGGTGTGACTCAGTCACTGTTCTTATATTAAACCACACAGACTGATGATCATTGGATCCTAAACTTTCACCTACAGTAATATCTGATACCAAATCTCCATTTGTTAACACTAAATCTAGTATTGCCTCTTTACGAGTTGGCTCCTTAACAACTTGTTTTAGAGACAATCCCAGTAGGGAGTTTAGAATATGTGTGCTCCTGGCACAAGTAGCTAATTTTGTTTTCCAATTTACATCAGGAAGATTAAAGTCACCCATGATGATAACTTCCCCCTTCATTGTCATTTTAGTTATTTCCTCAACTAGTAGATTATCTATCTCTTCAATTTGCCCTGGGGGCCTATAAATCACACCTACACGAGTTACTGTGTGATTACCAAATTCTAACGTAACCCAAACGGACTCTACGTTTGCCTCACTAACTTTTATTAGGCTAGATTTTATGCTATCCTTCACCTACAGGGCCACCCCTGCCTCTTTCTTGCCTTCCCTATCTTTCCTATATGAAGAGTACCCTGGTATTGCTGTGTCCCAGTCATTTTTCTCATTATACCATGTCTCAGTAACAGTGACTAAATCTACACTATCAGTTGCCATTATTGCCACAGGTTCATGGATCTTTTTCCCTAAACTGCGAGCATTTGTAGACATGAATCTAAGCTTATCATTTTTAACACACTTGCTACAGGCACCTTCTGTCCTTGTTTTGGGGGACAATTGGATTGATGTTTTATCACCCTTTTGCCCCCCCCCTCCTAGTTTAAATACATCCTAGCAAAACCTCTGAACTGCTCACTGAGAACATTTGTTCCCTTTTGAGATAGATGCAAACCATCTTTTTTGTACAGCTTATCTCCATTCCAAACAGAGCTACCATGAGAAATAAAGCCAAATCCTTGATCCCGACACCATTCACCAAGCCACAAATTAAAGTCCCTAATACGCATCCGCCTGTCGTTCTGAGTGTTATGCACATATTGTAAGATATTAACATATTCCATGCATCAAATCAAACCATTTTCTGCCTTAATTATTAAATACTAATTTTAGTAACAATTTCTGCTTAATCTACTCTGAGGAAAGAAAATGCTGCTCATCTCTACTCTAAGTTACTGACTGATTAAGTTATCAAATCCTCTAACCTGGCTGTTTAACAAGTAAGCTTTCTTAGATTTTTTATTTTCTTAAAGTGACATTACAATAATTTGTCCTACAATTGTGCCCAAAAATACATTTCTAACTTTGGTTCTTACAGACAGAGATAAAAAATGCATTATAGTAGCTAAACCAGAGGTAGAGACACACAGCCTAAACATCTGACACCCTGAGGACGATCTCTCTCTCAACTGTTTCTATCTTGAAGTCTTTGTCTTCTCTGCTAACAGTTTGGAAAATACTGTTTAACTTTTTCCACACCTTAACTATTTAGCACTGGACTAATCTATCTTCCAAAGAACAAATGAGAATCCTAATACAGAAAGGCTGTATATTTTTATTTATATTTTACTAAAATATATCTGGGTAATAGCGGAATTAGATTCCAAAACTCTAGAATCATATTTAGCCTAAAATGGAATCAATAGATTAGTAATATCAGACTTCAGCGGAAATTGGTCATTTATATTGATTAATTGATTAATTGAATTAAAGGGACACTATAGTCACCAGAACAACCGTAGCTTAATGTAGTTTTTCTGGTAAGTATAATCATTGTCTTCATGCATTTTCATGTAAACACTGTCTTTTCAGTGAAAAGTTAGTGTTTACATTCCCCGCTAGGGACACCTCCAGTGGCCACTCCTCAGATGGCCACTGGAGGTGCTTCCTGGGGCAGTGCTGGACAGTAGGCAGCACTGCCATTCACTGTCTCCACGCTCTGCATGGGAACCCTTAATTTTCCTCATAGAGATGTATTGACTGTTTTCGGCTTCTATCTCATAGCCGGTCAAAACTCTACCTCAATTCCACATTACAAACCACCAAACTGGTTTGAGTGCTTTTTAGATATGTTCACTTAGATAAGGGCTATCCGGGGGCTCTTGACGGTTTTCCATGTATTTTGGGGGGTACTTTTGGGGTGTTAATTGTTTTTGTATTTTTCTGTACCTGGGAGATAGTTGAGTTGTAAGTTTCCTGACTCAATTATCTCTCAGGCACATAGAGGAGTTTACTGTATGTATAAATTGAGAGCGCGTGGCTGCATTCAGCAGATCTACTCCCAGCATTCAGTCTGGACTAATGTGTGGGGGTTAAAGGTGATACCAGCGATATTAACTTTCATGTGTAAAGTGGGAGTGGGAGTCCGAGGCAGCGATATACTGGTGGTCCTCCACAGTTACAATTTAGCAAATTAGAAGTGTTGAATTCAGTCTTTCAAATGGTTAAAGCTCAGTGAAAGCTTTGTTAGCCAGCATTGAAATGATTATATTGGTGCTGGTTAAATAGAGCCTGTCAGCACATATTGTTATTACTCTGAGCTGCACTGTTTGTGTATCAGTAACTGAAAGTGGTTGTGTACTTTGCTCTAATTTCGAAGTGATCAATGCTTAAATTATAAAATTGCTTACTGTAGAAATCATATATTGAGCTATTTGATTATTAAAATCAGCTTACTGATAGGTCCGTTTACTGTCACGTATCTCTTTACCACCTATTGCATAACCTGTGTGTTTCATCTGTTGTTGATTTATAATTTAATAAGGCTTATGTTTAAACTGCATTATCCCTTTAGAAATTAACTATATATTTTGGATGTTTCACTACTAAGAGTAAGTTTATTGCCTTATCTGTGTGCTATTACCTGTGCACTACTTGCTATGTATGCCACCCTCTAATGGTTGATCATTTCTATAATTGATCTTCAGTCTCATTAGCCTTAATTATTTGTTTTAATTAGAAATTATATTTGATTGTGATTGCTATAAATATAATTATTATTGTATTGTTCATTTATTTTTACTCATGTTTATAATTATATCACAATAAATTATATTATTATAATAGGTTGTGATTATTTGTGTGAAATATAACATTCACTAATTATTATTATTTTATTATTTACATAGCACCAGCAAAATTAAGTAGTGCTCTACAAGGTCTAAAAATAGCCAAAATAGGGGGGCGGAGCCTGACCGCGAGACGGGCTAGACGCCATTTCTGAGAGCTCCTACCCGGCGAGTGAAATCCGCCGTAAATCTAACATAACCAGACCCCATCCGAGCTTGAAACCAGCGGGCACAGATTGGGGATATCCCGCGGCACCGACAGATGCCTTTTCAATACAACCCGAGGCAGACCAAACCAAAAAAGAAGACCGGGGCCTACTTCACTCCGATGCTTGCAGACCTCGAGGCACTGTTTGGCGGAGCGGGCGCACATAGGGCAGCTGAGACCCCGGCTTACCCGGCAACAACTCTCCACAGTCCTACACCAGCAATGGGGAGACGTTCACAGAGGCCACAAACGTCCCAGGCAACGGAACAGCAGGACATTGGCACTCTCCTACAACAGCAGGTACCATCCAAAATGGCGGCCACTAACGGTCCTGATCCCCCTGACATGCCTAGCCAGACACACATCCCAGCAACACAGGGGGACCCACACTCCATGACTGGGGACATCCCTGGAGGCACAGCCCCTGCCACTAAGCAGGATCTCCACAATATGCAAAATACCTTGCTGGAAATACAGAGGCTCCTAACTGCAGACATGTCCTCCCTGAAATCTAACATGCAGCAGCTCAATGACAGGACAACTCACACTGAAGGGGACATTGGGAAACTCCAAAATGAAGTAGCTGAACTGAAAACTGCAATGGTCCACTTAAAAACCACACAACAGGCTATGTCAATTCAAATGACGGCATATGAAGATAGACATCGCCGTAATAACCTAAAAATCCGCGGGATACCCCCAGAGATCGATTCAGAGGAACTACCTCACTATACAAGGAGACTTATTGCATCACTGTTGCCGCCAGCGCTAGCTAAAAAATTCACTATCAGTGGACTGTACAGACTGCCAACCATCACTAAGACGGCAGCCCCAATCACTGGTGACGTCATCCTCCGATGCAATACATTACAAGATAAGGGCCAGATCATGGCAGCAGTGAGGGGTAAAACCCCATTACCATTTGAAGGATCGCACCTAACCCTCACTAAAACTACACTTCAATGGCGCAAATCACTGCAGTCACTCACCAGCCGCCTGCGCTCTGCTGGGATAACATACAGATGGGGCATGCCAAGATCCCTACTAATAGTACACAATGGGACGACCCACAAGCTTACAACTGAAGCGGAGGTACCTGAAATACTCCACACACTGGGCCTTACTGAAACGCCAACCGTAACGGCTGCTCCCCAAGCCGAACACACCTGGGACCCTGAATCAACGACCCCATTCGTACCGAGAACCACACCTATTACCTGACTGATCAAGAAATGGGCGCAACTATCCCACACGGAAGAACGAACGTTACCAGACCACCAAGCATACTGGCTTATATTATGCATTATACTAACCTCTGTTCGGATTTCTCTACACACACTGGTTACCCCACTCATACCCGTTATACATACTAACAGACCCAGAGAGGGGCAGCCTCAGAAGCACCCCGCATACACATAGAATATACAACCTACCACCACCCGGTATACATACTAAACAGTTCCGGGAAAAGGCAGCCTCACACCCGTCTCGCATACGCACATAAGATACACCCACAAGAGGTGTACAACACCCCCCCCCGATGCCCCCTTGGTTAGGGGTACTTACCTACTGGGATAACCGAAACAAACCTCTGGCTAACACTACTAACACAATGGTTACCCACATGCTCCCCTCACCAACGCACTCATAACTTAACACAATGCTACAACAAAACCTACTAGTACTCCCATGTAAAAACAAAATGTGCGAATGTTTCCTAAGATGTCTTGTTAACTAACCCATTACCAACCTTGTTACCCTGCATTATAATTACAGTGCCCGTCCTGGCTGTTGGGGCCGGACGTGATCATGTAAAAACAAAAACGCACCAAAAATAAAGAATTAAAAAAAAAAAAAATAGCCAAAATAGTGGGAGGTTCTTTAGCTTACCAAATTAGGGAATTACAGTGCCAAAATATTGTTTTTTAAATATTAATTTTAAAAAAGTATGTTTCATAATTTTTATAAAATATTATTTTTAATATTTTCATTCCCCCATACATATTCTCACAATTTTCAAAATGTATGCCAAGAGAGACAAACTGAAAAAAATAAGTAATCGTTTTTTAATTTTCTCTCTTAGCTTAAAATTTTCAACTCAGTTCACAGTTCAGTGAATGGACCCCAATATGTCTAATTTTGTATCCCAACTGCATCCACAATCTTATTTCATATAATTTGCTTTACTGAATTTTATTTGTTTTTATTATTTTTAATGATAATAACAATGTGCATGTTTATCTCTGACTGTAACAATATTATATTTTACAATATTAGATAATGGCATCTTTAAATATTTTATATTTTTATACTTTAAATATCACAGAGCAGTTGGAGAGGACATTTTTTTAAATTTTTTTATTTTCCACTTTCAATTAGAACCCAAACCAAACCCATATCTCACTGGTATCTGTGGACAAACTCTGATCTTAAAGGAACACTCCACTGCTTAACTACGACAACAATAAAAAAAATATATATACCTCAAATGAAAACATACATGCATTTAATTATAATTGTTTTTTATTTTTGATACCTGGGTGTTTTCTGTGTCAGCCGAGGCCACAGGTTCTACTGAACGTCTACACACATATATACTTTGGGTAGCGGTTTTGGATTCTGGGACTACTATAAAAGTTGGAATCTCAGCATGCCAAATGTTGCCAAGTTTTAGCTTTTTTTTTTTTTACATTTTTCCCATGTTTTAATATTTTATTTCTATTTAATATTGTGTAATGTATACATATGTGGTTAAAAAAAAAGCCCTATTTCTCCTTTAAAAAAAAAATATATAAAATGTATAGATACTCTTAAACAGAAAGAGGTAAATTGTGGTAGAATGAACGCATGGTAAAAATGCCAAAAAGACATTTGTCACAAACACGTCACATCTCAAAGTAGTCTTGCTACTTAAGGGACTAAATTCAATAGCTAATTAGTTTATGCAGGAAATTATTTATTTATTTTCTAGAATAATTAATCTCCAGAGTATTTACCTCCTGAGTTACCCTCTATAAAATATTGAGAAATCAAAGAATTTCATCAAACGCTCTAGTTTCCTTAATCACATGTATTGATACCCAAGTGTTTTCTCAAAATGTAATTATGTTTCTATCATTTATCTGATGGGTTTCTAATGTATTATTCTCCTGGAATAAAAGGTAAGTAAATCACTAAATAATGAAGTAAATAGCCTCTAGTTATAGATACATATTTCACAACCATCTTAAATGCGACATATATTTAAATAATAAACTATATTTATGGATTGGCTATTCAGAGCTATTTTTTTTACATTTTTATTTTAAAATCACCATAGCTCACTGTTCACAGTATATTCACTATAGATATAAATTAATGTATCAGACATGTTTAATGATAAAAATGAATATTGTGAAACACACAAGTTTATCCACTAAACACCAAATTAGTGAACTGCAATTCAAATTGTGAAACAGAAAAAAAAGGCCAGAATGTGACTACAGCTATTACAGAGAATTTCTCCAAATTATCTATTTTGGCCTACATTTTTACAGTTCATATTTACATTTATTACAATTGCGGTTTAGTGAACAAACTCTGCAGTTTTAACATTTTGTTCAGATAAATTAAAATCAGTAAATTATGTTTTTTTTTTTTAAGAACTCAGCAGAATGGCAATCCGGAACCAGACCATTACCACTGAATTTATCCTGTTGGGATTTTCTACGGATCTGAAAATCAATGTTACTATATTTTTATTGTTTTTACTGATATATTTAGTAACATTTGTTGCAAACTGCTTTATCATTTGCGTCATTTTTTGCAACATGCGTTTGCACATGCCAATGTATTTCTTTCTGTGCAATGTAGCATTTTTGGATTTGTGTTTTTCTACAAACTCGGTGCCCCGCTTCCTGGTAGACCTTCTCCAAATCCAGAGGACAATTTCATTTGCCGCATGCGCTATCCAATTATATGCAGGTTTGTTTTTGGGAACAACTGAGTGCATTCTTCTCGCGGCAATGGCTTATGATCGTTATGTAGCCATTTGCCACCCACTACACTATGCTCTACTTATGAGTATGACTATTTGCTGCCGAATAGCAGTCTTTGTGTGGATACTGAGTTTTTTCATATCTGTTGTTCCTTCCCTTACAATGCCTATTGACTTATGTTTCCCGAACATTGTCAATCATTTTACATGTGAGGTCCTGGCGGTGTTAAAACTGGCGTGTGGTGACACCTCCCGAAGTGAAGTATTGATATTTTCCATTAGTTTCATTTCACTCCTTGTTCCCTTTACATGTATCTTAGTATCTTATGGCTGCATAATATATTCTGTGCTTCAGGTTCGGTCAGTCGAGAAAAACAAGGCATTTTCCACCTGCATATCACATATCACCGTGGTGGTTTTATGGTTTGGCTCAGCAATGATCTTGTATTTTGGATCCTCGACCAGCTACGCATCAGATCAGGAAAAATATATTTCTATTTTTTATGTTGTTATCACACCAGTGTTAAATCCTTTAATTTATAGCTTTAAAAATAAAGAAATTACTGAAAACATGAAAAAAATGCTCATGTAAAAATGTTAGCTTTCATGAATTATACCAAAAACATGACTTTGCAAAATGGTACATCTAAGTGTATTACAGAACTGAGCCAAGTATCAATTGTTACAATAACAGACACAGTATTGGATGGGTGTCAAAGAGTAATGAAAAGAGAGAAATAAAGAGCGAGAGAAAGAGAGAACGGGAGAAAGGAAGGAAGGAAGGGATTGCGTAAGCGACACTTTTTGTAAGTCGAACACATTTTTATGTTTTGTTTTATATTGATTAGTATTGATCAGTGAATGTTTACTAATCCTGGAAAACTATTTGCCAAATTGTGTACTAGAACATTAAAATAAACTTTTTTTAATTTAGCTTGCATTGTATTGTTAAATGACATTATTTATTTTTATTTATTATATGTTTTGGTAATTTATTATCTGAAAATGTTACACAAAAACACTTAATTTCATTACAATGAAGAATTATTTCTAATTAATACAAGAGAGAATGTAAAAATTCAATAAATATATGATTCCATAAGGGTTGTGAAATCTTACAAATACATAATAACTGTGTAAAATTATAATTTTTTTTCAGTACTTTTGATCATTGCTTTTGTTTACCAATAAACAAATAGTCAGGTTAATGCGAGAGATGTATAAAGGTAAATAAGCCTAGGGCAGTGTATTTTAAAAAGTAAATTTTCTTAGAAATAATATAAAAAGTGGATATTACAGGGTCAGATTTGCCCTCCTTTCCCCCTCCTAACATTGACCTGTGACTGCATTTTTTGTCACTTTATTACTGGAAGGGTAAAATACACTGAATTACACTTATTCCAATACATCCCATAATAAGGGTACTAGGATAAATTCATAAAAATGGGTATAAAGCATGAAGCCCTTAGTGACACATTCTAATTTTGTTTTATTTGCTACTTTTGTGTTTTTCTTTTCAAATATTTTTTATTATTAATACATTTTCAATGACAATAAAAGTACAATATAACAAGTATAATAATGATCAATAATGATAAAATAAAACAGGGGAAATATAAATGTAAATTTACATTTCATAGTGTGTTTTTAATTACTAATAAGGAAGAAAATAATAAGTAATTTAAAAACATATATTTTTATTTTTTAATTTTTTTTCACAACAGAAAAATAAACTCAGTAAGGAGAAGAGTGAAGCTTGCAAAACAAAAGTCCTTACCTTTATAAATACTCATAAAATACATTTAAATGCATCATCAGTCAACATTCATGCTAACTCTCATACCCTGGGTCGGTGTCGGGATAGCTCCTCTTGATCTATTGATCCAGAGAGACGAATAACCATAGTATACATCAATAGATTATTCATTGTTTATATAGTAGCCTTTCTCCATCGAGGCTTGATTTATCTGTGATTCTATTTTAGAACATGTTAGAAAAATGGAAAATCTCCAATTTCTTACTGTCTTAAGTTTTGTTGCCACTAGTATATGTATTAGGAGGCTCAGCTCAGCCTTCTCAATTTTTAGGGGGGTGAAATGGAATAATGCTAGAGCTGGTTAACAACATTTTTAAAAATATTTTTGATCCATTCTGGTTTATCATCTTCCAAGTTTGACAAACTGAATGACAGTCCCACCACATATGTTTAACTGAGTCCCTAACCCAATCACATCTCCAACACGTCCTTAATAGTGATGTCGCGAACCCGAAATTTTCGGTTCGCGAACGGCGAACGCGAACTTCCGCAAATGTTCGCGAACCGGCGAACCGCCCGAAACGCCATTGACTTCAATGGGGAGGCGAATTTTAAAACACACAGGGACTCTTTCTGGCCACAATAGGGATGGAAAAGTTGTTTCAAGGGGACTAACACCTGGACTGTGGCATGCCGGAGGGGGATCCATGGCAAAACTCCCATGGAAAATTACACAGTTGATACAGAGTCTGGTTTTAATCCATAAAGGGCAGAAATCACCTAACATTCCTAAATCACAATCAATATGGATTGACACCTGACATATGACATATTGACACCTTGACATATGGATTGACACCTGTCCTCAGAGCCCCTGATGCACACGGACACAGAGCAGAATAGAGACTGGTCCCCCTACATAGGGTCACTTGGCAGATATGGATTGACACCTGTCCTAAGGATCCCTGATACACGTACAAGAGCAGAATAGGGACTATTTCCCCTACATGGTCACTTGGCAGATATGGATTGACACCTTGTTACAAACTGCTATTTATGCTTGGGCCACTAAATGTAAGTGCCCTGTTTCCTGGGTTGTGGAGAAGCCTCTTTGTAGCCTCCTCCCATGACTATGGCCCTGGAGATTGTGAAATGTATGCACTTTTATTTGGTGTGTATGGCCCTTTAAGACTGTCGGTGGGCATATTGGGGCTTATGGACTCTTTATGTGACTGGTGCTGGCCTTTAAACACCTTTTTTGGGACATCAGGAAGGTGGGACACTGCCTTTAGACGTGTCCCCAGACTTGTTGGACCGCGACGCGCTGGAGCGGTGTCCCTGTGTCCCCAGACCTGGTGCAAACCCTTTGTGCCTGCCTTTATTTCCCACTTGGTTCAGTAAATGGGAAATTATTTCAGCTGCAGAGACTAAGTCCCATTCGGCGATGGGACTTAGTCTTTTTTTCAGCCGTTTTTTTCAGCCTTATTTCAGCTGCAGGGACTAAGTCCCATTCGGCGATGGGACTTAGTCTTTT
>OW240913.1:7347105-7436719 GCA_933207985.1 Pelobates cultripes
CATATTGCAGATATGTTCTCCTTGGGTCACTTCAGGAGTAATTGTAAGTAGTAGCTAGCGTTTTTCATTTTAATATAGGGATACTTAGTAGATTTGTGCATTCTGTTTTGGCCAAATTGCGATTTTTCCAAATTTTGGGAGATTGGTGGATCATCCAAATTCCGTAACTCCGAATGACAATAGGACTGAATCACAAAACAAACAAAATGGGCAACTGATAAGATGCTTTGCGTGTTTCATTATTTAGAGTTCTGCCTGCGCCTCCCAAAAAAGGGTGATTGATGGTTAGGTGACCGCCAATAAATAAAATAGATAAATAATAATTGAATAAATAATAAATAAGTAAACTAGAAGTCAGCCAGAACGAATGCTTCAAATTTGCAACGAAATGCTCAAAAGTAACCGAGCACTCGAAAAATGTATGTTGACCAAATGTGAACTGAATTTGCATTTTAAAATACTATTTATTCAGTCAGAATTTGGTCGATTACATTCCAACCATAATTAATTAAAGAAAAGATGGGAAATGCCAGATATAGATATATATACATATTAATATTGGGTATATATTGAGCAGTGCACCTATAGGTGCATTTTCAAGCCCTTTCGTTTTGTCGGCATCTTTCTTTCCCAAATTTTGTGGACGAAATTCAATCTAAACTGAAATGACGCATTGATGAAATTCAGTCCAACTAATCACATCAGTTTTTTGGGATGAACTGATTTCTTCAAACCAAAACTTTCCACTGTACACGTCTAATACTAAGGTCAGTAATTACTATTGAGAACACGGCAGGTACAGCACTTGCAGGAAACTGTATTATAGCATTTACACTAATTCTAAGAGGGAACCAAATATTTATCCCACCACCATGAATGGAAGATTTGATAAAGAAATTATATAAAAAGGGAGAACAAGAAAAGTGTAATATTTTTCTTTATATATACCTATAGATATCTCCATTAAGGGATAGTCAGTCAGACACATTGATGGGAGAGGAAACTGTCAGATATTGACTCACTGAGAACAGGTTGAATGCTTCCAGGAAGTCACAATACTTCCACAATACTTCCAGTAATACTACGAGGGAACTAACTCATTCCTCCATGTAATCAGAAACCTATATAATATTATTTCATATAATCAGCAGCAAGCGCGTTGATAGATAAGGTTATCTGTCTGTTTCCACTTTGAGACCATTGAGCAGAATTCCTTGAGATATGTACCCCTCTGTAGGTATCTGAATTATATATCTGATTTTTCAATGTCATACGATATCACATATATCAGACTGCTTTATGTGCATGTACAGAGAGAAAATTATGTAGTGATATATCTCACACAAGGCACTAGATTTAGATCAGCTATATAATTGGATTAATGGTTAGAGTTTCATTCTACGCGGCTGCTAGTCAGAATTCAAAGAATCGGCAGTTTTTGGTAACTTTATCAGATACAATTCCACGAAACCTATCACTATGGATATTTCAAAATATTTGTTCAATAAAACACAGCTTTTATGAAACAAACATTTGATAAGTAATGCAACGTGATTAAAAAGGGTGTAATGTTAATATCCAAAACACAATATGTGCTGGCACTCAATTATGCACGGTGCAGGTATTCGAGGTTTAACCCCACAACAACCTCCTAATCTAAATCAAAAACAAATGTGAATACCGCACTCAAAACAATTCCAGTAAAGTCTAATCTTATATTTAATTGCAAAAGCTATTTATTATAATATTAATTCATAAGTTCATAGAGTCAATCATAGTAGAATACATTTCAATCCTATATACATAAGATATTTACATATATACACAGCAAATCCTCCCTATGTTAAATTACATGAGTAATGTATCTGTTTACAATGGTTAATGATCCAAAGAATGAATGTAGAAGATGATCCCAAAGAATTCAAAAAATAATAATAAAAAACTGTAAAAAATAAAAAATGAAAAGAGAAAAAAGAAAAAAGGAAAAAAATGAAAAAAAGGAAAAAAGAAAAAAAGAAAAAATTAGAAAAAATTAGAAAAAATTAATTATCATACAGTCCTGTTGTCTAATAGTCCAAAATATAGTGCACTATATGCTTCATAAGTCTATGGATAGATCTCACCAATGTAGAAGATAGCTTTAAGGTATGCTCAGTAGGAGAATGATGTAGTCTGTAGATGGTGTATAATGGATGAGGGTGAAAATGCTTGTAGTTTGGTGGAAAGACAATCAATCATTTAGCAGGATCTGGTCAGTATGACAGGTCATTCAATGATCCATGGAAGTAGGCAATCCTGGAAACGGGTTGAAATGGGCTGCGCGCTCAGGACGTTCCTGTCCCTTCGATGGCCCCTGTTTCTCTCCGCTTGAGTGCCAGCACATATTGTGTTTAGTACGGCTTCAACCTTCTTCCTCTGGGGATTTAATCCTTCAGAAGTTACTTCATGTCCGAGGAAATTGACATGGGTGCGACACCATTGTGCCTTTTGTAAAGACAGTTTAATCCCTGCCTCTCTTAACTGAGTGAGAACATGTCTAATCTCTAAGATATGTTTATCAAAGGAAGTGCTTTTCAGCAAGACATCGTCGACATATGATAACGTTCCTCTCTCGAGTGCGTCAGGCATAGCTTTATGCATAAACACAGCGAATTTATGACCAGAGTTTATATAACCGAAAGGCATACGGGTCCAGGTATACTGCTGCTTTCCAAATGTGAAGGCCAATTTGCATTGGTCTTCATTATGGACTGGTACAGTCCAATATCCCTGCGCACAGTCAATGGCAGTGAATATTTTGGATCCCTGCATTTGTACCAAACATTGGTCTATGTATGGCGTTGGCCAACCAGACATATAGACGCATTTATTTAGCTGTCGTAAGTCAGCGCATAAACGCCATTGTCCATTAGGTTTCAGAATCCCCAAGATCGGATTATTATACGAACTGTGCACTGGACGTATAATGCCCCTTTCCTTTAAATTCTGAATGATGTCTTGTAGACCATCATATGGCGCTAATGGGAGTCTATATTGTTTGATAAATACAGGTGGTAAATTTGGATCAGTTTGTATTCTGGCTACGTGGAGGTTAGTTAACCCACAGTCGTAGGAATCTTTGGCAAAAATATCTTGGAATTCCAAAAGGATTTCCTTTAGCTGCTGTCGCTCAGCATCGTTGGAGCAACCGTCAGCTAAAGATATTTGCTCTTCTAGCCTTTCCTGAAATCCTGGGAAGATTTCAGGCTGGCCTATCTCATAAGCTTCTTCAAGCCTAGAAGTTAGGTCAGTTCGGTGTTGACTTACCTTTTCTCTTTGGTCGTGATACTCTTGTGATTCCTGCTCATTGAGCGGATGATCGAAGGTGATTGATGCTTCTTCGATTTTACACGAGCCTTCTTCGACATTGAAGGGATATACAGATAGGATAGTGAATAATCCTTCTGGGGAGGAATGGAATATTTGATCGACAATTTCGTCCCCAGTTAAGTATTCTTCAGGGATGAGGCCTATAATTTGGTTTTGGAAACCAAATGTATAGTACTCAGCATCCAATGCTAGACCTAATAATGTTCCTTTTGGTAAAGTAACACTATTGGGTGTAACATTGTTGACCATGATATAGGTGGGGTTCTTACCAATACTTACCATTGGTGTATGTGTTACCACCATCCCTAATTGTTGTATCCTATTGGATAAACAGATTAGGGCATCAGAGTTTTCCAATCTCTGACCCTCCTTGACCTGTAGGGGTAAAAGAAAATTACTTGTCCCCTGTGGAATGGTTATGTCATCAGGTACTTGGATACTTACCGCATAAGGGAGTATTTGTCCTGATTTCAGGGCGTTTTCCTCGTGTAGGTATCCACAAGGATTACCTTTTAACCTTGTCCACAAGTTGGAATTAATCAGGTCAAGGTGTATGGCAAAGCGATGTATGACATCATTGCCGATGTAAACCTGATAGCGAGGTTCGTCTATCACTAAGAATAAATGTTTAACTGTCTTATTTCCGATGGTAAACGTCTATGCGACTCTCTGATTCGCCATCCAGGTTCTGGATCCACCTGTCATGTGGGGAAGCGTACCTGATCATTTTAGGATTAGCGATCTGCTTTAACAGACTTCTGCTAATATAGCTGTTCTCACTCTTTAAGTCCAGCTTTGCATTCCTAACTCTTCCTAAGTCATTTATTTGAATAGGAAAGAATAAGTTGTTATTAACCCTTTCAATTCTGGCAAGGAATTGAGCATGACCTGCCAGATCTACAGATTCAACATAGTCCCTGTGGAGAGAAATGGTTAAAACATCACCTTCCAGAGAGACATTAACTTGGTCCTCTATAAAAGGTACATTGACGACATTTTTATTATTTGGAAGGGGTCAGAAGACACTTTTCTTCAGTTTTTTACATATCTTAATCATAATGATTGGGGAATTACACTTACGAAGACTATTAGCAGATGTAGTGTTGATTTTTTAGATCTTAATGTTTTTATCCAAGATCAAATGTTGATGACTAAAACCTTTTTAAAAAAAGTTGATATTAATAGTTTTATTGAATTAGATAGTTGCCACCACCGTCCATGGCTTAATAACATACCTAAAGGACAGTTCTTAAGGATACGGAGGAACTGTACTAAGAAAGAGAATTATGCTATTCAAGCAATGTCCCTTAAGACACAATTGATGGAAAAAGGGTATAAAGAAGATGCCTTACAGGACAAAATAGATCAGGTTGGAGAAATGGATAGGTCCCCCTTATTACAATATAGAAAGAAAGACGATTCAGGACAATTAAATAAACAGATTCCTTTTATCTTTAATTTTTCAAGTAATATTGGTGCAATTAAAAAAATAATTAAGAAAAATTGGCACATTTTACAGCATGAGGAAGATATTCAACAATTCATAGGAAATAAACCCAAGTTTATATTTAGGGGAGCAAAAAATTTAAAACAAATGGTAACATCAAGTTTTATCAAAACAGAGATTCCGAAGAATTTTTTAAGCAATTGGACACAGGATCAGAAGGGCTTTTTTTACTGTGGATCTTGCCGGGCTTGTTGCAATACTCTAAGATTTAAAAAGAAAGTGGAAAATTTCCACTCTTCAGTTACCAAGAAGGAATATCACATTAAATCTCTAATTACATGCCACTCTACTTATGTTATTTATCTTTTAGAATGTAGCTGCGGATACCAATACGTTGGGAAGACGTATCGTCAGCTTAAAATAAGAATTAATGAACACCTTAGAAACATTCAGAAAGGTTTTCCAAACCATAGTGTATCAAGGCACTTCTTACAACACCATGGTTCGGACCCCAAATTTCTAAGTTTTTTTGCGATTGAAAAAGTGGTAGGAAACTGGAGAGGGGGAGATATATCTAGAGCTCTGGGCCTGAAAGAATCCAAATGGATTTTTGAATTACGGTCTCTAACTCCAAGAGGACTAAATATTGATTTTGAAATCAATAAATTGCTATAATAATCATAAATTTAGTTTAATACTTATTTATATTTTTTCTTTTCCTTTTTAAAGTTTCCTGTTCCTGTGTTTATTTATGACTATTTTGCTGGACAACTAGTTTTAGTCATATTTTACAACTTATATTTTAAATAGTATTTTATATTTTGATAAGCACTTTATATACACATTATGCCTTATTTGTTAGGTATGATGAATATGTGTATGTTATTCTTATATGTTATATATAACTAATGTTTATTATTTATTTCTATTTTTATTTTTTGGATTTTTCCCTTTATAATTATGTCTGCTCGAGGTGTACATATGTGGACTAATTGCCCATCTCCAAGATGGCCACTTTGGCCTTAGGATGCATGAACACTGTCAGAATATGGGAAAAGAAGAAGAACGTCCTGCTGATTTATTCTAAGCGAAACCGGAAGTGACGCGACGGACGGATTCCATTATGACACTCGTAACCGGAAGTGACATAACGCAGATCGTGATTGACTTACTACGCCCTATATTTGATGGTTACCTACTATTTATATATTCTGTGAGGGCAGATTATGATGGGGATGATAGATTTTATTTTATATTTGTATACGTATTTCTTTGGTTAATTGTATTTCCGAACCAGATGTGTAGCCATATTGGAGGTGGCAGAACACATCCGGTCCGGACCATATAAGGTAAAATAATTGTAATTAGTTTTTTATGTGCAATAAATTAAACAATTAAGCTTGGAACACAGTTCCCTATATAAACAATAGTATATTCATTTGAGCTGTGAACAGCACCTGAGGAAGACCACTGTTAGTTGGTTGAAACGCGTTGTGCAATATTTCTTATCATTTTTTATTTTCAAATAAATATTTTATTCTGATACTCCTGGTTCCTGGCTCCTGATTCCTGCTCCATTATAGAAGACTACTAACATCAAAGGAGAACCTGCCTGATGAGTAAAGAATATGCGTATGTCCCATATAAGTGACATAAAAGCCATATAAGTCCCGAGCCTACTTTAAACGGCTCATTAAAGTGTGAGTGTTTCCAACTCAGAACTTTCATTTTAATTGTGTGTAATATACAGATTTCACTATGTTCTGTTTTATGTTTATACCCTTTGTATAGGTATTTCAATATTCGATACATTTATTGTATATAAGGAGGAGATACCTGCTATTTATTGGTCAGGTAAACCACCCACTGGTGTGTGTGTGTGCGCTGTTACCTTTTTTTGTGTTTTATTAGAGCTCAAATAAGGCTGATGTGTCCTTGAACTTGGGGATTTCAGTAATTTCCCTCGGCCACTTACCCCACATCCATTCATTTCACAAATAGCTGCAAATCTTGAAGTAGCAGCGGCATCCAGACTGACACCGATACCGGGATAAAAATGCTTTTCCCATTCCAATTTAGCAAAAATTCCCTCCACATATGTAGGTCAGCGGTGGCATGTACATCTAACATAATGCGGGAGGCATCAGATTGCAATAGGGGAAATAGACTAAGCAAACGGGATATGAACGCTCTCCCCTGTGGAATTATTTTTCATGGCGAAATTTAGTGAACCCAACAGGGATTGTAATTCTTTCCTATTACATGAGCAACCTGCTAGGTAAAGATCGATGGCTGCCAGGATGCGATTAATCTTCACCCTGGGGAGGCTAGCTTGCATATGTACAGAGTCCAGCACCACCCCAAGAAGTTGATGATTGTATCTGGACCTTCAGTCTTTGTTGGCGAAACAGGTACTCCTAGTTGTGTGAAGAGTCGTGTTATGGACAGGAGGCTACTAGGAGGTACCAGGTTCCTTTCTATGGTCAGGAAATCGTCCAGGTAATGGATCACGGTTGGGCATTTACAGATGTTAAGCAGCATCCAGCACAACATCTCAGCAAATATATCAAAAATCCTGGGGCTGCTCTTAGAACCAAACGTGAGGCGCATAAAAAAATAATATGAACCTTGCCACTTAACACCAAGTAAATGCCACAGGGAAGGGTGGATAGGGAGTAACTTAAAAGCGTTTACAATATCCGTTTTACTCAGCCATGCCCCTACCCCGGCAGAGAGGATGGCAGTGACGGCATCATCTATGGTCGCATATTGGAGGGAAATTTCTTCTGATGGAATAAGAGAATTGAGACTTGGGGTAGGTGATGCATGGGGAGCAGATAGGTCGAGAATTAACCTTTGCTTATTGGAAGATATATTAGTGACCGGTCCTATGGGGTTAGTTCTCCAGACCGCGAAAGGCGGGAGACGAAAGGGCCTATTAAGAAACCTTGGTCAACTTCCTTCTGGAGGAGTAGGTTAATAGTGTCGGTAGCTGCTTGTGGCTGTCTGCAAGTTTTTACATTCTAAGATTCCCGTAGGCATGTGAATAATACCCGCGTGAAACCCCAAAGTAAATCCTGCCACCAAAAACTCAACGAGATGTCGAAATGGGTGCTCACACAAAAGCTCTTCCAGTAGGGAGACATTAAGAAACGATAAGTACTGCTTAGGATATAATTTATTGGGGCACATTACTTTGGAGTGAGCCCTGAAACATTGGGAGCAGACATGTAGTGGTGTGCAGGCACTGTATCCGCAAGTGCCAGTGTTAAAATTATTACAGACTTGCGATTTTCCCAAAAACACTATATCACGGCCTAGTTTGTCTTTCAGCACCCTGCCTGTTCTCCCAGTGGGCATCACGTTAGTAGGAGGAAAAACGGCATTCACCTCCGGAGAGTTAGGGCACAGACTAGCCGTGTGGTTGTTGGATGAGCAAATGGCACAAGCTGGGGTTTTGAGGCCCGCAAAGTGCCGACAAAAAAGCTCTGTATCAAGCACACCCCAATCAGTTTGATAATTGAACTGAGAAAGAGAGGCCGACGCCTTTGCGGAAAAGGCACGGTGGTAGTCGTAAAAGGCCGTACCACCGTACTTGTGCCCCAAATCCACCAGCTTGTGGAGATAAAGGTCCAATTCTTCTCTCCTATTCGGATATACAGAGCAAATCACATCTCTGTATATCTTGAAAGTCAACACAAATTCGGGAATAGATAGTTTTCGATTCAACCTAGGGTCCCTAGATTTTAACACAACCGACACATCCCCATATGCATAGATATGCATAGATTATTCTCAAGGGCATCTTGTGAGGATATAAGAAATGATTCCAGATTGATATCCTTCCCTTCCAAGATGTCCTTCTTAGTGTTTTCAGGCACCATATGTTTTTTTACACCGGTTGGTATATTACCCGTTAGGGGGTCCAGGCGCACCGTAGTGACCGGAGTCCCTAATGCAGAAGATGACCGTTGCTGGCTATCTGCATTCATCTTGTCGAGTTTATCAGTAATATGACCCAAAGAGGTCAGGACTGAGGACAAAACAGTATGCAGATCAGAAGACTGGCTGCCACTGGACCCTTCCCACGCCCCTGGGTTATCAGTCTGTGTATTCAACAGTCTGTATAATTCTGCTTTCCTAGCAGTAGCTGGGTAAGGAATATTCCTCTTTCGTAGTTCGGCAGTGATCCCAGGAATGGTCCATGCCCTGAGTGATGCAGGGCTCGCGTTGTCGTCACCCCGGGATGGTGTGACTGATCTAGCCGGTGTGCTGGGGATGGACAAATCTTCCCCGCCTTCGGGTATTTGTGACACGCTACAACATAAAATAATATGTTACCTGGGGTCCTACCCAACTGGCTGGTGTAACTAATGCCAAGCGGCGAAAGTATTACTTAGTACGTGACCGGTGAGGCCCTACTAGTTGCCAAGAGGCTTTGAGAGGCACTATCTATGATTTGGCTCGTGTGGGGTACGTGGCCATTGGCATTATGGCGGGCTGATGGCCTCTCCGTGACTCGTAAAAGCATAAGACAGAATGGGAGTGACAAGTGAGGCCCTCTCTATGCAACCAAGCGAGGCGGCTAGCTATGAATTGGCCCGAGGGGATGCCTTACCTCCGAATTGAGGATGGGTGTTGGCCTCGCGGGACCACTAACGAAAGGCGTAGAAGGCCAGAAAAACATACCTAGAGGCTCCTAATGTGTATGCCAGTATCTGTACTGTAACCTCAAAAAGGGTAGGTAGGGAGGGAGAAATAATCGAGAAAACATGACGTACCTGATGAGCAAATTGCAAGACAGTATGATAAGATGATACAGGCAATCTGTAGCAACCTACGAGAGTAATTTTGAGCTTATAAGGGGTTAAAAATATGTACCCCTCAATCCCCTGCTATCCTGATACCTACCAGTAATTATTTCCACAGTAAGGGACTGGAACCAAATACTCAAAAAGAGCAAGGATGCCTATACCTAGTAATACAGAAAACACATATAAGGACCCATGTCTTGCGTGACCAATAAGGTATAATTAATCGTGATTACTGACCTATGTTAATTGACAAAGTTGGTAGAGTAGCAGCCCATTGTGGAATTGCTGTTGAATACTGAAAACATAAGAGGTCCATAATCGTCAAAACGGCTAAGCATTGCTGGTGCAAATATGTCTTTAATATATATTTGATACTAATACTAAGATATATCGTAGGCCAAAGTATTATAATTTCACCATTCTTCTGATGGCTGACTTGATTCGATAGTTAGTAAGAGATCCTCTATTTACCATATATAAATAATTGAGAATACAATATAAAATAAGGATTGTCTTGGAAGCAAGATTGTCTTTTGGATATTTATTATATAAAAATATAAATATAAAATCCATTATAGCAGAGTTTATAAGATTAAATTACATGCTTGCAAATATCATTAATAGGTTAACATACCCTTCTGAACATGTCATCATGCCAGCCTCTCTGTCATTTTAAGATGAAGCAGCGTCTGTCTCCAAGTCTCTCCTCTGTGTCTTAACATTTAAAAGTACACCTATTTATACCTTAGGTGTCTCCATTTTAGGTTACTGTAGTTCAAATATGAAAAAGTAACACTTGTTTTACTTTATTCATTTTAGGACCTCCCTTAATTTGGCAAACATACAAGGCCATAACTAAAGGGTGCATACGTCATGGAAATTTTCCTGACTTAGTTCAAGATGGCATCTTAAAGTCTGAATAGGTTATCTGTTGTTTATACTAAGTCGTAAGTGTACAGTCGTGGGAGATTCCCGGATTTGGGGAAGTTCCATTAACTTGGGGTTACCACAGTATATTGTGTACTGCAAGAGTCGTAGTATAGCCTTGAAGCTTTTTTATGCATTATTGTTATTGTAATTCGTCTGGGACAAAATGGCGCAAACATATTATGCACTGAGGTTATTGCTTAAAGAAACAGTTATGAAAAACAATATGTTCCATTTCTAACACCTCGTCAGTTTGCAATATCTCTTAAAGACAAAGTACACAGTTTAAGAAATACATTTCATTCTAAAACTTGTAATATTTACATTTCCCCATAACAACATGTAAATGTACCAGCTGTGTTGTCATAATATATGTTTACAAATTCTGTAATTATACCAAAATAAAATGCAATTAATACCATATGTCATAACCCTAATGACCACCAGGGGTCGTGGAACCAGAACAAGAGAATCTATAATGATAACCAGCCACCAGAGGTCGTCCTAGTGCCTATTTTTTTTTATTTTTTTTTTATTTAACATCTAATATTGAAAGAAGAGAGAAAAAAAAAATGTTTTGGCAAACGAACGGCCCTAAGATGACCAGAATATGTCACAAACTGCCCCACACGAATAAACATTTACGCATAGCTATAAACTGTATATGATCCGTAACCGAATGCCGGTATTCGTGTAATTATGTACCGAACTACTACCTTGCTTGTGAACGTCGTACTACGATGACGTAGACCGGCCGCGCCGGAAATTGCGACGGCCGTATAACTTACAGTTTTTCCACAACGAAAACCCCACGATCGCGTAGCTTTTTAGAAAAGAATCCAGCCAGACGAACCCGGAGGAAACAGGACCCTGGAAGCTGACCACAGCGATACAGGTAAGCAGAGTGGCATGAGGACTGACCGGAAGTGACGATCTCTCTCCAAGCAACTCGCCAGACCTAACAGACTTAAGAAGGGGAACCAAGCCCCTCCCACAATGTCAGGCCATGCCTTCCATATATATATATATATATATATATATACGAAGAATATGTATAAGGTGCACTCACAGGTCTTTAAATAAGTGATAGGTTTATTCCAACGTGCAAATTACATATGCCACAAAATTTATGATGATCGACGTTTCGACCCACAAAGGGCCTTTTTCAAGATCAATAATATCGTGTGTACAGTGAATATATATAGATATACAACAATAAAGACTTACCAAAAAAATGTGTAGTGAGATCGATAGCCGTCCTAAACCCGGAAGTGAGACTGACACACCACGTGAGAAACGTGATGACGCTTAGGAATGCGTCGTTGCTAGGCGACGTGATAAACATAACCTCAAAATAGACGAGTGTATTGATATCGGCTATACAAAGACAGAAGAGATAATCTTAATGTGATATGATCACTCTATATAGTGATCTACAAGCGTGTATTACAGATAATAGTAATCTGGAGGATGTAATAAACAATGCCAATGTTGCACACAAGTTAGAGGACGGACAAACTGTGAAAAAAATGTGAAAAGTGCACAGAATATCCGTGAATAAAAATGTGAGAAATGTGTAAACACACATGCAATGTGAACAAAGTTGTCCTCCCCAAGAAAGATGTGCTGTATAATTTTACAATGCCAATAAAAAACTGTTCATATTATATGTTACTAACGCATATAGACAATATGCATAATATGTTAAACTGCAGACATCAAGAGCTATGAAGTCCAACAAATTGAAAGAATGCAAAAAATACAAAAAAATACAAAAAATAGTAAAAACTAAAACATTTTTCAGATTCTAATTAATGAATAGTATTACACTGGTAATGTTACAATAAGGCCAAAACATAATAAATATAATGCCTATTGTAAAATATTTACCAACATTTTTTTTATCAAATTTACCAAAAAAATATATTATGTATTTTTATGCATACAATAAAGTCGGGCTACATGTAACCAGAGATAACAATACAGTAAACCCTAAAAGAAAAAGATCTTCTTATATATCTATGCCAAAGGCAACAACAATCTGTATCTCCCACATTGACTATAAACTGAGTACAGCAAATAACTACAGAAAGTAGTTACATATGTTACAAAAACATGGAGTAAGTGTTATATTCATTGAGGCCTTTAGGTGTGACGACTGTATCTACAGTATATACTCAAGTATAAGTCTAGTTTTTCAGCACATTTTTTGTGCTTAAAAACACCCACTCGACTTATACTCGAGTCACTGTCTGTATTATGGCAACTTAGAGAGCCGCGGCCGTCAGAGCCATGGCAACGATCCCGCGGCAACCAGACCGCGAGACTTACAGTGGAGCTGACCGGAACGGAGGAGAAGGGAGCTGACAGGAGCTGCAGGAAAGGTAAGTAAATGCTTCCCGCCAGGTTCCCCCACTTCACAGCCCATGCCACTGGACCACCAGGGATTAAGATAGCCCCCCTCCCTGACTAGTTAACAAGCAGGGAGGGGGGACAAAAATGTTTTAAATAATAAAAAAAAAATAATATTAAAAAAAAAATTAAAATAATAAAAATGCCCTCCCCCCACCCAGTTCACACACACTACACAAACACACACTCTGCATTATATACACAGAGTGTGTGTATATAATGCAGAGTGTGTGTTTGTATGAGTGTGTGTGTGTATATAATGCAGAGTGTGTGTTTGTATGAGTGTGTGTGTGTATATAATGCAGAGTGTGTGTTTGTATAAGTGTGTGTGTATATAATGCAGAGTGTGTGTTTGTATAAGTGTGTGTGTTTAATGCAGTGTGTGTGTTTGTATGAGTGTGTGTGTATATAATTATAAAAATCACAGAATTTCATAGCCCCAAGTTTTACCCTCGACTTATCCACGAGGCATAGCATATTTCACAATTGTTGGTCACAAAACTGCACTCGACTTATACATGAGATCGACTTATACACGAGTATATACGGTAGTTTGAAAATCCAGTACGCTTCTCTTTGAAGTAATAGCTTGGATCTGTCACCCCCACGAGACAAAGGAGGGACATGATCTATAGCCATAAACTTAAGTGTAGGAAGTCTATGCGAGGCTGCTAAAAAATGTTTAGCCACTGGTTTGTCAGTTTTTTGATCCCTAAAGGCCGTCATTATGCCAGACCTATGTCCTCAAATACGGTCCCGTAGGGTTAGGTCTGTTTTCCCCACATAAGATAATCCACAGGGACATGTAATAAGATAAATTACGTGATCTGTGGTACACGTAATATAATGTAAAATGGCTATTCTTTTCCCGCTGTGAGGGTGGGCAAAGGAATTTCCAGACAACATATGGCTACAGGTGACACAACCACTGCATCTATAACATCCGTGTTTCTTGTAACTTACACTCTTCTTGTAATTCTTTACAGGATCACTCCTGACGAGACTATCCCTTAGGTTCCTATTTCTTTTATAACTGATAATAGGATTCTCATGAAATATAGATGATAGCTGTTTGTCAGCGCTTAACATGTCCCAATGCCTGTCTATCGATTTGCGGATTTGTGTCGAAGCAGTATGGTATGTAAGAGGTAGATATATCTTAGGGGTTTCCACACTTGGTTCAATTCGTATTGCGCTCATCTCCTGTGTCCATTTCTCAATAGCTCGGGTGGGCACCCAGGCAGGAATCTTTTGATATTTTTCAACAAAGGGTGAGTGCCAAGTTCACTTTTTCTTCATATATATATATATATATTTTTTTTGTCAGTTTTTTTTATTAGTTTTCATTTTAGTTTACACAGTAGTCAATTAGATGTACAACATTCTTCATCAAGCGGTAGATATCGCTGGTCATGGCTGGGTCCTTGCTTCCCATGTAGAGAGAATGTTAATAGGAATAGCGGAAAGAGAGAGAATAAGAAGAGAGAACGAAACTTGGGACTTGCCATTATCACTTCCCTTTTAATCTAGACTTTTAGCTTTGGGTCTAAGTCGCTTCTCTTTTGGAAGTGTGCTGGGCACCTACCGTCCCTTAGGTTTTCCTTAGCCAGATTTATTCCTTCTACCTCGACTACCGGAGTCTCTTCAGGGTTTGTCTGGTTTTCAGAGTGTGTTGGGTATTATGCCAGATTAGGGTTTGCTTTTCTGTTAGATAAGCAAGAGTCTAATGTCTAAGGGACCGGGGTTATTCTTGTGGTGTCTTCTACTGTGTTGCATTAGTGTTATGGTCCTGTCTGTGTGTGTTGTCTCAGTGACGTATGGGTAGTCATCCCAGCCCACCTGCTCTCCTTCCTATTTCGGTTCTAACCGTCTCCAACCACCATGTCTACCCTTCCACTTTCGCTTCAGGAGCTGGGTGAGCTTATCTATTTTATCATGCAATTAATGATCAGATAAGAACTTAGCAATGTGGTTGGGAATAGTGTGGAAAGGAGAAGAAGGACTAAGGTTGTCAGGTCTTGGAGAAGTGTGGGAGGAGAGGAAAAAAAAAGTGGGGAGTGGGCGGGGAAGGAGCTGGGTTTGGAGGGGGCCATGTGGGCCCATGTGGGAGGGTGGTTGCTTCCTAGCTGGAACCAGGGGAACTAGCTCTCTTAGTCCTTACAAGGATTTCCCCTTACTGAATACCCTGCAAGCTGGAACAGCAGACACAGGTGTAAAATCTTCCTTCCCTCCAGTAACCAGATGACACACAGTTTTGGAGGTTAAAACACTGACAATCTTTATTGAAGCACACAGCTTTTTATGCACAGACCCCCGCAGGTGGTCTCCACTCAGTACAGTACACTTCCCTTAGTCCCAGGCAGGAGGGGGCTAGGTTACTGATAGCCATCTCCCACCCTGGGAGATATCAACAGTACACAGGGACACACATTAAAACACATTACATACGGGGGGCAAACTTTGGGACTCGACGCCCCAGGAAGTAAGGGGATTACAGGGTTAAAACATACATCGCTAGATAGCCCCAGGTCCCCACTAGGATCCCTGCAAATAACGGGGGTGGGGGGGGGGTACATCTGATAGATGTACAAAGCCTGAGAAATCATCGTCTAAAGTCCGGGGCTCGTGGCTCTGTACATCTGTAAGAAATTATGACCCTCTAACAAGGATATTCTTTTAGGGAATGTGACACAAGTGTATAATAAAATGTATTGTAAATATTCATTTAAGGATACTGTTAGATTTTAAAAGGATATACACAATACATTATACATTAAATCCAGTACATAATCAAAAGCTACATAATAAAAGGGCAATACTTAAACATTTAAATGCAGGTCTTCCCCTTGCGCCTTCATCTTGGGTAATCTGGGACAGCCTCTCTCAGTTCACCATGGCCCTGCTTGCTGCACTGTCCTCTCCAAAGAGAGAGAGAGAGAGAGATAGAGAGAGCCTTCCTTGGATGTTGTCCTTTTAAAGACTGATTCTTGGAGTAATAAACTACAAGTCCCAGAATCCCCTTTCCCTCCCAAAAGTGGTTTATCCCGCTCTCTTTCTCCAGAGAGTTCTGGCTTTACACAAGTCTTTCCCTTTGATCTCTTCCCTCCAGCTATACTGTAACGTTCTGAAAGAAGTGACCAGTTAGGGTTGGTTTCTGGGTGCGTTAGACTGCTTGGGAAAACACACACTTCCATGGTTACACCTAGATGTCTATTACTCTGATCTCCTGATAACATACAAGGAATAATGGAGGGATGGAAGCTTTTGTTTTATCTGGGTGTTGTAAAATGCAACTGAAAGCTTTGATCCTTATCACACTGTTATCAAGTAAATGACCCCAACTTATTCAGTAGCATCTCCATCGGGTTGTCGCCTTTGTCTGCTACCCATGTGATGGTCTCAAAGATCCTCCTCCAATATGGGACCAGCTGTGGATACTCCCAGAATATATGTATGAGCGTTCCACCAGAGGTCCCACACCTCCAACAGGTGTTGGGTGTCTCTGGGGCGTATTTGTGGATTTTCTGTGGCGTGTCGTACCAGTGTGTGAGTATCTTATAGTTTGTCACTGGGTGCTTTGCGCAACACGAGCTAAGGTGGGTTTGAGCCCATGTTATTTGAGCCCATTCCTGGGTGGAGAGCATAGTTTGGAATGCTTCTTCCCATGCTGCCTGGTACTTGAGGGGGGAGGGGGGGAAGTTCTGTCTCCTGATAGTATCACTGTGTGCAGCACGGAAATGCTGTGGTGTAGTGCTGTCCATTTTGAACATATTTCCTCAAATTGGTATAGAGGTCGCTGTAGTTGCAGTCTGTTGATAACCGAGGCGTGGAAGTAGTACAGTTGGTGTGTGGGGATATTTATGGGATAATAATAGTAACAGTGAGAATTGCCCACTAATTCAATTCTCAGATCCCAAAGAACGTTTATCGTGTTAAGTGGAATGTATTTCATATAATTGATATCACAATGTATAAAAATAGATTTTATTTATGATAACCAATAATTAACAAATAATATTATGTAACATGCATGACAATAATCAATGAATATCCAGTATGAAATGGTATGCAATACAAAGGAATGGGTATTACGTTTCAATGGCTAACTAGCATTTTCTGTCAAGAATTCTGACGATTTATGAGGTATCCTTACACAGATTGAAAGTGAAACTTTTCACACAGAGAACAGAATTCCTCAGAGTGCAGCGTAAGGTCGTAAAGTTTAGCTGACAGTTAGAATAACCCTTTCAATGCTGGCTAGATCTCCTAGGTAGCTAAGATCTATTCTGATGTCATTTTAAATAAAATAACATTTAATCCAGTTTAAATTCAATTTCTTAAACCATCCAATAAGAGAATCTAACATTATATAAGCAGATTTTTAATTTGTCTAAAAGATATCTATCTTAATTTAGAGCAAATCAATACACCTGGATAAAAACAGCGGTATGCTAACACGTGATAATATCACATCAATATATAATTATTCTTAATTCCACCTGCAGAATGGAATGTTTATAACTATATATTCTTTAGTTAACTAAGATTTCTTAATATGGAAATCTGACCGTGCTTTATCCAGTCATATATAATGCTATTAATACATTTTAATTAATTTAATTTAATTAAATGAAACCAGTATAATTACCAGTTGAGTAGATATTTCATCCGATTGGTAGTCTCTCTGCATGGAGGTGTTGGTTAGAAAGTCAGTAAATTCTAAGTGTTAGAGTTTTAGGAGTAGAGTGTTAGTCTCAGATGTTGTCCGAGTTGGAGTCCCCAAACTTCCAATTCCTCTCTCCTCTCCTTTGCATATGTCCTGCATCTGCCTCCCCTCTCGTCTCTCTATCTTCCCTTTGTCTTAACTTTTAAAGGGCCAGACTCTCTGTACGTCATCAGTTGATAACCCAATAGAAGCACTAGAGGTGTGGTTATCTTCCAGATCGCAAATTAGTTATTTGGTCTATAGAGGGCAGTCTTGTCCCACTAAACATACCTATCCAGGAAAGAGTTAACTTTTCCTGGTGGCTATTTTGACGTCATTTTGGCCTATCTAGATAGTGGTCATAATTCAAAATTTCAAAGGGTTTCTTAAATTTTGTCCAGACTTAGCGTCTGCAAATCTGCTATAATTTCTGATATGACAGATCATGAACTAAGTTTACCCTTTTCCATACAATGGTACCTTATATGTATATAGACAGTTAAATTTTATTATTTAATCTTCTCTGTCACAATTGTCTGGGTTTAGATTTGATTATATTCTTCTTATCACTTGTTTATACTATGCATTCCTTAGCTCTGGCAAAGAGGCCAGTCTTACAGAAAGAAATCTAGTGTCTTCTTTGTTAATTTGGAATAACAAAATGGAGTCTGGTCTGTTCAGAGTGACTCAGAATATACACTTTTAGTTTCTATCATAGCACAAAATGTCTGCCGATATAAATACTCTGACCAGTGTCTGTAGAGGGAGCAAGTTGTTACCCTTGCATAGGTCAGCGAGTCGGATATAGGAGTCCCTTTCCAAGTAATTCAGTGTCCTCTTTCTGTGGCCCGCTAGGAATTCTGGGATATTTGAGACTGGATACATGGGTCCGTTGGCTATCGTGAGAGTAAACCTGGATCTGATTTGGTTCCATGTTTTTTTAACGTTGCCCCTATGAACGGTTGTTCTGAGATTAGTTTTATGGTGGCGGTGTCTGAATGCCATAACACAACAGTTATCCTTCGCTTCCCGGTCAGGGATGAAACCACTTTGATATGGGTTTACCAGTGATGTTAGGACTGGTTTCATGCACGCTGCAAGCAGCTTGCAGTCATAGTTTAGAAGGGAAATTGGCTTGTAGCTCGCACATTGTTCAGGATCTTTCCCTTCCTTAGGGAGGATGGTGATGTACGCTAGGAAAGACTCCATCCCTAACTTGATGTTTTGATTGCCACATTTAATTCTTGTAGTTTGATCTCTGCATCTAGGGTGTCCCTCGCCTCCATCGGTATCTGTTTTTTGACATGGGTAAAGACATAGTTATTCATGTCGGCTAGGCAGGAAGCATCGTCATGGTCTCTTGGATATCATACAGTGCTGAATAATATTTGTGGAAGGTCTCTGCCATCTCCCTTGGGTGTTTTATGGTTCACCCTTATTTTTCCAATGTGAAGATTGTCTTGTCTTTTCTTCAACATTTTCACCAGGAGACGTCCACACTTCTTGGAGTGCTCACCGAATAAGCATCTGGACTTCTGTAGCTCGTGTAGGTGTTGCTGGGTAAGTAAAGTCTTAAGTTTTTTCCTGGCTTCAAGTAGGTTTACAAAGTCCTTATCCACTAAAGATTGTTTGTGTCTCAGTTCTAACGCTGCATTCTGCATCAGCAACGTCCCGAGTTTCTCTGACCTTGCCCTCTTCCGATCTGCGCCTAATGTAATGAATTTCCCTCTGATCACACTCTTGTGTGCCTCCCAGATTACTGTTGGGGGTGTCTGAGGAGTAATATTTTCTTCAAGGTATTGGGTGAGTGTTTCATTGATAGCCCGGACCACCTCTTCCTCTAGGAGCAACGAGTCATTTATTCGCCATGGCCTTTCTCTGGGTTTGAACAGGGGGCGTGATCTTACCATGTAATGTGTCCCACTTGGGAGACCTGTAGTCTGGTCAGGTAGGGCTTGGTGAGGAATATATAGTCTATCCTAGAGTAGGACCCGTGGACCCCTGAGTAGTAGGTGTAATCTCTGCTTTACAGGTTCAACGTTTTCCAGCAGCCTACCAGGTGTAATCTCTGTAGTGCCATCCTGACTAGGCGCATACGTCGATATGGGATCGCGCTGTGGCCTCGTGATGTATCTATTGTGGGATCCATTGGCATGTTGCCGCCCAGTATTAGTACCCCCTCAGTGAATTCCCCCAGTCGTTGCAATGTTGACTGTAGAAAAATGTGTTGTTTGATTCGTGTGAGGCGAAGTAACCACTGGGATACCTTCGGTCTAGTAGTTCCCTGTCCTGTTTGAAATGGGATTCTTGGATCAAGGCGACTGAGATCCTGAGTGATCTTCGTCCCGGCACGTTCAGGCCTCTGATGAACTACGTACCTTCAGTGGGTCAGGGATGAACTCCAATTGTCCCTTCATCGCGACGTTCTCCTTGTTGTGTTGCTGGTGTGTATACAGTGGTGGGAAGAGGGAGGGGTGATGTGGGAGAGAGAGAGAGAGAGAGAGAAAAAGGGGGGGAGGGGATGATCTGTGTGGATTCAGACAGGAATTAGGGGAACTCTTAGAGTTCCAGCCACTGGAAGTTGGGGAAGGCAGACACGTAGAGAAAGGGTAGTCAAGAAGAAGGAGATAGTATGTGTGGCTGGTGTTGTGTGCACCTATACAGTTGCAAGCATCTTCTCACGGGTCAAGGGGTTCCCCTCACTGCGGAGTGGGCCACCCCTTGATCTCCGCGCAGAGTATTCGGTTTAAGGTACAATGACGCCTCCTGTCTGGGTGATTGGACTAGCGACAGAGTTTAAAGGCAGTCCTGCCTCCTCCTTATCTGACAACTAAGTCAATATAGTGAGCCCCTAACTTCTGGGGTCCCTTTATTCAGAGCAGACCTTAGTCCAATGGTTCATGTATTATCCTAGTGTATATGTTAGTATTAGTTCCCTCCATTCCTGCAACCGATCCTGGGTTTTTAATTGGTGGGAAAGGAACCTTTGTGTGCTCTCGTTGAGCCCAGGACCTCCCCTATTTCATTGCATCCAGTGAAGGGGCTATGTCTGTGTCGCCTCGTCCCATCTTTCCCTACGTTATTACTACTGTAGGGGTTAGCCGAAGTGATGAATCTTGTGTCCAGTTGGGATTACTCTCTTGTTTGGTTTGTACGTCTAGGGGATAATTGGGGCTCAGGTGGGGTGATGCGGGGGGGGGGAGGGGTGAATGGATCATTACATGGAGCAATGCCTATATGCACCTTTTAGTGGTGGGCTGTGGATCTGAGTGAGTGGGGCTGTTCGGCTCTCTTTTGAACTGCGGTTGATGTGAGATTCAGTTTTAGAGTGTGGGGTTGCACGAGGAGATTCAGAGACTCTTCTCCCCCTCTACTGCTACTCTCCATTCGGGGCTCCTCTTGTGTCGGTCGGAGACCGGGTCTTAACCGTGAGGTGCGGCCCCTTGGAACTGCATGAATGAGGGGGTGTGGGCCCAAGCGGGCGACCAGCCCCCCGAGGCTCCCAGACACCGGGCACTTCAGTTTGATGTCCAGGTTGTGAAGCGGGAGACGTCTGGGGGTAATATGCGCAACCGTGGTGTCCCTAGTTAACTGTACTTGGATAACATCTTTAAATATAGAGATGACTGTATTGTTTAATACACACAGAGTAAATCCACATTATAAAGCTATAACATCATGTGTAAGGTATTTTGGCTGACCTCCTCCTCTTTCCCTCCCAACCTGTATCAGGGTCCTTCTGTCCCATGATTTATACTTCCGCCACCCCTGTGAGTCCCCTATGCTCCCCTGTTCCTTTGTGATCGCTTCTGGCCCCGCTCATCACTTTTGTACCCATCGCCCAAACCAGTGGAACGCCCCTCCCCTCATGAGATGAGTGTCAGGCTTATGGTTGGCCCGTAACCTGACTCCTGGATATTGGAGTCGGAGACAAGTTTTTAGACCCTGCAGGACTGGTGCCCTTAGGTCTCCTGGCTTTGCTAACCCCCTCCCTCTTCCCATCCAACCTGTCTCTGGGTCCTCCAGTCCCATATGAGAGGTACTCCCGCCACCCTTGTGGATCCCCTACGCTCACCTGTTTCTTTGTGATCTCTTCTGACTTCATCTGGTTGCATCTTGGGGATCAGGCGAGGTCGGGGTCCGCCCGAGATCAGTTCTTCGGCCTACTTGGAGTTGCTCTTTGTTACAAACTGTCTTTTGTAACTGGTTCTTTGTGTGACAAATTGCCCTGTTCCCCTGGCTTATGGAGAAGCCTGATTGCCAGCCTCCTGCCTCATGACTATGGCCCCTGGGAAGTATTGCCATTTAAAAACACTATTTGGACTCAGAGACACTGGGGCTACATTGACACTGATACAGCCGCACAGAATATTCCCTTTTGAGAATACTGTCTGCACTGTAGCAGTAAGGGTGGCAGGAGGAGCCATTCACAAACTGCCAACCACCCGAGTTTGCTACAGCACTCAGTGACGGCGTTCCGTCACAGAGCTATACCGGATCTCCAAGCTGAGGCAAAGGCCGGAGGCGACCTTGCCAAGATGAAGATAGGACTCCAACTGAGCCCCGAGGAACAATCCCAGATTCAGGCCATTTTACAGCGGCAGCCCCAGTTGTTCTCTGCCCAATCAGGAGCCACTACAATAGCTCACCATTAAGGCAGTTAAGGGGGTTTGGGAATTAGGGGGCAAATCCGCAAGGTGCTAGAGGAAATGTTGGCACTCTGGGTCATAGAGCCCTCACACAGCCCCTGGGCATCCCCAGTTGTTCAGGTACCCAAAAATGATGCAACGACCCAGTTCTGTGTGGATTATAGGTGGCTTAATGACAAAACTATTACCGACGCCTACATCATGCAGCGAGTGGACAAACTTCTTGACCGACTGTCTAGCGCTGCCGGGGTCTCCACTCTTGACCTGAGCCGGGGGTTACTGGTAGATACGCCTGACAGCAGATGCAGTCCCCAAGTCAGCCTTCATTATTCCGTTCAGCTTGTTCGGGATGAATAGCATCCCAGCTACCTTCCAGCAGCTGGCAAACCAGCTGCTAGAGGGGATACAGGCAGTGGTGTATCTTGGTTTTGTGCTGCCCTAGACGAGATTAAACTCGGGTACCCCCCTAATCAGTAAAAATCAACAGACATGGCGTCAATAAAAATCAACAGGCGTAGCGTCAATAACAATCAACAGAGATAGCATAAATAAAAATCAACAGACATAGGGGTGGGGCCTGGCAGCCGACTGAGGCAGACGTGCAAAGCCAGAGTTCTTCGGAGAAAAGCTTGATTCTGCCCAAGTGGTAGTGCTGACCTTTTTTTAGTTATGTTCAGTCTTATGCTCTTATCCTACACTTCAATTGATCATCGGCTTGTTTTGCAGGAAAATGTGACATCCCTTACTGCAGGCATCTCAAACTCCACTAGCTGTATCTGAACTACAACCCATTGTTTCTCTGAATTAAAATCTTGTTTAAAGAATTCAGAGAGCACATAACTTTTAATTTTATATATAATTTTATATAATAATTTTAAGTGTAAAGTTGGCATCACAAAAATATTTGTTCATGCAATTAATTTAAGAGCGTTTATATTTACTTGTACTATATGAAACATGATTGCATTACATTCCTTATTTCATTGAAGCTTCATTGGTGGTGTATTGGGGAGCCTAACTGCCCTGCAAGATGTTGATCAGGGTTCCATTTCTGCCCCTGTTACATTTTATATACCGGTATATATATATATATATATATATATATATATATATATATTTATTTTAGAATGAGTAATCTCATCCAATCTGAGAAACCTGCTGCCTTAACACTGTAAATTCGGATAACCATTATCCTTCTGTGGCTCCCTAAGAAATCCTACATTTATGGAAGCTACAAATCTAATGGGGGGACTGAATGTGTATGAAGTTTACAGAGAAGAGACAAGTAGCTGACCATCTGAGATTAAACAAATTAGCATATACAATCATAAGACAAAAAAATAAATCTGTCCAAGGTGAAAAGCTCAAGAGATTGATAAAAAGAGAGATAAGGAGTGATGTTTAATTCGAAAGAAACAATGGCTAACCAAAAAATAATAATTGTTAAATAGTAACACTTTGGTTTGGGGCTTATTACTGGCCTCCTTATAATAAAAGGCAAGAGACAGATTGTTGCTGTCTGTCCTCTTTCAGCTACACTGCTCCCTGTTACTCATTTTATATCACTAGGTTGAAACCATTCTAACAACCAAATGTATTACAACTGATGAACACGATTAATGTTATTTAATAGACATACAAATGTAATTGATTATTCACAACTGGAACAGACAACTAAATAAGTATGAAGGTAGTAGGAGATAGCACCAGCAAGAATCACTGCTGCCTGTGTTAACTGTGTGAAAGAGTAAGAGAAACACATTATCCTGCTCTGGTCTTCTTAACACTTTAATCCTCATATTACATCCTCAGGGGGGCCTTCTTTATCTTGCATGACATTGAGCGGTAAAACATTTACCGTATTGTATTTTAAATGTATATAAAGTCAGAGGTCTGAAATGAATCGAGCTGACTCCATTTGGTTTCTACAAACTTTCACTGAGTGAATTGTGTTCTCTTAGCAGGCAGCAGCCAAGCAATTCCTATGGAAGGTCTAATGAGGTGTCTTCGTGCATTTCAGGGGAGAATGCGCCGATTTTAGTGGCCACATTTAACATAAAACATAAGTTTTACAGAGCAGGAAACACAGAGCCAGAGCAGAGAGCGACGTGAAGCAGGAGATGGGAGAGAGTGCGGGGAGCTGCGTCTGTCAGTTTGAGCCAATCAGAAATGGTGCTGAACAGCCAATCGGGTGTCAGCTTGAGCTATATAAGAGAGACTGGCACAGGCCAAAGTTTAATTCTTATTACCGTCTGATCTCAGAGAAAAAGCGAAATGGCTGAAACTGCTCCCGCTGCCGCACCTGCGGTTGAAATCGATTCCAAGAAGAAGCAACCCAAGAAGACATCCAGCGCCAAGAAAGTCGCCAAGCCGTCCGGTCCCAGCGTGTCCGAGCTTATTGTTAAAGCTGTGTCTGCCTCTAAAGAGCGCAGCGGTGTTTCCCTGGCAGCCCTGAAGAAGTCTTTGACCGCCGCTGGTTACGACGTGGAGAAGAATAACAGTCGCCTCAAGCTGGCTCTCAAGGGCTTGGTGACTAAAGAGACTCTCGTCCAGGTCAAAGGGAGCGGAGCCTCTGGCTCTTTCAAGCTCAAGAAGAAGCAGGCGGAGAGCAAGGACAAGGCTGCTAAGCCCAAGAAGGCACCGGCTAAAGTCAAGAAGCCCGCCCCAAAGAAAGTCACAAAGTCTCCGGTTAAAGCCAAGAAAGTGGCCGCAAAGAGCCCGAAGAAGGCCAAGAAGCCGGCAGCCCCCGCTAAAAAAGCCACCAAGAGCCCCAAGAAAGTCAAAGCCGCCAAGCCCAAGAAGGCAGTGAAGAGCCCGGCTAAAAAGGCAGCCAAGCCCAAAGCCGCCAAGAGTCCAGCAAAGGCTAAAAAGGCAGCTCCCAAGAAGAAATAAGAACTGTTAGTGTTTTTTTTTTTTTTTAAATCCCAAAGGCTCTTCTAAGAGCCACCAACTTGTTCTTTCAGAGCTATGAGCACGGGGAAATCGTGGGTTTTGAGTGTATTAGCTTTTACACGCTGTATGTTGAGCAAGGGGATATTCGTTTAGATTAGGAATGGAATGCTCGGACGTTCCAATTTAGATTGTTCAGCTATCGCTGCCAGTACAAAATAGATTGGGTTTTGTAAACACATCTACTGCCTACAATACAGATTTAGGAGTATTTATCAAGCTGTTGGTGCCATTGCAATCTGTGACGGTGTTCTGAAAGGGATTAGATGCTCCCCGTCTCAGTTTGGAGACTTGTAATAAAAATACATTCACCCAAGCAACGGTGTATTCCAAAGGCATATTTAATGCAATGTCGCCATCTAGCGGCCTATTGTAAGGAGTCACTTCATGTTGAAACGCAAAGCTGTAAGAGCCATAAACAGAGTGACCGGACCCTAATAAACGCCCACTGTCAAATCTACAAACACGCAGGAGTGGGACTGATGATATGTCAGGGAGTCCGCTTTGGTCTAAGCAGACCGCCCGTAAATCCACCGGAGGCAAGGCTCCCCGCAAGCAGCTAGCCACTAAAGCTGCCAGGAAGAGAGCCCCAGCTACCGGCGGAGTGAAGAAGCCTCACCGTTACCGGCCGGGAACTGTGGCTCTCCGGGAGATCCGTCGTTATCAGAAGTCCACCGAGCTGCTCATCCGCAAGCTGCCCTTCCAGCGCCTTGTCCGTGAAATCGCTCAGGATTTCAAGACTGATCTGCGCTTCCAGAGCTCTGCTGTCATGGCTCTGCAAGAGGCTAGTGAGGCTTACCTGGTGGGTCTCTTTGAGGATACCAACTTGTGTGCCATCCACGCCAAGAGGGTCACCATCATGCCCAAAGACATCCAGCTGGCCCGTAGGATCCGAGGAGAGAGAGCATAAGATTTTAACCTGCTCACACAAACACCACAAAGGCTCTTTTAAGCCAAATCTGCACTCGAATGAGCCTAAATCCTTCCCCTCCACGTAGCCCTGTTACACCTGTGAATATAATCCTAAACACAGGAACTGCCATGAGTGCTTTCAGTTACGCGAACAGAAGCAATAGCTGACTTAGTTATTCACTATTCACTTTTGCTAAAAAAAGAAATCCACTATAAAATACCCCCCGTTTTTAGATTAACATTTAGTGGTTGAACCTAGCCTGAGACTGGTATATTTTTAGTACAGAGTCGGTGTATATATATTTTTTTTAACGGTGCAGAGTCGGTGGTAATAACATTCAGCTCAGTTCGGAAATAGTGGGTGGCTCTTAAAAGAGCCTTTGGGTATGAAGAATCGGTGTCCGATGATTTACTTGCTCTTGGTTGACTTGTGGCTCTCGGTCTTCTTGGGCAGCAGCACAGCCTGGATGTTGGGCAGGACACCTCCCTGGGCGATAGTCACTCCTCCCAGCAGTTTGTTGAGCTCTTCGTCGTTACGGACAGCGAGCTGGAGATGGCGGGGAATGATGCGGGTTTTCTTGTTGTCTCTAGCGGCATTCCCTGCCAGTTCCAGGATCTCAGCGGTCAGATACTCCAGCACTGCAGCCAGATAGACGGGGGCACCGGCTCCCACACGCTCTGCATAATTCCCCTTCCTCAACAGACGATGAACTCTGCCGACTGGGAACTGAAGGCCAGCTCGGGATGAGCGAGTCTTCGCCTTTGCACGGGTCTTTCCTCCTTGTTTTCCGCGGCCAGACATGTTGGTTCAAGAATATCGCTGATAATAACAAAACATTCCCCCCTCATACGGGCTATTTATAGACACACTCTGCTCTGTGATTGGATGGCTTTACAAGCAGCCTATTAGAGACACGTTATACAGGGAACCAATCAATTGCTGAAACTATGACATCGTTATGTCACCTGTCTGCAGTGACCAATCCCATCACGGGAAGCGGAAGGGCTTAATTTGCATGGTTTGCCTATAAATAGAGCTGCCGGAGCGCGCAGAGTGACATAGTATTTCCAGCAAACATCGTAGATCATGCCTGATCCAGCCAAGTCTGCACCAGCCGCCAAGAAAGGCTCTAAGAAAGCCGTGACCAAGACCCAGAAGAAAGATGGTAAGAAGCGTAGGAAGACCAGGAAGGAGAGCTATGCCATCTACGTGTACAAGGTGCTGAAGCAGGTCCACCCCGACACCGGTATCTCCTCCAAGGCCATGGGGATCATGAACTCCTTTGTCAATGACATCTTTGAGCGCATCGCAGGAGAAGCCTCTCGCCTGGCTCACTACAACAAGCGCTCTACCATCACCTCCCGGGAGATCCAGACTGCCGTGCGCCTGCTGCTACCCGGAGAGCTGGCAAAGCACGCCGTGTCCGAGGGCACCAAGGCTGTTACCAAGTACACCAGCGCCAAGTAATCGCATTCTTCTACTTTACTATAAACCCAAAGGCTCTTATAAGAGCCACCCACACTGTCTGTCAGAGCTCTAGTCCTGATAAATCCGCTCGTATCTACTGCTCTCAGTATTCACGGTTTAGTGAATCTCACACATTATACAAACTGTTTTGTATCACTAGTTTGAATTGCTTTCGCTTTCTAGCTGGATTTTTAACTGAAATCCGTCTTTAGAAAACCTGCTCCATTCCGCATTACTGGAATTACGGACAAGTGAATGGAACTTGTGGGTCCCAAGGAGCCACCTTGGAGGTTTGGCAACTAATTCGTGTAGTGTATTTATAGCTGTGGTGAGAGTAGGATGTAGAAAAGACAAACCGCTCCTTGATCTGGCCAATGCTATGTCCCCATAGTCAGGAGACCGGTCCTCAGGGAACAATAACTAATCACATGGAAATCGCGCTTCTCTGTGGCTGAGCTTCACAGGGGAAATTCCACAAATAGCCACTAGATGGCGACAATAGGCCGCATTCAGTGTTTTCTTTCCCCCGGGTTCTGTCTTAGAGCACGGAGGACCTGCACACCACACTGCTGGGGTGAAAGGTTTCTTTATAAAGTCTTGGGGTTTATTACAACTGGTTAACATGACGGCTCTTAGAGCCAGTAATAAGCGAGAGTTTAATATTAACCCGGCCACAGTGAACGCCAGTGTAACATAGAGAAGGGAAGCAGGCATTAACTAACACAGCGTCCAACGCGGGCAGTGACAGACACAGCTCTATTAGGATATAGTGGGTGGCCCTTAAAAGGGCCTTTGGGTGAGTAGGGTGTGTGGTAAGCCGAGTCAGGGTTTTACCCTCCGAAGCCATAGAGAGTGCGGCCCTGGCGTTTGAGGGCATAGACTACGTCCATGGCGGTCACAGTCTTCCTCTTGGCATGCTCGGTGTAGGTGACGGCGTCCCGGATAACATTCTCCAGGAAGACCTTCAGCACCCCGCGAGTCTCTTCGTAGATGAGGCCGGAGATACGTTTCACTCCTCCCCTGCGAGCCAGGCGGCGGATTGCAGGTTTGGTAATGCCCTGGATGTTGTCACGCAGGACCTTCCTGTGCCGCTTAGCACCGCCTTTCCCGAGACCCTTTCCGCCTTTACCTCTGCCAGACATGGTTCTCTTCTAAGACGATCACAGACGAATGAAAAACGTGCGCTCCGAGCAAGGCTTTATATAGCGTGGTACGACCTGATGGGGAACTGCACAACAAGGAGGCAGAGTGATAGAGGGCGTGGTTAGGGTGTAAAGTCACGCCCACTCATTGTCCTCTTGGCGCTCAACACCAAAGCCTTATAGACTCTCCTATGAGAACACGGGGGGAGGGGCAAACACGGAATCATTGGTCAGTTTGTAAATTATTACTCCTGGCGCCAGCCCTGACAACGGTACTTCCTCCCATCGGTTTCAACAACAAAATAAGATGGAAAATTAAATGCTGGTGTTCTCTACAACATAACTTTTGATATTTTATTTATTTAAAAAAAACAAAAAAACAACCCAATTTGCAATGTGTTAAGTATCAGTTTGCTATTTATTCATATAGTATCACAATTTATTCTATACCTGGAATTGGAAAAAGAGAGGATAGCAGTATGTAGTGTATATTATTATAAATAATAATAATAAACGCTCATTGATTAGTAAAGGTGCAAAAATGATAAAAATCTTAGTACAGAAATCATGTATCACTCCTTTTGTTAAAAGGGTGGATTGTTATTTTCCGAAGGCACCACTAGAGGCTACTATAGTACTACATACTGCTATCCTGTCTCACACACAGTTACAGACACTCATTACACTAAATAGCTTTAGGTAGCTGTCCTGCAGTCTAAATATAATGGCCTATAAGTATAGGTATGTCACAGAAGCCGTGACTTGTGTGCTCAGTTAATTTTAAAATGTTGAACTGAATGAAATCCATTGTGTTTAATAAGCTTATATAAAAGGCATTGAGAAATGTGTCTTGGTGTCCAGCACCAAAATTAATTATCATGTCTTGACCTAATTTAGTCCAAGACACCAGGGTTTGGTTTGTAGGGGGATAAATACATGTGGTTGTCCCCGAAATAAAAATTTCTCTTCTTTTACAGAATACAAGTGGTCTTGTCCACTATATTGGGGGATTTTACAATGATCCAGAGGGCTATAATCACTGTATGCTGTAGCTGAATACAGGACCAGTGAAGGATTAGAGAAGTGGTGACCACGGGTCACTAGGAGATCCTATTACCCATGACAAGGTGTAATACCAGTAGTCAGTAAAACTATAGATATGAAAGGTCTATGACAATAAATACAACTCTCTCTCTTCTCTCATACTAAATCAGCTGGTGTCTGGAAACATTTAAATACATTGTGGTGACCAGAACCTCTCCATGGGCTTTTGGAGAGGCCTGCTTGCCAGCCTCCTGCCAAAAGACTATGGGCTAGGTCAGCGACTGTAAAGACCCAGATTTTATTACCCCTGGTACGGCACTTTCTATAGAACCGAACGCTAGCTCACTGGCGGCTGTTTGCAGGGACCAAAACCACGAATAGACTTCAGGGGGACTTAGCCGCGAATGCCCTGGAACTATTTTCGGCATTAAAACTTTATGGTTCCCAGTCGGTCCCCAGCGGCACTTAGCCGCGATTCTATGAAACTGTTTTGGGCATGGGACCATGCGTGCGGTCGGCCATAACTATGACTTCCAGGAAATTCCTGAACTCCTGAACTGATCTGGGAGACTTTTGGATATGTTGTTCACCCAGATAGGGGCTATCAGGGGATATAACTACAAAAATACAATAAATACAGTACTTGACTCAATTATCTCCCAAGTACAGAGGAGGGATTGACCTAGTTTGTATGGGAGTGTCCTGGATCTGAAAACCAATGTGATGTTGTATTTGTTTCTACTGTGGTTTACTCTCAGGTCCAGGGGGAGTGCCGCTTGCATGGGGATTGTCATAAAAGATCAAGCGTGGTCCCATTAAAACCAGTTCACTTCACCATCAACATGCAGCCTCGTTTCGTGATTGTAGGTAACAGCTATACCTGCTTCTGATTGCTATATTGAGTATAATCACTAGCTCTTGTAAGAGCTACACAGCTATACCTGCTAAACTCTCTGGAGTAGGAGAGGTCCACCATGGGCGTAGGAACCTCCAAAAATCTGGGGGGGATATCATTTTTACTCACCGTGTATATTTTTATTCTGCAAACTAGGAGTTGTTTATCCCATTGTACAGTGCTACGGAATTTGCTTGCGCTATATAAATGATAAAATAATAACATTAAAGGGTCACTACAGGGAAGGGGATTTACTTACCCATATACAGCTTCAGGATCCTCAAAATGACGAAATAGGAGGGTGCGAGCAGGAAGCAATAAAACACTTCTATTCAGAAGCGTCATTGCTCCCTGGTGCGCGTGCGCAGCTTTACCGTACATGCGCAGATACTTCATAGGGCGGCATTCATGTCTCGACTAGGAAGCACCTCTAGTGGCCATCTGAGTGTCCACTAGAGGTATTCCTCAGCAGTAATGTAAATACTGCCTTTTTACATGCTATAGACACCAGAACTAATACGTTTAGCTGTTGTGGTTCTGGTGACTATAGTGTCCCTTGAAAATAGAGGGGAAAAAAGAATCATCACAAATGTAAGAAATAAAATGTCTGTATCATTATTCTAAAAAGTATTTAAAAAAAAAATGCACATTCCTAGCTTATTTTTTTAGCACGACATTTGACACAAACATTTTGTACTTTGCAGATTACTTTTTATATTTTTTTATACATATACAGATTGTGTAATACTGCCCCTGACTTAGGATGACCACATTTCCTAACTGCCATTCAGTGACACTTTCAGAAGTGCATTCCATACATTTTACTACCCATCTCTACCCCTTCCATTTATATTAGAACCACCCTTACCCCTTCCATGAATATTAGAACCACCCCTACCCTTTCCATGCACATAAGAACCCCACCTACCCCTTCCATGCATATTAACCCCCCTACCCCTTACATGCATATTAGTACCCCCCTAACCCCTTACATGCATATTAGAACCCACCCTACACCTTCCATTCATATTAGTACTCCCCTAACCCCTTTCAATTATTTTTCTACCTTCCCCCTCCTCCCATCCATATGAGTAGCCCCCCTAAACCCTTCCAATTACGTTTCTACCTACCCCTCTCCCCATCCATATTAGAAGCACCTCCAACCCCTTCCAATTATTTTTTTACCTCCTCTCATCCATATTAGAAGCCCCCCTAAACCATTCCAATTATTTTTCTACCTTCCCCCTCCTCCCATCCATATTAGTAGAAAACCCTTCCAAATATTTTTCTTCCTCCCATCCATATTAGAAGCCCCCCTAAGCGCTTACATAAATTTTTCTACCTCCCCCCTCACCCCTTCTTTAACCCTTCCATTAATTAACACTAAAAATGCTCAGGCAGCTGTTTTTTTTTCTTTTCAGAGGTGACCGGCTCTGGTCTCCCCCCTACAAACTGTTGTCCCCCCCTTTTACCTGACATAGCAGGGGGACCTCTGTACGTCACGTGACACCCGGCGCTCCTGTGCGGAAGGGGAGGTACTCCCCTTCCCAGTCTGCAGTGCGTGCGGTTCCCTGATTGAGCCACCAGCGGCCGGCGGAGCGGGGGGTGGGGGGATTTCTCTATACCCTGTTCCCCCCTGTCCCTCCCGCATGATTTGCTGGGGGGGATGCGTCCCCCCATCCTCCCCGGTTCCTACGCCCATGAGGTCCACCCACTGGAAGCTGGATCCTGGGCTTGGGTCCAGGGTGGGTGGATTAGAGCGAGACCCCAGCCAAGCTACGGCTGCTAAGGGGCTACGGTGCTTATGGTGTCTGGTGCAGTGCTTATAGTACTCCAGGCTACTAGGAAGCAACGATTGGCGGAGGAACCCAGTTGGGGTGCCAGGCGGTCCTTCACATAAATAAAGTTTTACATTAGAGGGGCAAAGGTTTAAAAATAATATCAGCAAGTATAACTTTACTGAGAGGGTAGTGGATGCATATAACAGCCTTCCAGCTGAAGTGGTAGAGGTTAACACGGTAAAGGAGTTTAAGCATGCGTGGGAAAGGCATAAAGCTATCCTAGTTATAAGATAAGGTGTGGGGATATTTATGGGGTAATAATAGTAACAGTGAGAATTGCCCACTAATTCAATTCTCAGATCCTAAAGAACGTTTATCGTGTTAAGTGGAATGTATTTCATATAATTGATATCACAATGTATAAAAATAGATTTTATTTAGTTATAAGATAAGGCAAGTGACTAATGAAAGTATTTAGAAAATTGGATGAATGGTTCATTATCTGCCGCCACATTCTATGTTTCTATGGTCATAGTGTCAAAAACAACAAATAAAGTATACACATATACAACAATGTGAATGGTTAAACAAAGTATCCAGATACTCGGTGTCTAAATCAGGAAGATAGTGCCAAATAGAGGACAAATTGAACGGGCTGTTCCCAAGGGTAACTGTCTCGGATTGTGTGGCGGTTGTGGCAGTATACCCTCGAGAAGGTGGGTTACTTTCGGCATAGGTAGTCCCTTCCCAGTTGTGAATAGCTTCAGAGTGATAATACCCTCCTGCTAAGGATACCACTATCTTACCCACTATCTTACCCAAACACTAGTCGAGACGTAGTGATGGGGGAAGAAGAATTGTTTTATTAAGGCAAGGAACACTGAATTTATACACAGACCCCCAGCAGGGATCTCCATTCAAAGTAACATAAGACAGCCTACGCATCTTTGTGTTTAGGAGATCATTATCAACTGTTGGTTAAACTAATTATCTCCCGGACACAGAAAGTCGAACACAAACCCCCCCCGAAAATACACATAATACAGAGAAGCACCCTGTGGCGGAATCCGCCTCGCCACTGGACCTTGGAGAGGCCTGGCTGCCCGCCTCATACCTGCTGACTATGGCCCCTGGTAAATTTGTACTTTTAATGCAATATTTGGGCATGTGATATTTTATATTGTTGCTACTGGCCCTTTAAGGGCCATCCAGGGACATATTATGACTTTTAGGAACAATACCCCTTTAAGACTTGGTAGCAGATTACAGTAAGGATGTCTTGTGGAGTGTTGATCATTATTTAATGTGTAGTTTGCAATATATATATGTATTATATGGTATGGTGCATATATATATATCTAATATGAATGTACATTTAGCTGTATAACATAGGTGTATGAAATATTGCAGGCCTTTTTGCTTAGATTTGAAAAAGTTAAATTTTCAATGACATTTCCACAAGGTTAACAGCTAAAAGGTTGAAGTTAAATTAGAACAAACACATGTGTTGTCAGTCAAATGTATACAAAACACTTCACTTAATTAGATGGCAGAGCCATCTAGGGTATATCCCAAACTTAGATATTCAATACATTACATCTTGCAACAAGTTAGAATACCTTTTTGGGAGTATTACACAGGTGGGGGCTGCTTTATGGAGGACAAAATGGCTATTTAACTGAAGGAGAAAGAGTGTGACGTTGTCATTCATTCACCATTCATTCATTCATCCATCTACTCTTACTCTGCCTGCTGTCACCACACATCTGAAAGGTATACAGGGACATATGCTGTAGCCACTAATACATTTGGTAAGATTAATTATTTACTGACTATTTTGCATTCTGTAACATTCATTCAATACACTTTTATCTTATATTTATTTGAGTCATTGTTTCATTTATTACAATATTATTACAGTGCCTTTTGGGTCTTCAGACACTGGATTATTTTAGTGATAGTCAAGTTATCATCTAGAATGGTTAAGGAAAACAGTATTTATAAGTAATTTGGGAACGGAAGGGTCTGCTCCGTATACAGCTATAGATTGCATAAAGACACACTAAGCTTAGAATGACCCGGAGTGACCTTTTGTCGGTAAAGGTCCACATCATACCTGAAGCGAGCCATAACTATCAATATTGAAGGATCACCGAAAACCGACATTCTGGGGGCCTCGTCCTTGGGTGGTTTAGTCGTGTCTTTTGCAGTGGAGAACACGGTGTACTCAGTTGTTGGAAGAATCCTCGATTTGTAAGTATGTCTTTCTTTAAGTTTCCAAATAGGATAGGTAATCTTGAATCTAGATCATGTGACCCTATTGATTTAAATACTGAACAGAGATCCGTTAATTCCCCTGTTTTGTTTTCTTTCCCTTCTGTGTTTCAAGAATATATAAAATGTTGGATTAAAAAATATGGAGGTCCATTTAAGTTGGGCGAAAATATAAGTGATGCACTGTTTCTAGAGGACATTTTTCAAGTATTACCCTCAATAATGCAGCTTAAAGATGACAAAGTAAAAAAGGGTAGAAGTTTGCAAGCTTTACTAGATATGCTAATGATGTCCCTCCAAATGATTGAACAGTTGCAAGTTAGTTTTAATCTGCAAGCTTCTCTTATTGATACGCTGCATGTACAATTAGAAGATTCCCGCACCCAGGCACAAAATGCAGCTCACACTGCTGGATTCTTACAAGATAAAGTTCATAATTTAGAATCCAAAAATATAATCCTTGATCAAGCTGTAGACACCTTACAATGCCTGCGTACTAAGCACTGTCCTTCTTTAAAACTAGGAGGTAAGGCTCGGGGAAGTGCTATATTTAAAAAATCCCCTGTTGCTCATGAAAACAAATGGTATCAGATTGCCACCTTGTCCGTCGATCTTCCTTCTGCTTTAATTAATGAAGACGACATTGCTATGTGGATGGAGCATAAAAATGAAAATATTGAGTTTCCTTCACAAACAATTTCTGTCCCCTCTGCTCCTCCCACGTATACACATTTGTATCCAGAATTGCCAATTGAATTTTCTAAAACTAATCTTGTTCCTTGTAATCCTATAACACGTGGTCCTCAATTAGAGGCTAACGAAGTGTTATCAGATGACAAATTGAAGGAAATTTCTGCACATCATGCTAGAATAGAAAAAGAATATAATGATATGGAAATGACTTTACATAATGTAAAACAATCATTTTCACAAGAACACCAGCAGAGACGAGACTTAGAAGCAGAGTTGTCTGAAGCTGCACGACTATTAACTGAGACTAAAACTGACCTTGAACGTTTTAGGCTTGACAATGACGAGTTACAACGGGTAAATGACAAACTTAAGGCTACTACTAAAAAACAAGAAAAGACTACTAGCATATTGCATGATACTACACAAGACCTTAAGACTGCTAACAAACAACTGCAAAGTGACCTTAAAGAGGCTAAAACTAAACGACATATTGTTATTTCTGATCCTGTTAATGTACACATGACAGCACCTTCTTCTGTGAAAGCGACAGAAGCCAGGGCTGTCTTATCTGAAATAGGGCAAGCTCCTGTAAATAAGGGTACTATTGAGGATTTCAATAGATTCACACATTGGATCGGAAAACTCCTTCGCTGGGGTTCTTCGGATTCACAACTAATAGAGATTTTTCTGAAAGGTCTGGGATCCTGTTCAGCTGTCATAGAAGGTTTTGCACAAACTTTTTCTCAGCTGTTAGAACGGTGTTGCCATAAACTATTTCATTTGTCTAGTCCGTTCCAGATTAACAAAGCTTTTATCTCACTTCCTAATGAGTCTATCACAGAAACTGCTAACAGAGTAATTGTTTTCCTTGCTGCTCTTACTAATGGGGCTACTTCTTCAGAAAAACGTTCTGAAATACAAGCTGACCTTAAATTGGATCCAGCAGTGCGGGAGTTAATTTTCACTCTTGTACCAAGTAACATTTCTCATGTTATGACCATCTGTTACGGTGACCTGAGGAATGTTGACTTTAATTCATGGCTTGACCGTTTGCAAGTTGAAATGGATAGATATTCTAAACCCTCTCCGATTTCTGAAATAACATATCAGGCTCAAAGATCTTGGAGAGATGGACAGCAATTAAATAATGCCTCTAATACTTGGCAGACAGAAGGTCCACAGTACCGTGGACGTGGTGGTTTTAGAGGTAGATTTAATACTACAAGACGTGGCATAGGAAAAGATGGTGAGTGGATTCCCTTGAGGGATATTATTGCATCTCAGAAAGCGTTACAACATTCTGTTGAGTTACTTAGAAAACAAGTAGAGCAAGCTAATTTAACGCCTGTTGCAACTCTAACAACTTCCCTTCCACCCCTCTCCTCCTGCTAGGAATGTGTTTTCTCCTCTCCTCTTTGTCTCGACTGGCCTCTGGATCTAGATAAATGGGGACGACCAATGTGTACTATGTTGGTAGATGGGGAGAAAATTAACACTCTAATCGATACAGGGGCAGCTGCTACACTAATATCTGGTACACCAAAAACTGGCAAATTTACTACTGCTTGCATTGTGGGGGTTACTGGCATGCCAAAAACAGTGTATGTTGAACCTAGGACATTGAAGATTGGCTCTAAGACTATACGTTCTGATGTGTTTTTGGAAAAAGATGTGTTATCTCTGTTGGGAGCTCCGGATATTGTAAAGTTTGGGTTTATCATTGATTTAATGAATCACATGCTTTGGAATATTGAGGGGAGTACTAGCCCTTCTGAGCATACTCGGATCGGTTTAGGCTCCAATTTGCCTCCTGTGCATGTTGTCTATCCACATGAGGATGTTGGGGCCGTAAAGGGTATTAAAATCAAACACCCTCCTGCTCCTCCTGTGGATACAGAATCTTGGTGGCATGAATATGCAGATGTATGGGCCAAAGATAGTCTAGATTGTGGTAAATCACAATTAATGGTTTCTTTGGATGGTTCACACCACCCATATGTTAAACAGTATCCAATTCCACGTGAGGCAGAAAAGGATTTAGAAGTTATCATTGACCAATTGTTACAGCGTGGGTTAATTCGACCATGCCAAACTGCAGGCTCGAGTCCTGTGTGGCCTATTCGTAAAAAAGACAACACTTGGCGTTTAACCATTGATTACAGATGACTAAATGAGACAGTTTTTAGAACAGCACCTGTTGTGGCCTCTTACCCTGAACTGATTGCTAAATTAACTCCTGAAATGCAGTATTATACTGTGTTAGATCTTGCAAATGGGTTTTATAGTGTACAAGTCACTCCTGAAACTCAGTATCGTACTGCATTTGCTTTTCAGTCTAAACAGTATTGCTGGACAGTTCTTCCTCAAGGTTACTGTGATAGCCCTGCAATTTTTCACAGCATGTTAGCTCAAGCTCTAAAGTCTCATAATTTGCATAACAAAATTGTTCAGTATGTTGATGACTTGTTAATAGCTAATGATTCCAGAGAGAGTAACATTAAACTGTTAAAAAAGGTTTTGGAATGCCTTAAAAAGCATGGCTTAAAACTTAACCCTGACAAGTGTCAGTTGGTCCAACAGAAGGTTAATTACCTCGGATTGGAACTTGGTCCAACAGGCAGAAGTATTCTTGAGGATAGGGTTAAACATATTCTTTCCCTACCAAGACCTGTAGATGTGAAATCTTTACAGCAGTTTCTTGGGCTTACAGGATTTTGCAGAGAATTTGTTGCTAATTATGCTTTGCTTGCAGAACCATTACATGACCTACTGAAACAAAACAAATTTGAATGGAATGATTCTCATACACAGACATTTTCCTCCCTCAAATCTGCATTAGCTAGTGCACCCATTTTGGGCACTCCAGCATCAGACAAACCATTTTATTTATACTCTAGTGTGTCTGATACAACACTTGGTGCAGTAGTGGCCCAATACCATGGTGATATACTAGCCCCTATTGCATACTTAAGTCGCAAAATGACATCACCTGAATTGAAATTTGGTCCTTGTGAAAAAATTGCCCTAGTTACATACTGGACCATACAAAGACTGAGATATCTTCTCAGCGGTCAGCACATTGTGATTCGTTCACATCATAATCCCCTGCTTTTGCTGAAAAAACATAATTTGGCTTTAAGTGACATTCGTAATGAACGTGTGGTGAGGTGGATGACTACGCTGCTCACTGAACACATTACAGTGGAACCGTTAAAGGAACCCTCTGTACATGTGTTGGGTGTTCTTATTCAAGGTCAGGATCATGTATGTCATCCTATGATTGCTCCTAAAGCACATTCTGTTTTCAAAGAGGGCAGCCCTGCTGATGTGGGAAATAACCCTGTTTGGTACATTGATGCTAGTTCATCAGTCATCGATGGTAAGCGCATGACAGGTTTTGCAGGTGTACTTCTTGAAGGTAGAACGATTCTTGATTTGTTTCAGTATGCTTGTAAAAATGCAGGAGCACAGTTTGCTGAATTAGCTGCACTACTAACTTTGATCCGAGACAAAATTGGGAAAGGTGGTACACACTTTGTAGTCACTGACTCTATGTATGTTTTCAGAGGAGCTTTGATTCTTCTTACGTTTTGGGTCAACAATAAATGGCAGTCCACTGATGGCAGTATAGTACAGCACAAAGGCTTATGGGAACGCATACAGGATTTGTCAAAAGATCATGTAGGCTTTATCAAACTCGTCAAGGTAAAAGCACACAGATCTAAGGGACCTTTGGCATACGGTAATAGTCTTGCTGATAAATTTGCAAAAGAGGCTGCATGTCTTCCTGATATTCCACTATGGGAAGAGGAAGATGTATTGTATCATACACCACTTGCACCAGTGCAGTTGTATGCCCCTGACGATGATGGCACACGATGGTCTGTACTTCGAGAACATCAGGAGTACGATTTGGTACTCGCTCCTCTTTTTGATGACCTGGCACCTAAGTTAGGTAAAGAAACACTGAAAATTCTGCATGACATTTTAGTCAAAGACACTGAACATGGTCCTGTCTGGGTTATTCCCTCTCATTTGGTAAAATGTTTGCTGGCTTGGGTACATGGTTCCATTGCAGGGGGACATCCCAAATTACAAGAATGTATGGATAGGATGTCTAAACTGGGATGGTGGCCTACTATGAGAAGAGATATTCAAGATCACATTGATAGATGTATTGTTTGTGCACACCAAGATCCAGCAAGACAACTAACACGTGGAGCACTAATGCGACATGCTCCAACTGGACCTTGGGACAGAATACAGGTTGACTATGTAGGTACACTGCCATTGACAGCCCGTAAAAATCGCTACATATTGGTAGTCGTTGACTCTTTTAGTCGATGGATTGAAGCTTTTGCTACCCCTAACAAAACAGCTGGCACAACTGCCAAAATCCTAGTGCAAAATGTTTTCTGTCACTTTGGGATTCCAAAACAAATGGATTCAGATAATGGTGGTGAATTTGTCAATACCATCCTGAAAGAGATCACAAGTTGGTTAGATCTCCCTTGGGATTTCCATATTGCTTATCACCCTCAAAGCAGAGGCATGGTTGAAAGGATGAATGGCCAGATAAAAAAGGAACTAAGCAAAATCTGTAATGCCAATGGTAAAAATTGGGATATTTTACTGCCTTTTGTCCTTGCTCGGATGAGATCTAGAGTTAACAGGCATATTCAGATGTCTCCTTATGAAGTACTTTTTGGTCGCAGTATGCCTTCATGGGAACGCCTTTTGCTTCCTATGGATATATCTACCTCTGTAGCATTATGCAATGAAGAATGGGCCAAAGAACATTCTCTATGGCTCACCACTGTACAAGGACAGGCGCTGCACACAGATGCGGTGTCCGCCTTAAAAAGTAAAAGTGATTTTGATAAAAAATCTGACCTCACTGAATACCAAGTGGGAGATTCTGTGTGCATGCTTAAACAAGGACAGAAAAACCCTAGGAAATTTCCTAAAGATTGCTGGGAAGGTCCATATCTTATTGTGGACAAAGTGGGACCCTCAGTTTATCTTATTCAAAAATCAGATGGTTTAAATGTCTACAAGCATGCAATGCAGCTTAAATTGTTTAAGGGCTCTTAAAGCCCTCTGTGTGTGTTATTCTATATTTACTTTGTTTTTCAGAAAGTGTACAAAGAGACTGAGACTCTAGAACGGCTGTTCCAGACTCTACTTTTCACTATGAATGATCGGCGCCTTTACATCTAATCTTCATTTGAAAGAAAAAAAAAAGAGGTCCTACCGGATGTACAAAACTAGCTTTGGCTAGACTACTTTCTGCACGTATTGCATGTTTTCTTAGTGTGATGCTTACACTATGTATGTTATTTACTAATAATAGATAGTAACGTCTTGTAACAATCTCTTTATCCACATTTTTACATGTTATATTTGAAGTTTGGTGCCATTAATTTACAGTTTGATCATAACTAATTATTTTGTTGGTTTTCATAATCTACAAATTAGACTATGGCATCTTGGACATGTTTGGTGGGATGCGTTACAGTGATTTGTTTGCTCTATACCTTTACTAACATTTGGCATCCAGATAATCATAATCTGCAGAAGCGTCTTGTCACTTCTTACGAAGTGCTTGCTCCTTTTAAACCTATATATTTAGTCTCACACCCTACTACCAGCATTGACCTTATCTTTTCTTTATTGTCTAACTTTCAGCGTAATAGTGTTAGATCTAACCGTCCCATATATTATATTTCTCATAGTTCTGCATCCCCACAATTTGTTGCACTTTTTATTGCTAGTGTTCCAAAATTTGACTATGCTCAGCTATGGCTTATTAATAAAACCCATCTTCTGATTCCAGAATATGGTGCACTTCCGCATCTTGATAAGAATATTTGTTTGATATGCAGTATTGATTTGCAATCCGCTACTTCTGGCATTTTTCATAATTCTAACAGTCGCCCTATGGCTAACATGGATAATCTTAATACCTGTGGAAGTCTAGAAGTCCAGGACTCTAATTCTGTTGCGATGCCTGCAACTATTTTGGTTAATACTTCCAACCCCTCTGATTCCGTAGGTGAATGGCAATGTACAGACAATGGTATTCCACAGTTTATAGTTAGAATTGATGAAGTAGCACAGCCTTCTACTCCTATAGCTTCTGTATCTCCTTCTACGCCTATACCAGAATCTACCACACCTCCATTTCAGGAAGGTGACCCTATTCAAGTTCGTTTGGACTCTGCTACACAAGTAGCATATGATGTTTCATATCGTTTGGTTACCTGGCACTTACAATTAAATAAATGGTTGGTTTCCACACAATATTCCAATTGTACGCCATTCGTATCAGTACAGGAAAGAGCTTTTCAGTGGTGGTTTTATGAAAGCATGTTGTATAATGTATCACTTCGATCACACCATCGCCCTAGACGAGATATTTTAGCTACTGGGTTAGGTACATATGGTAGTGTCGTGGGATCAGCTGCACAAATTAATTCGGAAATTCTAAGATATAAACTTGCTTCTTTAGCCTCTCATACTTCTACGGGTCTGGATACCCAATATGGTATTAATACTAATATTGTTAAGCTTCAGCAGCATCAAACTCATGTTATGGTAGATACAACTGAGATTATTTCTGATAAGTTTCACACTCTGGTCGACTCAGTTTACAATTTTACTCGTGATACTGCATGGGCAATGCTATGTTCACAGGTTCAGGCTGATCTGTCTACCGATCTTAAACTTCAGTTGCAAAGTTTATGGTCAGTTAGATGGCCTGCTTCGTTGAGTCGTGCTGCTTCAAAATCTGTGACTGACTTTGCGATGACTCATCTTTTGTGGTGGGAAGTTCTTCTATCTGACTGCTCACTTGAAAAATGTGCCATTCATACATTAATACCATGGGCAGGCAAAGATGCTATTATTTATCGTTTAGCTACAATTGGCCTACCGACTAATGGGTCATTATTATTGCCTGAACTTTCACATCAATGGGTAGCCCAGGGTACGGATAGTTCTAACTGGACCCTTGTAGACATTTCTTTGTGTCACTCTAATGCTAATTCTTATATATGTTCTCCATCCCAATATAAAACTACTACTGAAACATGTTGGGTTAATCAGGATGAATGTAGTTTTCATGGTCAATTTAATGTTACAAATCCTGTCTACTACTTGGGGTTAGATCGTGTTTGTTTTCACTTATTTCAGCCTGATCAAATTATTTTTAAAACACTGGATAAATCTCTTCTCAGCACTCACTTATTGCCTGGCACTTGGTGTAATTCCATTCCTGTGTCTTACATTGCTTCTTCAGTATGGAACTTCACTATGCCTCAACTTACTAACATAAGTTTGGATTTATCATGGGAACGTATTGTTGATTTTTCCATGTCAGATTTGCCCCTAGGTATGGGTTCTGAGATGAAAAAATGGTTAACTGACTCAACATCAATTACGACATTGCTTAATTCATTAAAGAGTGTTTTGCACCAAGCTCAAATTACTGTCACACATAAACAAGGGATTCTTAAACAAGTTTCTGTTGCTGTTAAGCAAGATGGCCAGACCTCATGGTGGGAATCTGTTTTGGGATACAGTAATACTGCTACACATTTTTTTAATGTAATGTTGCATCCAGTTGTAGTTATTTCTCTCTTACAATTGATTTTATTTTTATTCATCTGTATTAGTGGTTGTTATTTCAAAAGTTTACATCGTAATCTGTGTAGAAAGGTGACTGTGTTGGAAGACTTAGAGTCTAGGCATAAACGCCTTCTCCCATTATATACATTAAATGGTTATTCTGTATCTTTAGATCCCTCTCAGCTTCCAACTCCTTATTAATTATGGATTTTATTCTGTGTCCATGTTCTTACATTATTTTTGTTTTCTTTTAGATCTCCATTTTGCTTTTCTTCTATGTCATAACTGGTTCCTTACTTTTATTTTTAAACAGCACTTGGGCGTTTCTGTCTCTTTAAGTTAAATACTAAGTGGTACATTCTGATGACAGGTTTACCAGCTACACTCTATTACCAGTGACTTTCTCTGTCAACGTATATCCAGCTGCTTTTATTACGCTTAGTTGTGAAGAATTCCTATATCTACAAGAGTTCCTACTGACTGCTATGCTGTCTATGGGTACAATCGGTACTAGGATGAAGACTATGCATATTATTTCTACTGAATATTTTCTAAACTTTGCATATACCTAAGGAATTGAGGAGCTAACATGGTTATCCTACTTCTCAATCTTCCTGTTTGGTTGCTGTGACCGTTCTATTGTCACTATCTTGTGGTGTTTCTCATGCTGCAAATTTCTATTTCATTCTGCGGCCTGGACTCTAATTCTGAACTCTCCATGAACTATGTTTCTTGCTATGTCGCTGATATTCCTTCTATTTGAATTCCGAATTTGATTCTGGTTTTTGACTTCTTCAATCAAGATATCTAAAGAACTTTGATGTAGCTTTAACACAGTTTACTTCGTCACTCTGTGTTATGTTTCTTATTCCTGTGTTTCTGCTGGTACCACTTGTATTTGATTTTTTGCTTTCATTATTGCTGTATTCAATTTTTTTTCTCCCTCTCTCTTTCTCTTCTCTTCTCTTTGGCACAAGTGTTGTTTTGTTTTTGATTTTTCTCTGTTTTTCTCTTGTTTTTTCTTTTTGGTTTTGTCATAGAAGAAAAACAAGTGGGGGAGTGTGGAGTGTTGATCATTATTTAATGTGTAGTTTGCAATATATATATGTATTATATGGTATGGTGCATATATATATCTAATATGAATGTACATTTAGCTGTATAACATAGGTGTATGAAATAGTGCAGGCCTTTTTGCTTAGATTTGAAAAAGTTAAATTTTCAATGACATTTCCACAAGGTTAACAGCTAAAAGGTTGAAGTTAAATTAGAACAAACACATGTGTTGTCAGTCAAATGTATACAAAACACTTCACTTAATTTTGAAGCTAACTATAGGCAGAGCCATCTAGGGTATATCCCAAACTTAGATATTCAATACATTACATCTTGCAACAAGTTAGAATACCTTTTTGGGAGTATTACACAGGTGGGGGCTGCTTTATGGAGGACAAAATGGCTATTTAACTGAAGGAGAAAGAGTGTGACGTTGTCATTCATTCACCATTCATTCATTCATCCATCTACTCTTACTCTGCCTGCTGTCACCACACATCTGAAAGGTATACAGGGACATATGCTGTAGCCACTAATACATTTGGTAAGATTAATTATTTACTGACTATTTTGCATTCTGTAACATTCATTCAATACACTTTTATCTTATATTTATTTGAGTCATTGTTTCATTTATTACAATATTATTACAGTGCCTTTTGGGTCTTCAGACACTGGATTATTTTAGTGATAGTCAAGTTATCATCTAGAATGGTTAAGGAAAACAGTATTTATAAGTAATTTGGGAACGGAAGGGTCTGCTCCGTATACAGCTATAGATTGCATAAAGACACACTAAGCTTAGAATGACCCGGAGTGACCTTTTGTCGGTAAAGGTCCACATCATACCTGAAGCGAGCCATAACTATCAATATTGAAGGATCACCGAAAACCGACAGTCCTCACGCTGTGTGAAGACCTCCAGCGTCACTCATTTCCTCATAGGAAAGCATTGAAAATCTTTTTCAATGCTTTCCTATGGGGAGCGCTAATGCGCATGCACGCCATTGCTGCGAATGCGCATTAGGTCTCCTTGGCCGGTGGGCGGGATCAGTCTCGCCCACCGGCCGACGGAGACAGTAGGAGGAGCGGCGCGGAGGAGGAGATAGCGACGAGGGACATCGTCGCTGCCTCAGGTAAGTGACTGAAGGGGTTTTCATCCCTTCAGTAACCAGGGATAGGGGGGTGGGAGGGAGAGGGTACCTCCAGTGCCAGGAAATTAATTGTTTTCCTGGCACTAGAGTTTTCCTTTAAAACAAATAGTTAGTTAACTCTTAGCTTAAATTAATAAAGCGATATAGTGCTATAATATAGATTTTTTATATTAATACAAATTATTCATTTTTGATTTTTATAAAAGATTATTTTTAATATTGTATTACTCCAAATTTATTCTCACACTACCCATGAGTGTGTCTGTGATTGTGTATAAGTATGTATGCTGTGTGTGTATAGCTGTTTGATGTGTGTTGTTTGTATTATGGCTGCTTGTGGTCTTGTTGTGTTGAGTTTTTTGGGAGGGATGTTTGTTGTGTGTAGGCATAACTATTTGTTTTAGGGTGACTATGTGTTGTGGATGACCACGCGTGTATGAGGGTTACTGTGTGTCCTGTGACTGACTACGGGGTGCGAGGCAATGCGGAAGTAATGGTGAGAGGAAATTGTTGGTATAACAGGAGGAGAGGACTGTAGGGGTGACTAAAGGGGTTGACAATATGGAAAACTGTGGGGTCAAAGTAGAGGGGACAGTGGTTGTAATTGTGGGGGGTGACAGTGTGGGTAGGCTGTATTTCTATGTTCAACATATATATTTGTGGTCGGGACACAAAAGGCCATAAACTGTAAGACACATAAGAAACGTAACATGGTGTAATGGAACGCTGGTCTCTCACAGACTATTTCCGCTGGTAGTCCAGGTGTGGCTCAGGAACAAGCAATAATCCCAGGCACAGTACCCACAGTGAGAGAATAATCCACCAGCATAACAAGCGCAATCAGCAGTAAAACCCAACAGTATCCCATCACCTTTCCCCATAACAGGACGACACACAGTATCAGGAGCAGAACTGAACCCCTGCTTTTATGCCTCTCTCCCACTGCAAGGGAGACACCCACAATACTTAGTACAGTCACCAATCAGATACATGTTACCTCCCACACATCTCCTCCCCTCTGCCTGTGATACAATTATCTCAACACAATAGACTACTTAATTATCACAGGCAGAAAATATACAGTTTTTACACACATGCTGTACCTTTAAAAATATACATCCAATCTTCCTAAAACACACATTTTCAGAATCAGCATACTTGAAATATAAACATACTCAAATATTAGGTCAATCTGTGATGGAATTCCAGTAAAATAGAAGTTTAGTAGGCCAAGATTTCCACGTGGCATATGTGTATGTTGTATCAGTTGGTTAGTTACATGTAGCTAAGATACTGTCATCAATGTACTGAGCATGTGCAGGAATGCAGGACCTGAAATTACACTCCTTTCTCCTTTGTTTCGGATGAGCAATGGGGTCTGACCGGATGAGCAAGTCCAGACTCTGTTCATTGATTGGTTAAGGGTATGTTTGGGTGGAGCTATTAATGGGAGGAGTTATAGTTCTATAAAAAGCATGTACTCCATGTATTTGTCCCTCAGGCCTGTTTTGGAACGTTAGGTCATCTGAGGCCCGATCGGTATGTTAATAAAGACCTCTTACTTCCTGAAAACCTGCATCCATCTCTCTGTGTCTGGCTTCTGCAAATCTGTCAGTGTGTGTGTCACTATGTCTGTCAGTGTGTGTGTCAGTATGTCTGTTGGTGTGCGTGTCAGTGTGTGTGTCAGAATGTCTGTCAGTATATCTGTCAGTGTGTGTGTCACTATGTCTGTCAGTGTGCGTGTCAGTATGTCTGTCAGTGTGTGTGTCACTATGTCTGTCAGTGTGTGTTACTATGTCTGTCAGTGTGTGTGTCAGTATGTCTGTTGGTGTGCGTGTCAGTGTGTGTGTCAGAATGTCTGTCAGTGTTTGTGTCACTATTTCTGTCAGTGTGTGTGTCAGAATGTCTGTAAGTATATCTGTCAGTGTGTGTGTCACTATGTCTGTCAGTGTGCGTGTCAGTATGTCTGTCAGTGTGTGTGTCACTATGTCTGTCAGTGTGTGTGGCAGTATATCTGTCAGTGTGTGTGTCACTATGTCTGTCAGTGCTTGTCACTATGTCTGTCAGTGTGCATGTCAGTAGGAGAAAACTTTTACCCCAAAGTGCAACATAGATGTGACTAGACTATAACTCGTTATATGGGAAACAACCAAAAGATATTGGAAACTACCAACCAATATATATATTATGGTTACTAGAATAGAGCCCATATAACGGCCAATAGTTGGTCTTTATGGGTAAACAAATAATATAGTTAATTAAATTGGCAAAATATGTTTTGGTATGTACTAATAATAAATGTTCCGAATTTACAATCTTTCTTGAACAGCCTCTTATGTACCAACAGTTTAAAATAAGTGATATAAGAAAGCAGTATTAAATAAGAGTTTTACCAAAGAAAGACATTAGATAAGGCTCACGCCACAAGAAATTGTATTTTTAGAGATTAAACACTGAATATGATAAAGAAAAGTTAAGAAATCAGTTCACGTGAACCGGACTCTCGATGTACCATGTGAATAGTGTAAGCTTACCTTCATATATTTAAATCTTCACTGTAGAAAGTGTTACGTAATGTGTTATAAATAATATAGAAAATAGTGCTAGATTAAATAAATCAATGTACATTATCAATGTAAAAAATTTACCTTGAACTTTTATCATCATGACATTGTTTTAAATAATAATTCAACGCAAGCTCTACTATTGTCCAATCCTCATGCCCCATTGGGGACCCAATGTACTAGTCAGAAGTTAGACAAAGGATTGCCCTCTGCTGTTACAAAACATATTACTGGGAGTCTAAAATGAAGTTCCACAGGATGCAGTCATAGATGGTGTGTGAGGTAAGCCCTGTTTTCTCTTTCTTTTCTCCTGCTTTAAAAGTTAGTTACTCCCCATACTAGAATTCCCTGGAATCCTCCTGCAATGATCGAGTATGGTTTGCACTTTTGTTTTGCCTTTGTGAATTGCACCCATCTTGTATAACAGTGCACGCTGAAAAAGGAATCCTCTCGCAGAGCTTTGAGCATGTTTTAGGCTCCATCACACAATCCAACAACAGATTGATGTCTGCTTGAAATCCCACCAATTCCTCACCATGTTCCTAATTGCCTGCAAGATTTTCGCTGAATTGTGCTTTTGGTCCATTACTTCATATTTAACAGGAGAGATTGATTGCCCTGCTGCCCAACAGACCCACTTACAGTCTAACATGCTGGTGAGGTTAGACTTCCTTCATTGCCACACCAATCCACTGTGGAATGCAAGTAACATGCCAACAAGAAGAGGAAGGCATGTTGGCTACTGGGAGCACTCTATAAATCTGTGGCGAAATGCACCCACTTGCCTACAGCTTTGCCCGGTTACTCCTTCAGTAGTAGCACACACAGACAGTACAGTAACAGTGTTACAAGGGAAGTACAGTCATGGGAAGAAAAAAGTACACCCTCTGCTAAAGCTTGGCTGAAACTGGGTCATGCAATATGACAATGATCTTAACACACCAGCAAATCGTGATGAGGCCTTAAGAGAGCTGTGCATAAACAAATGCCAGCAAACGTCAATGAATTGAAGCAACGTTGCAAAGAAGAGTTTGCTAAAATTCCTTCACAGTGATATGAGGGACTGATAAAGTCATAGAGAAAATGACTTCAAGTTATTACTGCTAAAGGTAGTTCTACAAACTAATTAATCATAAGGTGTACCTAGTTTAATGGCTCTACATTTTGGCTTTATTTTTGTTTACTAAATCATGACATGGTGCTCTGTGTTGGTGTTAATCTGAAGTTGGATATTCCTAATTTTAAGACCTGCTAAGGAACAGATGATGTTATGTCCTGATATGTAAAACTATAAAATTCAAAGAGGGTGTACTTTCTTATTCCAATGACTATACACATTGGGGAGCCAGTTGCTTAAAGGGCTACCTATCTATATTGGAAAAAGAAACTCACTCACAGTAATCAGTTGGGCAGTTAGGTGGGTAATTTTGTTATCCTGCTGTATTAGCATGCCATGTTCAAAAGTAGGCTGGTGAACATGTCCCTGGTACAATGAGTAACAAATAGCAGTCCAGGCACTCAAGGTGAAAACAAATAAAGTAGATTTATTGGAGCAGAAACAAAAACCAACATTTAGACCGATCCGGATCTCTTTCAAGCTATCACATCACAATGGGTTTGAACATTTTACTCAAAACTGGACAGTCACAGATGAGAGAGACTGAGTAAAGTGCAAGAGAAAGGCATTGTAGCAAAGGTGCCTCTGCCACAAGCTGCTCGAAGAGCCTGCTGGCTAGCCTCCTTCCCAAGCTTTTTAAAAGACTTGGTTTGTGTGGACCACCTCTGTGCTAGTTAACCTTATTGACCTCTCCTGACACCTCAACGTTCTAGTGTGCGGCTGGGTGTATGCGCAAACACATGGTATCTGAGTTGGTGCCCATCTTGTTCACACGAACACAGGAGCAGCGGTGTTTGGTTGTCGAGTGTGTGGAACTAAAACCGGATACTGAAACTACCAAACACCGCTGAACTTTGATGAACGCCTGCTTCTTTTCAACACAAGTCAGGAGAGCGCCATTCGGTAGTTTTGTTCACATGAAGTTCCACAGGATGCAGGCAAACAAATGCTACCTAAGAGCCAGAGGATCCATTCGCTATTTCATTCTGCTTTTAAACTCCCGAAATTGACCGACCACTACCACTTTTTTCATGGAACTATTTTGGGCAGAAGCCTCCATAGAAAATCCGAACCACTAAACCAATCTGAGTGATTTTTGGATATGATGGTAACTCAGATCAGGGCTATCCAGGGATGTAACTGTGGAGTGGGTACCGGGTTGTTTTATGTCTGTTTTGGGGTGTTGTGGAATTGTTGTATTTTCTGTACCTGGAGATAATTGAGTTTTGTACCGTTCCTGACTCAATTATCTCTCAGGCCCAGGGGAGGGGTTTACTGTCTGTAGAAATTATGGAGCTTTTGCCTGCATTGAATAGACCTAATCCCAGCATTAAGTCTTGGCTACTGTGTGGGGGGGATGCTATACTACTGTACAGCTATACTCTATACAGGAGAGCTTAATCACTTGGAGCAGTGCCTATGACCCTGTTCCAGGGTGGGAAGAGATGGCGAGACCCCGGTCAAGCTGCATCAGCTAGGGGCTGGAGCACTGATGGTGTCCAAGTGATAACAAGGAAGCATGTTTGGCGAAGGTACTCGGTCGGAGTACTGGAGCTCCATCACATTTGGTGGCAGTGGTGGGATGGTTTTCTAGCAAGTGGGGAACTATCCCAGGGACACTGGTGCATCTTCTGGGATCCTGGAAGAGGGATAGCGCTAGCACCCATGCAGCGTCCCTGTCTACAGAGGAATCCCAAAGGTGTGGATCACAGAGCTAGTGGCACAGAGTGGGGGCCAAGCGAACATGACGTATCGCTATGAGGGCACCGCCTTCATTGTTGACGTAAAGAGATGGCAAGACCCCAGCCAAAATGCGTCTGCTAGGGGCTGAAGTGCTGATGGTGTCCCGGTAATAACTAGGAGGTACGTGGTCGGAGTACTGGAGCTCCGTCACAGGCATCAATAGGGCATGTGGTGGGGTAGGAGAAAGGAGAAGTTCAGAAACCTCCTCATCTGAAACTAAGCTACTTAGTGTAGCTGAAAAGGACAGGCAAAGAATTGGTCAGCTGAGAGAAGAAGCAAGCAAGACAATTTATTTTCTGATGTTTTCTGTGAAGTAGGATGCAAAATTCACAGCAGTGAGATTAATAGGTGGTGGAGGCATTTGGGGTTGCATGAGAAGGTGAAGAGGGAGGTGAAGTAAGTTTAGTGAGAGAGAGGGCACAGGTGTAGGAACACAACATAAATTTGCAGCCATCCATCCAACTTCCTCAAATAACCGTTTGACACCCTCAAACACCTTTGCAGATAACAAGTGGATTTTGTATGCCAGAGTTGATATTTAGTTTGTGTGGCGGAGTTCCAGTACTCCGACTGAGTACCTCCACCAAGTCTTCTTCCTTGTAGCTATCAGGTACCCTGGAGCACTTCAGACCCAGTCGCTGAGTCTTGACTGGGATCACAGAGGGCCTTTTCCACCCTTGACCAGGCTACTGTGATTATAGTGGGTATGCCCACCTGCCACATCAAGGCAGACCTCTTAGGTGGGTCCTAACTCTAACCATTCGCCTTGCTTCCTTGAGCTTCTGGCAAAAATATCTCTAATGAGACAGAAAGGGGTATTTTTTATATACATCCCTACATGGTTATTAACCCTTAATAGGGAACACATGGGATGGGCAGCAGCCTAGCATTGCAACCTAGCTGTGTGATACAAAAGTGAATACAAATACAAAGAAACTAGTCCTGCGATCAAACTCCCATTACTCCTGGGCGGCAGCAATGACCATAGTACACATCAGCCAAAATACATATAGTAAAAACCAAAGAAAAAAGTTACCTGCACTCTTTCCACGTCTCTATGTATTTTTAAACAAATGGAGGTTTTTAGTTAACTGGACATACTTTTCATCAGCAGATTATATACCTTGGTGAAGGTTAGAACAACAACAAACTTTAATATACATAGCATACATATTTATGCCCCCAACAGAGTCATTTACATACAATAGGGAGCATAGAGCACTATAGTACAAGGAAGGTTGGGGCCAGACAATAGCAAGGGCTGAGAACCAAGAGGGCAGCTAGTTTAAACTGGTCTGGCAGTGTCCCTGGGACAATACCCTGCTGGACAGTAAAAAAGGGGAGGAGGAAAAGCACAGACAAATAATACATTCAACATACCCTGCACCAATACTGGGCACAGGGTGCCAAAACACAAGAAAAATTGGGACCCACACATAGTGTCTGTCTTCCATCACCAGTGATGGTGACTACCGTCACATATCTTCCCCCTCAAAGGTAGACTAACCAAGACTATCCAATCGGTCTGTGCCTCAGTTAGTCGGGTTAGTCCCAAAAAGTCCCTCATTCCTGGCAGCCTGCCCCGCAAAGTTCCAGATAGTTTGTAAGTCTGTCCCAGTCTGGTGTATGGAGCCCTCATAGCCAATGAGTCCGTAGAAGTCTGGTTTAGGCAGGCCAGACTGGGCTTCCTGGTCACCCTGTTCCCCTAATAAGCAGAAGGTGACTTAGACATAAGAGGGGACTTGGAAGTAGAGAAAGGGAGTTCCAGGTTAATCTGCCATGGCCCCCCTACAAAACCAAAACCTAGCCCACTCAGCGAGGCACTGTGATACCCACACACCTCAACAGCAAATCTGAAACCCTGGGTCTCCAGCCTAGTATAGTTCCCATCACATTTATCACCCTTCAGAAGGAGACCAATGCAGGAGGAGACCTGGGACGGGTTGACTACTTGCAAGTTAGTCAGTACATCCAGCCCACCAATGTCATCAACAAATCGGTACCCAAACAAATTGCCCATCAAAGAGCAGCACTCACCCAGCCAACCTCTGCCTCTCCTAAAGCATATATGCACTGATCGGGAAAAGAGTCCACTGCCCCTTCTCCCTGGAGTCCTCTCAGTGGCTGAAAAGAAGGCAGTATAGCTGGGGCAACTCTGACATGCGGTTGGGGATCTGGGCCAACTGTCATGCATCCATGTGATCTAGGTGTGGAGACCTCATCCACACCTCCTGGGCCAACATCCTCAGGTGTTTGTAGACATGGACCAGAGGCCCTCTGTCCTGATGCCAACTCTTTTACTGGGGTTGCACTTTGCCGTTGGGGAGGAAGACCAACCATCTCCTCTCCCTGTGTCGCACTCTGCTGCTGGGGAGAGATACAGACTGTCTACTCTCCATATAACGCAAACTGCAGCTGGGGAGGGAGACAGCCCGTCTCCTCTGTCAGTAACTAACACACACCACTGGGGAGAGTGGCCAACTATCTCTAATCCCAGTAACTCAATCTGTTGCTGAGGGGAGAGACCGACAACCTCTACCTCTGCTTCCTGGGTTTCCATGTCAGGAGGTGGGGGATCTGGGATGGCTGCCCAGTATCCCTGTGATTCAGGTGTGGAGAATACAGTTCCTTCCACATCTTCCTGACCAACATACTCAGATGCAAGGTCTATTAAATCCTCAGTCTCTGGTACCTGCTTCTGTGCAGATCAAACATTTGCCTGTAATACAGTTCAAGCTCCCACTCCATGGTGGCCAGGTGGGTCAAATCAGGTTCCAGGTCAGTTGCTTCTGAGAGATCTAGTAGCTGTTCCCTATTTTCCCGAATGACCTCTCAGGACTACCAAATTCAATTTTATCCTCAAAGGCCTCCCACAATAGGCCAGGGTCATCATAGCCCTCACCCACTGGAGGGTCATCATCCACTAGAAATAGGTACTGCTGGACTGCATACTACTTTAAGGCCCGGAAAGAATCATCCAGCCACATTTCTTTTTGGACCAGCTCCTTCAATTTGAACACCCATTCTGCCTGCTTACTGAAGAAATGTGTCTGCAAATCAACTTGATCCCAAAATCGTTGCATAATGGTTGGGAGGCATTCTCCCTGTAGACCACAAACCACCTCAAGGACATAGTTCAAGAGATCACGACGGATCATGTCCCGCCAGTCCAGTCTCCCTTCTGTCAAGAAAGGGCCATCATACTGGGACAGAGCTGCTTGTAGCCTCCACTGGAACTCCTCCTCGGATTGGGATGCTGCAAGGGGGCTGGATCTACCCATCTCCACGAATTTCAGTCATAGTCTGGAGGTCCCCCAACCGCAATGAAGCCATCCCACCTCTGACACCAATTTGACGGAGCTCCAGTAATCCGACCAAGCACTTCAGACCCAGTCGCCGAGGCTTGACTGGGATCACTGAGGTCCTTTTCCACCCTAGACCAGGCTACTGTGATTATAGCCCTGGACACACTTTTCATCAGAAGATTATATACCTTATATACGACTTCTTGCTGAAGGTTAAAGCAACAACTGACTTTAATAGACACAGTTTTATGCACTCAACAGCTCCATTTACATACAATAGGGAGCATAGAGCACTATAGTACAAGGAAGAGTGGGGCCAGACAATGGTAAGGGCTGAGAACCAACAGGGCAGCTAGTTTAAACTGGTCTGGCAGTGTCCCTGGGACAACGCCCTGCTGGGGAAACAATAGGACAGTAAAAAGTGGGAGGAGGAGGAAAGGCACAGACAAAAAATACATTTAACATACCCTGCACCAATACAGGACACAGGGTGCCAAAAACAAGTGGAATCTCAGGTGGAGAATCATAGTGTCTGTCTTCCATCCCCAGTGACGGTGACTACCGTCACAGTTTGACCATCAAGTTGGGCAGTAATTGGACATATCTTATTTAGGAGAGTTGTAGAGGGTAGATGCTATAGAAGGTCATGTGGTAGTCGAGATCAGTAAGAGTGGTTAGATGTCAATGGAAAGCTTCTACAGATCAAGATCTTTCACGTTTCTGTAGAGTGTAGGTGTGGTACATTAGGGAGTTTAAGCAGGATACGATTGCAACTTAGGAGATGATGATCAGAGAGAGGGAGATGTGTGATAGACTAGCAATAGAACAGTGATTGCAGAAGGTAAGGTCTAAAGGGATACCAGCTTAATGGGAAGGTGAATCAAACCACTGTGTTGGTCACATTGGGTCAGTCAAAGAGAAACTTAGAGGCCTCAGAGGTAGTCGGTGCATTTACAGAGATGTTATGCACTAAAGTCTGCATTGTCCCAAACCAAATGGGGCAAAATTAATCGGTTGCATGCATGGCCATACGGACATAATCTGGACATTGTTGATTGAATTCATCAATGTCTGGATTTTATAATTAAGGCCCCCGAACAGGTCTGAATTTGATCCAGATTTCAACTGGACCAAATTCTGCCAGATATCTGAAATCCATTCTGAATAAAACACATGCCACATGTTAAAAGGAACAGATAGAAGGAGACCAACACATCTACCCTTGTGGTCACCAGGTCTGGGAGTATGTGAGAGTTGGAGGCAGCCAATGCCATAAGCCAAAGAAGCAGGGACAGCAAACAGTGGGGGAGAGCCAAGTTTCAATGAAAGAAATCAAAAAGTTGGAAATAAAGGAATCATGAATGAAAGCGGATTTGGTACAGACAGAGCGAGCATTCCAGGGGGTGCAGTGAAAAGGGATAGGGCACATGGCACATCACAGAAGGTGTTTCTGTAAATCATTTCAAGAGAACTTGCCACGAAGGTTTGTGGTGATATTGTGTCTGCATTTTAAATGTGTTGACACATATTATCTTTAATCTGTCTGTGCCACTTGCAGCATTGGGTAAAGATATGTTATCAGCATTGATGCATTGCTATAAATACTGTCACTGACAGAGAGAAATGAGAGAATACGTTGTTTGATACAAACCATACACTCACTATGGCATTTCAGGTAAGTTATAAAACCAAACAAAATGCTATAACATATTGCATTATATCTGTCTATACATGTTACTTATTTCAAATAAAACAGATTTTAACTCACTAGGGAGTTAGTGTGATTACGCGCTTCAAAAGAAAATTAAAGGGACAGCTCAATGAAGTGGTCTGAGTGGCAGGTCCCTCAGGTTTTAACCCTTCAGATGTAAACATAACAGTTTCAGAGAAACTGCTATGTTTACTTTTGGGGTTAAGCCAGCCTCTAGTGGCTGTCTTCCGGACAGCCACTAGAGGCGCATCTGCGACACTAGAGGCATAGCATGCCTCCATCACGCAGAGCTTCCATAGGAAAGCATTGAGAAATGCGCATTCGGCTCCTGTGACGGCACCCTCAGGGCACTATGGTGTCAGGAAAACCGATTTGTTTTCCTGACACTATAGTGATCCTTTAAGAATTTGTGTTTTTACAAGCAGCTCAAAACCACTTGAGGTGGGATCTCTCTTTTCCCTCACCTATATAAATTATAAAAAAACAGGTGTATATAAGTACTGAACTTATATAACAATAGTGGGGCGCTCACAAAAAAATCGCATGTAGGGGATAATCATAGCCCTACCTGAACGTAAGTTGTGACAATATTGTTTAGAGATTGAAATATGTGGCTCAGTGTTTTTGCAGGTGTACTCTTGAACTAGTCTTCAAAGAGGGTACACTATTGAGGCAAAACAGACCAGCAGTATTAATGTAGTATATCTAAACACCATATACCGACACGATGATATAAAAAAATCTCTCACCTTTACTAGAGTCTTACAAATCCCTGGCTTTTGGGTGAAGAAGCCTAGTGTCAGCTTGTGGGGTGACAATGCCCCAGACAATAATCTGGAACCTGGATACAAGACTAGGACTATCAGAAGTACTGATTTATTGCATAATTAGTTAAAAACAACAATTGCATAAAATAATATATAAATAGACAAAGATAAAAAAAATAGCACTTACCAGAGTTCTGGTGTAATAGCGTAGCCAAAACGCGCTTGGCTCTCAAAACGTCATCATTTGTCAGTAACAGGATCCAGGTCTAAATGTCCATATTTAAATGACCATGCCTCATCAATTGACATGATCATGTGATTTTTTTTTAAACTAATAACGCTCTTTTTAGGGCATTCTGCCCTCGCTTAATGCTTGAAATGGCCAATTTATTTAACTAATTAATCGGAATAGGTCTGAATGGTTTATCCCCTATAACTGGTATTATTCACATATTATGGAGGTATTAGTGCCATACAGACATACTCCTATTCCTGATTAAAAACATCTAGGTGGTGAGTGAAAACCATGTGTCCAGCCTGGAACCCCACCAGCTTGAAATGTCACCGGCCGCCACTGAACAGGTACTGGGTATTCAATAAGGGCAAAAAGCTATTAGGGTATTTTGGAAAATAATAGTCAGTGATCGCTTCAGCAATTTTTTCATTAATTCACATGGAAAAAATATCAGCTGTTTTTAACATAACCTTCCAGTTTACATCATTAGGCAATAACCCTGTGGGAGTCCACATTATGCCGTGTACTTCTGATTATTAAAGAAATTATGTAATTAATGTGCAATGCATTCCACTGATGCACATTGACCAAAACTGGAATCAAATTGGAAACTCAGAAGGGATCATGTCGAAAAATTATAGCAGTTACCACTTTTACTTTCTGGTTTGCATCTGTTTTGTGGCCAATTGCCATTTATAGGCTGGCAAAATAGCTCAGTGGGCTAATGCCTCATCAGTAGAATCTGTTCAACTGTTGCAGGTTCCATCCCAGTAGGGTTGACTCAGCTCATAATCACTTTACACACTTATCATAAGGCTTTGATATTGTACCGAATGGCTTTGCCCCATTCTGTACAGGGAACTCCACAGCAGGGTATAAAATTAGAGGAGTCATCTACTAAACAGCAATCTAATTTGGAATTCTTAAATTGGCAGTCCTACTAAAGGGCACCAAAACAGCATTTAAAGTGTAATAAATCAATTAGCAGCACAAGAATGTGGTCCTGCATGTTTTTGAAAAAGAAAACTGTAAGGGAGGTTGATCCCCCAAACGATGATGATGATAAGCCAGAGCCAAAGCTGCCCACCTCTGCAGCATCTTCAGCTGCAGGTCAGCCTACTCAGCAGCAATTACCTAGGAAATAAATGTCTGACCCACCACCTAGTAAGAGACTGCCTGTATTATAGTCTAAATTTCAAATTTGGGGGAATCGTGAAGTTTCAGTTCATGTTGAATAGTAGAAGATGTCGGATCCTGCTAAATTTATTAGTAGACTGTTTACTGAGAGCAACAGGAGCAGCACTGTGAAAAGTACAATCAGCAGTGAGCCAGTACTGTCAGCAAAATCCAGCAGCCCTGTATTGCAAACTAGCACTACTACTAACTCTAGAACTATGGATATTCAGGGAAGAAAGTAGGCAGCACAGGTGTCACCACTATTACCTGCAAACTTAACTTTTTCACCCTCCAACAAAAAAGTGTTTAGGGAAATTCTAACAAGCTTAGAATTAGATTACGATCCTGAGGAATAACAGCAGAAGTCTATTGTGATGACTCCATCTCCTGATAAACTAAAAGAGAAGGGTGGTAGTAGTAGAACCTAACCACCAGCCGACTCTTGAAGATTTTGGTGCTGTACATGTAAGGGACAGGACTGATCGGTCAGCTTTTTGCTGTTACGAGAGCTTCTTTTTCCCTAGTAAAGAGTGAGCCATTCAAACAAGTGATATAGGCTCTCAATTAACACCAGTCTTCCAAAAAACATTTATCAGGAAAGTAAAGACAGGGTTGCTTGCTTTCACCACTCCTCTACAATCTGCTCCAAGATCCACTTGCTATTGCTATCTGTTTCTATCCAAATATTTCTGGATACTCCCTGTTCTAGAATTATTTGCAGGTTACATTATGATTGCTTTAACTGATCCCATCACCTCTCTCCTTGCAATACAGTAATACTTTCTTCCAGGGGAACAAGTGATGTCCTTGTATCACCAATATCAGCATGAGTGGAGAGATACCTAGGGATTCAGATCCCCAAACATTTTCAGTCCATTCTGTTTAATTTAATAAAACAATGGGCTTAGATCCTGAGATGGAAACATCTTGACGTCTCATGATTATCTAGGATTGCAACAATTAATATGTCCATTTACCCCAAATTGTTATATTTATTGCACACTAGCCCTCCTAGTGTCCAGCCAGAGGGCTCTTAACCGATATGTAGATTCCCTTAAGCCCAGATGTATCCTCAGAGGTTCTATGTGTTTGGCGCGGTGCATGGGTGGATCGGGACTACCTTGCATAGGCACTTATCATAAGGCTTTGATATTGGCACAATGTGCAATCATGGTTGCCCAAGTTGGACTAGTTCTCTGGGTAGATATGGAGGATTCATTGATTACTAGTTATTTAATTAAAACCCAACCAGGCTTTGTCCACCCAATACCTTGTTTCTGCCCTCCACTTGATACTCCCTTAGTGTTTGGAACACTATTGCTTGTACACATATTTATTTTAACTCCCTGCCAATACACCCATTACCTATTTGGAAAATCCCATTCTGACCCTTTCTTTGCACGCATGGCAATGCAAGAGTATCTAGGTCCTGAGGACCTCTATAAAAATCTATTTATCCAACCTTTGGTTCTTTTAACAATATAGACACAGACATAATTATGCCAGACAAAAAGGTGGAGCCTAGTGCCTGTACGCTTAGCACATATTCAACCAAGCCAATTGGCCTTGATTTGGTGGAGCTGTCCAAAAATTCAGGCCTTGTGGAATTCAGTTTTCCTTTACAGCATGTGGCGCACTCGGCTGCAGAAAATGATAAATCTTATAATAAAAAGTGAGGAATGTGGAAGGAATTTTGTGTAGAGCCAGATAACATCCAATCTGTGATAAATGCTGAAGGGGTCAGGGGGGAGAGAGGAGGAGTGAGAACTTGAGCACAGTTGAACAGGTTGGAGGTTGCAAGGGGCGAGGGCAAAGCTCATTTGTGTCTTTTGTCTTTGTCACTTCTTTTCTTCACTTTCCCTTCATTTCTTACACGTCCGTCCTGCTGTTTCTTATCCTTCCTGCATGAATAAATACCTCTGTATGGATATTATGGTCACTCTTGGTACCATTTTGTTTTCTGGACCAATTATTTTGGGTGCAATGCTCCTTATTGTAAGACTAATACTATTAAACACTTTCTCTGAGAGTGTCTTTGTTTGTTACAATTTTGTTTGCTAACAATTCATGGACACATCATATCCTTTGATGCATATTATTTTATTTCCTGATATCTCAATATCCCAGTAGACCCTCATTTGTGGGGAATACAAAGAATGAAACTGCCACTCCGGCACAGCAAAGATAAAACATACTGTATCACTGCTGGTCTCCCTCCCTCAGTAGCTGCAGTCACAGTTTCTGGAAAAAATCTTTTTTTTTTTTTTACCTCTGTTGGTTAATTGTCACTTTAACCCATTAAGGGTGTGACATGTCATGATTCCCTTTTATTCCAGAAGTTTGGTCCTTAAGGGGTTAAAAAAAAGAACAACAATGTCTTCTCTATTTTATCCCCCTTTTACCTGGTGCTAGGAGTGACACTGAGAATCTAGAACCGAGACGAGCACACCCAGGGAAAACATTGACCAAGATCGTATTTACCCGCTCGGTTTTTAGCCTGCAGAATGAGGCAACTGTTTTGTGCCTGTTTTTAATTATAATTGGTGAGTAAATGAGCTTGTTTGAAAACGACTTTGCTGTTGTTATAGTTTTTAAATAAATAAGGATTTTAAAGTAAATGTGGGAAAAAATACAGCGACCAAATATCAGTGACTGATGGCAAGTAGCTGTAAATGTACATTTTTAAATAAAATGCTCAAAATCCTGGGGTGTCTACGTTCAATGTATATACACATTTTGGAGTTTTATCGTAGGGTGCGATAATAAACTGCCCCAATAAAAAGTCTGTCAGAATTTCCACTTCAAGAATACAAACGTCCCGAATTTAGTCACACATCTTCCTAGGAGAACGAAACATCATCACTACACAGAAATAGCAGCGATATCTCCACCCAGCACAGCCTCTAATGGGGCGAATACGAAGGCAGTTTAATATGAGTCAAGAAAAAATGCTTAAGGCTCAGGTTCGCACTCAATGGGTTCAAATAAATATGGAATATACAAAAAAACCTGGCTGAAAGAAATCTGGTCATTTCCTGGTGTAAATTATTTAATGGGATGCTCCAACAAATCTGTATTTTATGAGTTTTGGGCAAATTCATTTTTGGGCGCTCAATTGTGTGCAGTGTAGTGTTGTAGCATTTTGCATCTTAACTCTGAGTTCTCTGACCCACCTCCTCCATTCTAAAACACGTCCTTCGTACTCACAGCACTGGGCTAAGTGATGTCAAAGTTCCCTTACTTTCAGTGTTTCATAAATAAGACAGCTTTTAATGCCTTCAAATAAGGCAGCAAGAGTGTCTGGGGATTGTGATTTCATCACTTCCATGTCTAAAGGAGCGTTCATTACAGGAAATATAAAGCCTGGGCAATAACTTAAAATGTGGGTATCTTTATGTTATGTTATGTTGGATTAACTATTTTCCATATTTTTCAATGCATTTTATACAATGTATTATAAAGAATAGGTCTGTTCCCATTTGGTGACCCCCTTATGCCCTCCATGAATTATCCCTTCTTTTAGTAACGAGGAGAATAAAATAATTTTTGTGATTCCAGGTGTGGAAGTTGCCCGTTCTCTGCCTCCTGTTCTGTTACTGGAGCTCGACATCGACAGTGACCGGATTTACTAATGAACAATTAAAAAGGGTAACGGAACATGTCAGCCAGAAATACAGGTAGGGATTCTGTTTCCGTTTTCCTGTTTGTAGCTGTGTGTGTCGATGTGCAGGAAGCAAGCTGTGGATGTAGTGATGGAATAATATTTATTTTCTGGTAAATATAGAAAGTCAAATAATCCACCGACCGGCTGCTTACAATGTCTAGGCTTGTTCTGGATAAAACTACTTTACTACCAGTTTGTTTGTTTTTTATTTTTTTTAAATGATAATATAGCATTTATTATAAACTTGATTGTATAATTTTTACAGAAATGTAATATCATAGTAATTTCATGGTTAAATAATAAATAATTAAAATGTTGCAATTTAAATGTATTAATGTATTAGTGATATCGAAGGATAAAATGTTTTAGAGATCATAGGATATCCTTTCCCTGTTGAAATATTTTAGGTCGGATTACTGATAATTTTTGTTAGTTAACGATGTTCTGTGAGTACAGTAACTTCGACTGTCTATGCATTAGCATTGCACACTTCTGTGCAAAGTACCCCATATTTTCTTAATCCCTCTTGTCTCTCTATTAATACAGTATTACTGGAGAGTACGCCTATGTGATTAAGTTTAATAAAAATGAATGTCACCAACTGACTGATCAAAATATAGAGAGTGCTCTGGAAAAAGATACAGTGGATGAAATAACAAAGTCACTCAGCAGTGAAAGTCAGATATACGAAGGAACACGGATGGTAATATCGTTACATAAAGACCTGGGTAACTATGTAAAGGAGCACGCTGCATATCGACTTCTATATCCAACTCCTGGGTCAAAAAAATCGCCATTGGAAAATCTAATGAAAAATTCACCCAGTGCTGGATGTGCAATATTCTTCAGTTTAAACTCACCGTGTCAAGCGTATTGTACCAAACTCAATCGGCAATATCATATTGTACAAAAACTACGCCAGTTTAATAGCATAAAAAAGAAAATTAACAAAGCATTTGTTTTCAAGGAGCTATACAATGAGCCAAACTTTCAAGTTTGCTGTCCTAAGAAACGCTTGCAAGCAATTGATAAGAAAATGCCCCTGTATCGCTGTGACGATGAGTGCTTTCTATGCTTTCCAAATGGAGTCTTTAATCATAAATGTATGACTTAATCCAGTACACATCAAATTTAACCTGGGGGATAATGCCCATAGTCTCACAGTAAAACCATTACAAGGCGCAGTAGTGGTTATAGAAACATAGAATGTGTCAGATGAGAACCATTCGGCCCATCTAGTCTGCACAATTTTCTAAATACTTTCATTAGTCCCTGGCCTTATCTTATAGTTAGGACAGCCTTATGCCTATCCCACGCATGCTTAAACTCCTTTACTGTGTTAACCTCTACCACTTCAGCTGGAAGGCTATTCCATGCATCCACTACCCTCTCAGTAAAGTAATACTTCCTGATATTATTTTGAAACCTTTGCCCCTCTAATTTAAGACTCTTGTGTTAGTTTTTCTTCCCCCCTCCCCATGGTGCTTAGAGTGTCCCTGTAATAATCACACATAAGCAGCATTATTTACCATTATAATTCAACATATAAATGTTTTTCATTATATATCAGTTTCCTACATAATAAATATAACATGACAGCCTGAGAATGTATTGTCTTTATTTCTGATAAATGTTAGAGAATGATCGTATAGTAAATTATAGTCTGGTATGTAACGTTCAGTTTATACCGGTGCCGACTGTTATATTACTGGAATTCTATCAATATTGTATCTATTACATTACTGCAGGGGAGGGCTGTCAACTTTAAGCCTGGGTAGTAAGTACAATCGAATGGTCATTTATTTACTCCCAGAACTCCCAGATGTCTGTGTGGATGGTCTGTTTACATAGAGCATGTAATATATATGGATGTGCGATTATGTGTCAACCAACTGCAAGACATCATACAAACTTTGGACACAAACTGGGACATGTACATACCCTGATACATGCACACACATACATGCACACACATACATGCAGAAACAAACTGTCAAACAGTGACAGATACAGACAGATGCCAGCTCTGAAATCCACTTTAACTATTGAGAGCATGAATACATATTATACCATGTATACACATATAAAATAAAATAAGGAAGGTGATTAACATTATCCAGTGTTGCAGCACACAGGTAATATCCAATTCATAATATGCCATTCAAGGCATTTAGCAACAGAACATATTTTAAAGATATAGTTACTATATTCCAACCATGAGCCCATTAGCGTTACTTTAATTAATTAGGCCAGCTATCAGGCTATGTATGCTGGCGTATAGAGATTCTGTAATAAAACTGTTATAATATAGAGAAATGTCAGGAGATATCTCTACAGCGCTCACTGGCTATCTAACTGACTTGGCATAAAAGAAATTCAATGGCTGGATCTCAGCTCACGGACAGGGCCCTCTTTACCTTTTGTATTAGTCTGTGTATAGTGTACTGTCTAGGGGGCTAGGGGCTGTGGATAGGAGCTGTATTAGGGGGGTTAGAGGCTGAAATAGGTGGATGGCTGCAATTGGGGCAAAGGGCTGCTTTGTGGGGGATATGGGCTGCAATTGGGGAAGAGGGACTGTAATGGGGAGGATATGGGACTGTAGTGCTTGGTATGAACTGTAGTAAGGGAATAGGCACTGTAGTGGAGGTATGGGGTGTAAAAGGGGCGATAGGTAATGTAAAATGAGATAAGGGTTGCAGTGGGGGGATTGAGGCTGTAGTAGGGGAGTTATAGGCTGTAGTGGGCAGATAGGGCTTAATGGGCTAAAATTGGGATGATATGGGACTGTAGTGGAAAATTGCATTTGGACGGTAGGGATGGTAGTGTGGGTAGGTGGTGCGTTTAGGGGTAATTGACTTTAGTAGAGGGGTTGGAGGCAGTAGTAGGGCTGCAATGGGGAGTAGGGGCTGCTGCTTGGGGCTGTAGTAAGGTAAGGGGTATATTGCTTGTAGTAGGGCATAGGGGCTGTAGTACAGTGGTATGGGCTGTAGTATGACATACATTAGCGGCTGTAGTAGGGTATAGGGGCTACAATTGGGGGAAGGGGCTGTAGTAGGACGGTTAGGGCTGTGGTATAGGGTGTATAGGGGCTGCAGTAGGATTGTATAGGGGCTGCAGTTGGAGTGTATAAGGGCTGCAGTTGAGCTGCAGTTGGGGGTTAGGGGCTGCAATTAGGGGGAAGGAACTATAGTGGGGCAAAGGGTCTACGATTAGGGGGCTGTAACGGCTACCCGGGTAGAAGGAGGGTATCTGCCGTTGGAGACGTCCTTTTTCCCTGTAAGCTGCTGTGGAGAAGTAAGCTGGTATAATCCTATCCACGATATCCAGAGTAAGAGTCAGGTTCAGCTGTAACAGGAGCAGAATAACATTCCCAAATAATCCCCTTCCAAGAACGAGACAAGGCTACGTTTTGAAGGGTCAAGAAGATCTGAGGACTGGAACACCCAGCCTGCTTTTATTGGGATCAGGTACACACAGGATACTCCCAGGGGGAGGATAAAAACACCCAATCATATACCTGGTAACACCCCCACGTCTCCTCCCCTCAGATAACATATAACATAATTAAAACGTACAACATTTTACCCCAGTTCTGGATGTTCCCCAAAAACAGGGGGTACAGCTTTAAATCCGGGGTCGCTTGATAGCTCTCATTCAGGGGACCAACATGTCCAAAAATCAGCCCATTCGGATGAATAGTTCGGGAGATACAGAGTTCCAAAGTTTTGACCGACCGCACAGACCAACTAGCCGAAAATAGTTCCATGAGTTTTGGCCTTGCGGTCGGTCTCCGTTCGCCTGGTAAAAAGGTCTGAAATTCTTGCCATCCATTCGAATCTCGGGGTTCGCCGCAATCCCCATAGATGATTGAACATAACTACCGAACGTCCGGTGATTCGGTAGTTTCCGTGCGAACTTCTGGAAGTATGGAGGACTCAGCGGTGTTCGCCTGTTTGCGTATCCGATTTTAGTTCCACGCGTCGACAGGCAAACACCGCTGTTCGCACGTAAGATGGCCGCGGCCACGTGTAAAGTCCCGAAATGGCGGCCACCTATACTTTACACAGGGAATTCATGCGAATCCATTCGAATGGTTGAAATGCACTAAATGTGACGAATTCCTGCTGATTTTGGTTAGTTCACTGGCCCAGGCATACAGCATAGTTCTGTTACACTGCTCCCCTTTTGTGGAACACTCCGGCAGACCCGGATTGACCTTTTTCGGGTCAACTTGGGGCTGTCCGGTCTGCCTCTAAGGTAAAAGTTCTGTTTGCCTGGACAGTCCGTCTGCATTCCCATTGAACCGGCCTGGGCGATACTGGATGGAGAAATTATACGGTTGTAGGGCTAGGCTCCACCTCAGTAGTCGTCCATTGTCCCCAGCCACTCGGTTCAGCCATACTAGAGGGTTATGGTCTGTGATCAGGGTAAATTCCTGACCATAAAGGTAGGGGGTGAGCTTCTTTAGGGCCCAGACCAGGGCTAGACATTCCTTTTCCACTGCCGCATAACTCACTTCCCTGGGCAATAGCTTTCTACTCAGGTATGCGACAGGGTGTTCTCCCCCATCTTCTCCGACCTGGCTTAGCACTGCCCCCAGTCCGTACATGGACGCATCTGTGTGGACGACAAATCTTTTATTAGGGACGGGGGCAGACAAAACAGGTGCGTTGATCAGAGCTTGTTTCAGGGTTTGGAATGCTGCTTCACAGGCGGGAGACCACAGGACTACCCTAGGTAAATTTTTCTTCGTTAAATCGGTCAGAGGTTTGGCGATGGCGCTGTAGTCAGGGACAAATTTTCTGTAGTACCCTGCCGTTCCCAAGAAGGCTAATACCTGGGTCTTAGTGTGAGGGGTGGGCCAATTCGCTACGGCCTCTACCTTGGCGGGTTCTGGTCGTTGTTTCCCACACCCCACTCTGTGTCCCAAGTACTGAACTTCAGCCATACCAAAGTTACATTTTTCTGGTTTCAGGGTTAGGCCGGCGGCCCTAATCTGATCCAGCACAGCCTCTACGTGTCGTAGGTGTTCTTCCCATGTCTCACTATAGATCGCAATGTCATCCAGGTACGCGCAAGCGAATTCCTGGAAGCCATCAAGGAGGCGGTCCACTAAGCGCTGAAAGGTAGCTGGGGCATTTTTCATCCCGAAAGGCATGACCTTGAACTGGTACAAGCCAAACGGGGTGACAAACGCCGACTTAGGGATAGCGTCCTTGGCCAGGGGGATCTGCCAGTACCCTTTGCACAAATCGATGGTGGTCAGATAGCGTCCCCTAGCAATACGATCTAATAGTTCGTCTACTCGGGGCATGGGGTATGCGTCTGTCACAGTTCTGTCGTTAAGGCGTCGGTAGTCGACACAAAATCGGGTCGTTCCGTCCTTTTTGGGGACTAGGACGACTGGGGATGCCCAGGGGCTGTCGGAGGGTTCTATAACTCCTAGCTTTAACATTTCCTGAATCTCCTTTCTCATCTCCTCTTTCACGGCTTCGGGAATTCTATAGGGAGTCTGTCGGAGAGGGTTTTGTCCTGGGGTCTCTACGTAATGTGTCGCTAAGGGTGTGTAACCGGGTTCCTGGGAAAACGTCAATCTTTTTGCAGCTAGCATCTGCTGGAGTTGCTCTCTTTCGGTGGGCGTTAGTCGCTCCCCTAGCTGTACAGTGTTCAGCAAGGTTTTAGACTCGGGGTTAGCTAGTAGATCCGGGATGGGGAGACTGTCCGGGTCCTCAGTGGCCGGGATACATATGGCTGCTATGTCTTCGGGCCTTTCCTGGTACTCTTTCAGTAAGTTTATATGGAAGGACTTCTGTATCCTCTCGTCCTTGCTACTGGCAATTACATAGGTGGTGTCACAGATCTGTGCGACCACCTTGTAAGGGCCTTGCCAGGAGGTTTGTAATTTGTTCCCTTTAACGGGTCTAAGTACTAGGACTTTCTGTCCCACCTGGAAGGTTCTCAATCTCGCGCCCCGATCGTACCAATGTTTCTGTCGGCCTTGGGCCGCCTGGAGATGCTCTCGGGCCATCCTGGCTAGGTGCCCCATGCGGTCCCGCATCTCCAGTACATATGGTACGATGGGGACCCCCTCATGTTCTGTCTCTCCCTCCCAGTGCTCTCGGATCAGGTCGAGGGGGCCTCGTACCCGCCGTCCGTAGAGCAATTCGAATGGGGAGAACCCTGTGGATTCTTGCGGCACCTCTCGATATGCAAACAAGAGGTGTGGCAAGAATCGCTCCCAGTCCCTGTATTCCGCTGTAAAGGTACGCAGTAGTTGCTTTAGGGTACCATTAAAGCGTTCACAGAGACCGTTAGTTTGAGGGTGGTACGGGGAACTAAGGAGGGATTGGACACCGCAGGCCTTCCATAACTGCTGAGTTAGGTCTGCGGTGAACTGGGTCCCTCGATCCGACAGGATTTCCCGGGGAAATCCTACTCTGGTGAAGATCCCAACTAGAGCACTGGCGACAGTGTCAGCCTGGATATTCGTCAGAGCGACGGCTTCTGGGTAGCGGGTAGCATAGTCTACTACAGTAAGAATATATTTCTTACCAGAGGGACTGGGGTTAGGTAGGGGTCCCACTAGGTCGACTGCCACCCTGCTAAATGGTTCCTCGATCACTGGCATGGGTAACAGTCGGGCTTTGGGGTGATCCCCTCTCTTTCCCACCCTCTGGCATACATCACAAGTGCTGCAGTAACGGCGCACATCTTTCGAGATCCCTGGCCAAAAGAAGGTCTGGGTGATCCGGAAGGTTGTGCGGTTACCCCCTAGATGCCCTGCCAACGGAATGTCGTGGCCAATTCGGAGAAGCTCCCACCGGTACTTTCTGGGTACCACTAATTGGCGCTTCTGCGAGGGGGCACAGCCTCTCTTCCTGCCTTCGGTCACTCTATATAGCCTGTCCCCCTCCCATACAAAACGTTCTCGCTCATCCCCCCTACTGTCAGCTAGTTCCCTGTACTTTTGGAGGGTGGGGTCCTGCCTAGTTTCCCTCCCAAATTCTTCTGGGGTGTCCCAAGCTATGGGTCTCTCTGTAATGTTAGTGTGGGGTGTCTGCTTGTGGCTTACCTGGGTCTCCCGACCTGTTGTAGGATCGTCCTCGATACGGGTCTGTGAGCGGGTGGTCACGGGGCAAGCACCAGCAGTAGTGGGTAAAAATGCTGAAGCTAGAGGGCCAATATCGTTGCCCAATACGACCTCGGCGGGTAAATTGTCCATGATGCCCACCGTGGTCTTTCCTGACCCGGCTCCCCAATCTAAGTGTATCCTGGCGGTGGGTAAGCGAAAAACAGCTCCCCCTGCGACACGAACAGCCACGGTACGATTTGACACATGTTCTGGTTTTACAAGGTGTTTCTGTATTAGGGTAATGGTAGCGCCAGTGTCTCTTAGGCCTTGTGCTATCTGTCCGTTCACACGCACCTCCTGACGGTGATGCTGACGATTATCTGGGGAAGCTGCTTGTATGGGGTTGGCCTCATATAATATTCCCAGGCACTCTTCAGGGCTTCCTTCAATTTCTAGGCAGTGAGCAGCCGCTGGACGTGGCGGTGTGCTTTCGGTGTTAGGTGGGCGCCTCCAGTTATTATTGGCTGATCCCAACGGGCAATACCGGGCAATATGTCCTGTGTTGCCGCAGCGATGGCACGTTACTTTGTAAGATTCCCGGGGATGGTTGTTATGCCCCTGGGGACGTGGAGGCCCTGGGGGTACTGGGGCCCGAAATTCTGTGCGTGCAGGGTAGGTTGTAGTGCGGGCCTCTGCTCTAGGGGCTGGTCGTGTGTTACTTTGGCTCACCTTCCTTGTCTCTGCATACTCATCTGCTAGTCGCGCTGCCTCAGTTAAATTGGCAGGGCGCCGATCTCTTACCCAGTCCTGTATATCTGCAGCCAGATCTTGAAAGAAGTGTTCCATCAGGAACAACTGTAATATTTCTTCTCCGGTGTTAGCATTGCACCCTCGCACCCAGTGTGTTGCCACCCGTTGTATCTTGTTTGCCCATTCCATGTGGGAGTCCACTGCCTTCTTTTTGGACTCCCGGAAGCGACGGCGATATGCTTCTGGGGTGACCGCATATCGGGTGAGTAGTGCAGCTTTCACCCGTTGATACTGCGTTATATCTTCCGTAGTAAGTGCCCGAAAAGCCTCATTTGCTTTTCCTGAGAGCTTTCCAGCCAGAATAGTAACCCATTGGTCTGGTGGTACTTGGTGTAGCGAGCATTGTCTCTCAAAGTCCGCTAAATATCCGTCAATTTCTTCTTCATTCTCTACAAACGCTTTAAATGCAGTGAACGGTATTTTCCTCCCTGTAGCAGCGGGTGGGGGGGTAGGAACTGCCTGTGTAATGGGCTGTCTAGCTCTTACCAGTTCCGCTTCTTGTCCCCTCTTAGTTTGTATCTCCTCCCTTGTTTCCCGGAGCAGCTGGTTTATTAGCTCCGTGGATCTTTCTGGATACCAAGCTAATCTCCGCTGTACAATGGCAGAAATTTCATCGTCCTCGCTGACAGGTGCAAGAGGTTCTGTTACCTCCATGGACCTATCCATTTCGTCCAGTTCTAGTAGGTCAGCTATCAGCTCCCTCCGTGGTCTGTTGCTGGCACTCCTACCACGACTCTCCAATAAATCCTTTAATGTGGGTCTTTTCAGCTTGACGTACTGAGCCTCCATTCAGCACTTGTTCTCTGGATAAAAGGACCATCCCACCGCTGCCAACCAATGTAACGGCTACCCGGGTAGAAGGAGGGTATCTGCCGTTGGAGACGTCCTTTTTCCCTGTAAGCTGCTGTGGAGAAGTAAGCTGGTATAATCCCATCCACGATATCCAGAGTAAGAGTCAGGTTCAGCTGTAACAGGAGCAGAATAACATTCCCAAATAATCCCCTTCCAAGAACGAGACAAGGCTACGTTTTGAAGGGTCAAGAAGATCTGAGGACTGGAACACCCAGCCTGCTTTTATTGGGATCAGGTACACACAGGATACTCCCAGGGGGAGGATAAAAACACCCAATCATATACCTGGTAACACCCCCACGTCTCCTCCCCTCAGATAACATATAACATAATTAAAACGTACAACATTTTACCCCAGTTCTGGATGTTCCCCAAAAACAGGGGGTACAGCTTTAAATCCGGGGTCGCTTGATAGCTCTCATTCAGGGGACCAACATGTCCAAAAATCAGCCCATTCGGATGAATAGTTCGGGAGATACAGAGTTCCAAAGTTTTGACCGACCGCACAGACCAACTAGCCGAAAATAGTTCCATGAGTTTTGGCCTTGCGGTCGGTCTCCGTTCGCCTGGTAAAAAGGTATGAAATTCTTGCCATCCATTCGAATCTCGGGGTTCGCCGCAATCCCCATAGATGATTGAACATAACTACCGAACGTCCGGTGATTCGGTAGTTTCCGTGCGAACTTCTGGAAGTATGGAGGACTCAGCGGTGTTCGCCTGTTTGCGTATCCGATTTTAGTTCCACGCGTCGACAGGCAAACACCGCTGTTCGCACGTAAGATGGCCGCGGCCACGTGTAAAGTCCCGAAATGGCGGCCACCTATACTTTACACAGGGAATTCATGCGAATCCATTCGAATGGTTGAAATGCACTAAATGTGACGAATTCCTGCTGATTTCGGTTAGTTCACTGGCCCAGGCATACAGCATAGTTCTGTTACAGGGGCTACTTACAGTCTCAGTAGTAATGCCACTGTCTGGAGTCTGCTCGCTCCCTTGGTTCCACTGTAACTTGCAGTCTAAGGTAGCTAAGGTGTAAATGCACTGCCCGCACTGTACGCCCCACACAACCTCCAGGCAAGGAAAGGTGTGAATGGACTGTATGCTCCGCCCTTTCTATGTTTTCCTCTCCTCGTTCCATCCATATTTCTCTCCTTCCATGCATGTCTCCGTCTCCTTTTCATCCATGACTCCCTCCCTTCCATCCATGTCTTCGTCCCCTTCCAGCCACGTATCTCCCCCCCCCTTCCAGGTATGTCTCTCTCCCCCTTCCAGCCATGTCTCTCCCTCCCTTCCAGCCATGTCTCTCCCTCCCTTCCAGCCATGTATCTCCCCCCCCTTCCAGCCAGGTATGTCTCTCCCCCCTTCCAGCCATGTATCTCCCCCCCCCTTCCAGCCATGTCTCTCCCCCTTCCATTCTTACAAATAGGCTGTCAGCTGCCTCCCTCACTGAGCCAGCACCAATGGCGAAGGTAGCGCCAGTTCTGAAGACATCCAGGTTGATGGCCTCCCTCCATGCTGTTTTACCTGTCATGGCAGGGGAGGGATCTCCTCGATGTATGCCACACTGTGATACTGAGCACCAGGAAACCACGTGACCCCTGGCACCACAACACAGAGTGCGAGGGGGAGGCACTCATGTAGTGTGCAATAAAACGGGTCCGGACGCAGATTAAAGTGCTGTGCTGAAAACCACAAACAGAATCGGGATACAGCTGTATAATCTATAGAGAGAACATATAAAAACAAAATAGTGTAATACAGTATGCACAATAGATCTTGCGCTGTTAATAAATGCACTCACGAGATAGCGTAGAAATAAGCGCTCACAAGGTGCCTCCCCTGATGATATGGGGGGCTAGTAATCCCCTTGCCAGTGTGAGATAGCCAATGGTACACGGGACTCCGAGTAGATGATGGTCAAAATCTAATTATTTTAGTTGTGTAAAAGGTGAAAAACACCATAAGTATAAAAAATAAGAATGCAGCAATAGGTCCAACGCGTTTCGTTCCAGTAGGGACTTCTTCAGGGACTGCAATAGTAATAAAATCAAATACAATATAACAGATTGTAAAATAACACATCCTATTCCCCCCTTAATACAATCCCTTTAAATAGGGCTAGTCCCTGTGTCCAATTGGTCAATACTGTGGGTGTTTACAGTCATCAGGATCTCCATTGGTACAAGGGTAGCTCCTCTCAGCTGATAACACTTTCGGCATTTTTTTCTTCAATCAAATTAGGCGCGTTCAGGGAAACCGGAACCGGAAGTATATACATTCTCTTACTTCCGCGTTTCAAATGCGTTCCATTTGCGTGTCCACTTGCGTGTCACGTCCATAATAGCAAAAACGGAAGTGCATGGAATCCTTCAAATAGCTATTAATTAGCAGAATAACAAAGTGACATTGTGCTTATCTATACGAAGGAAAAAACATATGAATATCCCAATATCCCAATATCTGTGATATCGCATGTAATACTAAAAATAAACAATAATAATGAATCACAGTCATTTAAATCTTATATATACACCCTATCAATAATTTCTGTGGTATAAAATCTCACAAGTGGTGTATTTATAACGAATCAATAAACGCCAGGCATTAGGCATATAACTTGACATGTCCTATATCCTAAATGGATTATTTAAACCCACACGCTTTTACATATACATCGTATCAATGTGTGGATTCATGACCCGCACAATTGTATAATCTAAATTAACCCATTTAAAGCGACTCGTCGGTCAATTGTGAAATGAAAAGTGATTATTTATAGAAATGTTCCATAAAAGAGATAAGTATTTCTTCTTTCAATGTTTACAATTTAATTAGCACACACATCTATATAAAAAAACAAATGTTATTACTATATATAGATATTTATACGGGGTAATAAAGGGATTCATGACAAAAAAATGTCAGATTGTAATTTTACTCCCTATCCCTATTGGATGTTCAACCATTGAACTGAAAAATGAAAAAATAAAATAAAATAAAATAGAATACCAACCAAAAAAGATACAATAAAATCCACTGCTGTGAGCTAGTATCTATATGTAATCCCTCAAAGCCACACATATATGTTCACTATTTTCTGGGGAGGCAATATTGCCCCATTGCCCTCCCCCTTAAATCCACCACTGGGTTTATAAATGCCAGTAATAATAATAAAATAACAAATATCATAACAAACTCTGCCATTTATTAATAACACGCATTATTAAGAGTGACGTAAAAAATTAAATAAACCTTCAAAAGGTTTACATAGTAAAAAACTAATTAAAAGAAAAGGTGCAATTCAATCAATTATAAATATCTCAAAGCATATTAGCATTCCCTCAGAGAGGAACAGGAAAGCCCTCGGTTACTGGACATGCACATAGTCATCATATGGGCAGGTGGATTTAAAACAAACAAACAATAACCTAACCCACTAAGACACGAACACTAGGCATCTGGGTCAAAATGTCCACAGCTTTTATTAATAACATTATAATATACTTATAAATAACAATACTTAAATAAAGTCACTGTTCCCCAATACCCTCAGACAGTATAAGGATAGCCTGCCAAATCCCAAAAGGCAATGACACATCTGAAAAATAATAATAAACATTAAAGGACCACTCTAGGCACCCAGACCACTTCAGCTTAATGAAGTGGTCTGGGTGCCAGGTCCTTCTAGGGTTAACCCATTTTTTAATAAACATAGCAGTTTCAGAGAAACTGCTATGTTTATTAATGGGTTAAGCCTTCCCCCTAATCCTCTAGTGGCTGTCTCATTGACAGCCACTAGAGGCGCTTGCGTGCTTCTCACCGTGATTTTCACAGTGAGAGCACGCCAGCGTCCATAGGAAAGCATTATGAATGCTTTCCTATGTGACTGGCTGAATGCGCGCGCAGCTCTTGCCGCGCGTGCGCATTCAGCCGACGGGGAGGAGAGGAGGAGGATCGGAGGAGGAGAGCTCTCCGCCCAGCGCTGGAAAAAGGTAAGTTTTAACCCCTTTCCCCCTTCCAGAGCCGGCGGGAGGGGGTCCCTGAGGGTGGGGGCACCCTCAGGGCACTATAGTGCCAGGAAAACGAGTATGTTTTCCTGGCACTATAGTTTCACAGTGAGAGCACGCCAGCGTCCATAGGAAAGCATTATGAATGCTTTCCTATGTGACTGGCTGAATGCGCGCGCAGCTCTTGCCGCGCGTGCGCATTCAGCCGACGGGGAGGAGAGGAGGAGGATCGGAGGAGGAGAGCTCTCCGCCCAGCGCTGGAAAAAGGTAAGTTTTAACCCCTTTCCCCCTTCCAGAGCCGGCGGGAGGGGGTCCCTGAGGGTGGGGGCACCCTCAGGGCACTATAGTGCCAGGAAAACGAGTATGTTTTCCTGGCACTATAGTGGTCCTTTAACATATAACAAACAATTACCATAATAACTATACATAATTAAATGTCAAATACTTCGATCTTCGATAACCAAGGTAGGGGTATACCTGGATACCTCTATACCCACCAGGTTCTGAGCTCGAACCATATAACATTGCTTCTTAACATGGAATAACTACCATGTCCTTTTTTGACTAGAACCTTATTTAACCCTAACCTTACCTTACTAACCCTAACCCTAACCCTAACCCTAATCCAAGGGAGGGAGGGACAAATCCAGCTACGTAAGCAGGTTAAAAGTGAATATTAAAATAGCTACCTATTTATACTAGCCCAACCCCCAATTAACTAACAACCAATCCAACAGTACCTTCCACCTAAGCCCGCCTCCAAGCTCTGTCAGGGCCCCTTTCCACTAAGCTGCGCTCTGTTACATGGGGCTACAGGAAAATAAACTGTATTAAACAAGTTAAATTCTTAATATGTGATTGTGGAATTCCATTTCAAAACCTATGATTCTTCAGTTCATAAAGATGTAGATCGGTCGTACGTATAATAAACAAGATCCACGTTTCTCTCTACATTTTATATAATATATTTCAAAGAGTTCCTTCATATTTGAATTGTAATTTCCAAAAATAAGTACCTGTTATAACTCTATTTTATCACTTCATTGAGTAATAATTGTGCAGGGAAAAATACAAATAAACAAATGTAAAAAGTATTTATATTGCTGATCACCTTCAGTTTGGGTGATGAGTCTATGTTGTCAACTGGAGGACAACACAAAGCCACCATATTCCTGCCTTTATATAGTCTATGGAGGGAAAGTGCCCGGGCCCAATATCACAGTCACTTCCTTGTTGCTTTGCACTCTTATTCCGCAACCAATATCTCCACACCCCATACACACACACAGATAAACTCACACACACACACACACACACCACCTACTGCGGCATTAGTGTTACCATAATTCTACTTCTAGCTGGCTAATGACACCCCAATTATATTTCTGTAGGTGGAATTTCGCCTCCATCAGCAAAGTGATTACTTTTTAGTATGTGTAGTGTTTTTACGCTAAATGCTGCTCATGTAGATTTCCGGCACCATGACCAGCTCAAATCGTGGTGGTCACAGTGTTTGTAGTAACCTTTTAATGAAAAGGTTTTAAGAAGATGGGAGGAAGGGGCTAATGAAATAAGCTTAAGGACATGGGTGGGAGGGATAAGTAATAAAAAAAAAGTTGGGGGGAAATTCAGTTTTTGGCTATTTATGTATGTATGTGTGTCTGTGTATTTAGCTATTTGTGGGAACATGTCGATGTGTGGCTGTTTGTCTACGTATTTTCAAAACAATATGACCAATGGAATTACTAGGTTCCAGAAACATCTCGGCTTAACCCAAACAAAACTCGACGATTCCTAGGCTAACAGAGTTGGGATTCTATCATAAGATTGATATATCTGTTATGTTCCCTCCTATCTACCCATGGACAGTAAGCTGCTTATTGCTGCCAGGATCTCAATTAAATCATTGTTAAAAACAAGTATCCATGTGATGTGATCCTGCCATGCTACCTAACTAATAGAGGGGTGCACTGCACAGTTCTGATCCCCAGCACCCCCGCATTACTGCCTGTCATTTGTGGGGCACCTCCCCCTCCCCCTTAGTAGCTTAGCTGTGCACAATACAAGTGATCTCTCTTTTTATAATATTTATTCAAAAGTTCTTACGCAGTGCACAATTTGTGCAAAAATAACATTGGTAATTATACCAACAGGGGATAAATATCTAGACACACTGAAACAAATAGAGAAGAGAACCCGGCATGTGAGCTTGCAATCTAGAGACGGCTGTCTTGAGAAGCAGCTGACTCATGTAAAATTTGAAATTATAATGAGAATAAATCTTAATACACTTCTGCCCTCTTGACAATCTGTAGAGATCAAGTGTTAAAGAGTCCCACATCAGGGACTTCATCAACCAAAGCCCACCCACCAAAAAATGTGTATGACTGACACATTAGATAGCGCAGCTAAGCAGACAAGAGCACATGTATGAGTATGGGGATAGATGCGTGAGATTGGTTAGGTATAAATGTGTGGGTGGGAATATGTGGTGTGTGAGTTTGGTGGGGGTGGTCTTACCACAGTGCCACTTGGGATTTGAGCTAACAAACAGCTTCCTGTCCTCCTGCTCCTGTTTGTCCTGGGCCTGTAGTTTTACTCTGCTTGAGGGATGGAGGTTGAGGCTATTCTGGCTTCCCTCAGAGCTGCTGCAGAGTTGGATAGTTGCCAGCAATTCCGCAAGCATTATGCTCGCCTGCACTTTGGGCCCGGTTGAGGAGTAGGAGCCCGGGCCCGAGGCATCAGCAGGTCTGCATGTCTGGGGCTCTAGATCAGGGCCGGACTGGCCCACCGGGATACCGGAAAATTTCCCAGTGGGTCGCGGCACCTGGCAGCCGGGGCTGGACTGATCAGGCTCCTATAATCATGGCCAGCCTTAGGGGTGTGCGAGCTGTGCAGCCACACAGGGCGCCATGGGAGCAGGGGGCGCCATGCGGCCGACGCAGCTTGCACATGGTTGACTGGGATCATAAAAAAAACAACAATATTGTGGCAGGGGCAGAGCTTACCATGTGGTGGGGCGGATCTTATCGTACGGCAGAGGCGGAGCAAAAATGACGGCGGTAACTGCAGCATGGGAAGCAGGAAGGAGTCCCTGATTCCCCAAAATTCTCCAGGAGCTCCAAGGGACATAGAGGTAAGAATCAGGTCAGTAAGCTGTCATTAAGATGTCTCCAGGAGCTGCACTGCCTCCACAATGAACAGAGGTAACTATGTGTCTATGTGTGACTGTCTGCCTGTGTGACTATGTCTGTCTGTCTGTGAGTGTCTGCCTGTGTGTGTGTGTGTGTGTGTGTGACTGTGTGTGTGTGTGTGACTGTGTGTGTGTGACTGTTTGCCTGTCTGTGTGTGACTGTCTGCCTGTGTGTATGTGTGTGTATGTGACTGACTGTCTGTGTGTGTGTGTGTGTGGCTGTCTGTGTGTGTGACTGCCCGGACTGTGTGTGTGTGACTGTCTGCCTGTGTGTGTGTATGTGATTGACTGTCTGCCCGTGTGTGTGTGTGTGTGGCTGTCTATGTGTGTGACTACCCAGACTGTGTGCGTGTGTGACTGTCTGTGTGTGTGTGTGTGACTGTGTGTGTGTGGCTGTCTGCCTGTGTGTGTGACTGCCTGTGTGTGTGTGTGTGTGTGTGACTGCCTATGTGTGTGACTGCCTGTGTGTGTGACGGTGTGTGTGTGTGTGTGTGTGTGACTGTCTGCCTGTGTGTGTGTGTGTGTGTGTGTGTGTTTGTGGCTGTCTGTGTGTGTGACTGCCCAGACTGTGTGTGTGTGACTGGCTGTGTGTGTGTGACTGTCTGTAAGGAAACCAAGTATATTTAAACCTCATTCGGTAGTTTCCTCCCGAACCGCCAGAGCCTTAGTGATATAGCCCTCCATTCGGTAGATGGAATAGACGAACCATATAGTAATCCCAATAGCTTCACAAGACGATTCCCTTAGTGAAACACACGAATCCCCAAACATCAGCCGAAGTAAAGAAGAAGGGTACAAGATGAACTAACTTTTAATGGGTGCACACAGCTTTTATGCAAGTCCCCATGCAAGGGGACAACCCTCACGGAGGGACAAATATTCACCAATCATATACAGTAAAACTTTAACACACACCCACAGTTCCCTCCCCTAGCCCTGGAGATAATTAAGTCTGATAAGATAGTAACTTAATTATCTCTGGGCTGAAAAATCACTTTTTTCCCCAATAACTGGACCACCCCTTTATACTTTGGGGGTATCCCCACAAATAATATGTCCCCTGATAGCCCTGGTCTGGGTGACCAACATATTCGAATTTCACCCAGATCGGTTCAGGGGTTCGCGAAAACTATGGATGTCTTCTGTGACCGGCTCACCCTGGGCTGTATGCCCAAAACAGTTCCATGAATTTGATGGGTTTTGCCGGTCACTTTAGAAATAGCAGAAAAACGAACAAAGTACTGAATGTATCCTAGCAGTGTTCGTGCCCCTCTGTCGAATACACCAAAGTACCGAATAGCGCTCTTCTAGCTATTCAGTAAATAGACTTCCAGCGTTCGTCTGTTTGGGACCGGTGTTCGGGAAGTCAAGTGTCTGTTTTCAGTTCCATACACTCGACGACCAGGTCCCGCTACCTTTGTTCGCATGAACAAAGATGGCCGCGGTTTTCTCTGCCACGTGGCGTTCGACTGTACGAACGCTGACCGCACAGACAGAGGTAGCAATTGAACCAGACTTTGATATTTAACGAGCCAGAGGGGTGGTCTTTGTTCGGTAGTTACATCTACCGAATGCAATGGGCAGAAATAGTGTAACAAAAGGGAATGCAATGGGTATACATAATACAACAAAAGGGGATTTCTTCACACTGCTCCCCTATAAGTCCATAGGTCGGCATACCCGCCTAGACCCTGTCGGGTTGTCTTGGAGATGTCCGAGAATTATCCTTTAAGCGTCCAGTTCGGTCTGTTGGGACAGACCGTCCGCATTACTGTTTTGTTTGCCCGGACGGTATTGCATTGTAAAGTTGTAGGGCTGAAGGGCTAGGCTCCACTGTAATAGCCTGGGGTTGTCACCAGTTTAGCCACACAAAGGAGTTATGATCAGTCATGAGAGTAAATGGCCGGCCTTACAGATAAGGTTGTAGCTTCTTGAGTGCCCACACTAAGGCTAGGCACTCTTTCTCCACGGTGGCATAGCTGACCTCTCTGGGCAAAAGTTTACAGCTGAGGTAGACCACCAGGTGTTCCATGCCGTCGTCCCCCACTTGGCTTAACACGGCTCCCAGCCCAAACATGGAGGCCTCTGTGTGGACAAGAAATTTTTTAGTTTGGTCGGGTGCTGCCAACACAGGAGCCTCACTTAACGCCGCTTTAAGTTTCTGGAAAGCCTCCGCGCACTCTGGGGTCCAGGTTACTTGTTTTGGGAGGGCCTTTTTGGTAAGGTCGGTGAGAGGTTTGGCCAGGGCACTATACTCTGGGACAAATTTCCTATAATAGCCGACTGTTCCTAAAAAGGCTAATACCTGGGTTTTGGTACGGGGTTGGGGCCAATTTGGCAGGCTCTGGCCGCTGCCTACCTGTGCATTTGTCAGGATTCAATGTGAGCCCTGCCAGGTGAATTTGTTTGAGTACCCTGGACACGTGCCCCAGGTGGTCCCCTCACGTGCGGCTGTAGACAGCAATATCATCTATGTACGCACATGCAAAGTCCTGGAACCCCTCTAGGAGCCTGTCGGCCATCCTCTGAAACATAGCCGGAGCATTCTTCATCCCAAAGGGCATAACCTTAAACTGGTATAGCCCAAATGGAGTGACGAAGGCTGACTTCAGTATAGCCGCAAGCTCCAAGGGGATTTGCCAATGCCCCTTGCACAAGTCCAGGGTAGTCAAGTAATTCCCCCCCGCCATGCGGTCTAGTAACTCGTCTATTCTGGGCATAGGGTAGGCAGGGCCGGTGCAAAGAATTTTGGGTACATAGGCGAAGATGCATTTTTCCACCCCCCCAAAAACATCTTCACCCATGTGCCTCTTAACCTCCCTTTTGTGTTTCTTATCCCTTCTTTTAAATATCTGACTCCCTTTAGTGTATTTTATCTATTTTTGCCTTTGTGTGTCTCCTATCTCTCCTCTTTGTATGACTCTTACATCCTCCCACATTTTGTGTCTTACTCCTCCCAGCCCCTTTGTGTGACTCCTTTTCTCCCAGCCCATTTGTGTCTTTTATTCTTCCCAGCTCCTTTGTGTGTGTCTCTTTCCTTCTCAAGCCCCGCTGTGTGTTTCTTTCACATCCAGCCCCTCTCCCCGTCCCTTAATGGTCCCCTCCCTTCTCTGACCCTTACTGTTCCTTTCCCTTCCCGCCTCCTTTCCCTGTCCCTTAGTGTTCCTCTCCCCTCCCCCATCTGTTCCCTGTCGCTTAGTGTTCCTCTCCCCCTCTCCCTCCTTTTCCTGTACCTTAGGGTATCTCTCCCCTCCTCTCCCTGTCCCTTGGTGCGCCACCCACCCCATAGTGGTCCCCTCCCCTTCCTGGTGTGCCTCCTACCTTTTTTTGTAGCGTGGCTGAGCGGAGCGAATCCCGGTACAGTGAGCTTTTCCTGTAAGTTCTGCCAGGTACAGGAAACAGAAGTTCCTGTACCATGGTACACTCCGCTTGGCCACGCTACTGTCAGGGGTGTATAAACACTGACAGTCACACACACTCAATGATAAACACACAGACATCTCTGACAGCCAGACTCACTTATCTGACACACTCATTCATTGACAGACACTCACACGCACACTGACAGACACACAAACACTGACAGACTCATTGAAAAACACACACTGACACACACACACACACAAACTCACAGACACTGACAGACACACGTACTCACATGCACACATGCACATACTGACAGAAACACTCACTCACACACACTGACAGACACACATACTCACACACACAGTGACAGAACCACACACACACACAAACTCACAGACACACATACTCACACACACACTGACAGACACACATACTCACATGCACACACACACTGACAGACACACATAATCACACACACACTGACAGACACACATACTCACATGCACACACACACTGACAGACACACATTCTCACACACACACTGACAGACACACATACTCACACACACACTGACAGACACTCACTCACTCACTCACTCACACACTGACAGACACACATACTCACATGCACAGACACACACACACACACACACACACAGTAATTAATAATCTAAATTAAATTAAAATTTCCCACCCAGCCTCCCTACCTGGAGAGCTGGCGTGGGTCTCTCATTGGTGGTCCAGTGGGGCTGCTGGGAGGCGTGCGGCTGAATTGGATGCCGAGGTGGCGAGGGAGCTCTGATCTCTCTGATCTGCTCCCTCGCAGGCTGTTTACTGATGCCGCGGGAGCCGGAATATGACGTCATCAGTAAGCAGCCTGCGAGGGAGCAGATCAGAGAGATCAGAGCTCCCTCGCCACCTCGGCATCCAATTCAGCCGCACGCCGCGCCGGGGATCCAGGAGGTGACCTGGCAGGAGGGAGCACTTCCCTCCTGCCGGTCACTGGAATTTTGCGCCCCCAGAGCCGGTGCGCCCTAAGGCGGCCGCCTGTGCCGCCTTATGGACGCGCCGGCCCTGAGGGTAGGCATCAGTTATGGTGCGATCGTGGAGCCTCCGATAGTCTACACAGAAGCGTGTGGTGCCGTTGCGCTTCGGTACTAGTACTACCAGCGAAGCCCAAGGGCTTTGGGAGGGTTCTATAACCCCTAATTTAAGCATATCCCTTATTTCAGATAGCATATTTACACATACTGCCTCAGGAATACAATACGGTTGCTGCCGTAACGGCGTTTCTCCCTGGGTTTCTACACGGTGTACCGCAGCGGAGGTATAGCCTGGTATGGCTGAAAACATTTCCTGGTATCCCTGAAGCAGTTGTGAAGCCTCACCTTTCTCTAAGGGGTTAAGGTTCTGACCCAAGCTTACTTGGTCAATAGTACACGGTGAGGTGTCTAATAAATCAGGGAAGGGTAGCCCCTCACTATCCTCCTCCGAGGGGGCACATACTGCGCCCACATCTTCCGTCCTTTCGTAATATGGTTTGAGCATGTTGACATGAAAGGCTTTGGTCAGCCTTTCATCTGAACACTTGCTCACAATGTAGGTGGTATCGCTTATCCACTCTACCACCTTAAAGGGTCCCTGCCAGGCCGCCTGCAGCTTGTCTTTCTTTGTGGGCCGTAGGGCTAATACTTTCTGGCCTATTTCTAAGACCCTCTCTCTGGCACCCCTATCATACCACTTCTTCTGGCATTCCTGGGCCGTCCGCAGATTCTCCCGAACAGATTCAGTGAGAGCCCGTAGCCGGTCCCGGAATTCCAGAACATACTGAACGATAGGGATCCCCCCCATCTGTGTTGCCCTCCCAGTGCTCCCGTACGAGATCCAGGGGGCCCCGAACTTTTCTCCCGAACAGGAGTTTGAAGGGGGAGAACCCAGTGGACGCCTGGGGCACTTCGCGGTAGGCAAACAGAAGATGGGGAAGATATTTTTCCCAATTCCTGCAGGACGTTTTTAGCATTTGCTTGAGCGTGCCATTGAAACGTTCACAGAGTCCATTGGTCTGGGGGTGATAGGGAGCGCTAAATAGGGCTTTCACTCCACAGCTCTGCCACAATTGCTGGGTCAGGAGGGCTGTAAACTGGGTCCCCCGATCAGATAGGATCTCCTGGGGAAAACCTACACGGGAAAATATTTTAACCAGGGCCTCTGCCACGGTCTCCGCCTCTATGTTGGAAAGAGCTACCGCTTCGGGGTACCTAGTGGCGTAGTCCACCACTGTGAGGATGAACCTTTTGCCGGACTGACTGGGGCGACTGAGGGGTCCTATTAAGTCTACCGCTACTCGGTGAAACGGTTCTTCTATAATGGGTAACGGGTGGAGATTGGCTTTCTGGTGGTCACCCCTTTTCCCTATCTTTTGACATATGTCACACGTTCTACAATAATATTTAAGATCCTGGGTGACCCTAGGCCAGAAGAACATTTGGGTCAACCGGTCTCTTGTTTTCCTAACCCCCAGATGTCCTGCTAGGGGAATATCATGGCTGAGCTTTAATAACTCAGCCCAAAACTTACGGGGTACTATTAGCTGTCTTTTAAGGACCTGAGTGGCCCCGTGTCCCACCCCTTCTGTCACTCTATACAGTAATCCCTTATGACACTCAAACCTTTCGTGAGTGCTGTCTCCCCGGGTAGCATATACTGCCTTTCTATACCCTTCTAGAGTGGGGTCTGTTTTCTGCTCCTGTTCAAATCCCTGGGACGTATCCCAGAACGTGGAAGGGGGGTCGGGTAAAGGGGGTATTTCAACTCCTACCTGGGTTTCCTCAGAGTGCAGCAGCACTTCCATTCTGGCTTGAGCTCGGGTGGTAACCGGGTAGGCTTCGGAAGGAGTGTCTCGTGCTAATTGAGAAGTTAAACAGCCCACATCATTTCCCAACAATAGTTCAGCTGGCAGTTCCTGCATAATGCCCACCTCCAACTGTTTTGATCCCTAACCCCAGTCCACAAGGACGTTAGCTGTAGGTAATTTGTGTATGGCACCTCCAGCTACTCTTACAGCCTTACGTCTTATGGTGCGACCGGTGCGAGTCTGGGCCTTGACTGTGTGTGGCTGTACCATGGTTAGAGTGGCCCCAGAGTCTCTCAAAGCTCAGGCCCCCACGCCATCTACTGTAATCCACTGACAGTGGTGGTCCCTGTTGTCACCCCCAGCTTGCACTGGATTGACCTTGTGTAAAACACTCCACTGTTCTTCTTGGCTAGGGGTGTAATAAGCACTTTCCTGCTGGACACAATGGGCAGCTGCCGTGGGTTGTTGTGGGGCTGTGTGTGTGGCGGTCTGCCTGCCTTTGTGTGTGTGTATGGTTGTCTGCCCTTGTTTGTGTGTGACTGTCTGCCTCTGTGTGTGTGGATGTCTTCCTATGTGTGTGTGTCACTGTCTGCCTGTGTGTGTGTGTGCGCATCTGCTAGTGAGTGAGTAAGCTTCTGTGTGTGTGTGCATCTGCTAGTGAGTGAGTGTCTGTGTATGTGACTGCCCAGACTGTGTGTGTGTGTGTGTGTGTGACTCTCTGTGTGTGTGTGACTGTCTGTGTGTGTGTGTGACTGTGTGTGTGTGTGTGTGTGACTGACCGTGTGTGTGTGTGTGTGTGTGTAACGCCTGTGTGTGGCGTCTGTGTGTGTGTGTGTGTGTATCGTATCTCCCAGTGAGTAGCTGCCTCTGTGTGTGTGTGCATCTGCAGTGAGGAGGTCTGTGTGCGGCGTGACCGCCCAGACGTGTGTGTGTGTGTGGCTGTTCGCCCGTGCGTGTGTGGCTGTCTGTGTGTGTGTGTGTGTGTGTGTGTGTGTGTGTGTGACTGCCTATGTGTGTGACTGCCTGTGTGTGTGGCGGTCTGTGTGTGTGTGTGACTGTCTGCATGTGTGTGTGTTTGTGGCTGTCTGTGTGTGTGACTGCCCAGACTGTGTGTGTGTGATTATCTGTGTGTGTGTGTGTGTGACTGTCTGTGTGTGTGTGGTTGTCTGCCTGTGTGTGTGACTGCCTGTGTGTGTGTGTGACTGTCTGTGTGTGTGTGTGTGTGTGTTTGTGGCTGTCTGTGTTTGTGACTGCCCAGACTGTGTGTGTGACTATCTGTGTGTGTGTGACTGTCTGTGTGTGTGTCTCTGTGTGTGTGTGGCTGTCTGCCTGTGTGTGTGTTTGTGGCTGTCTGCCTGTGTGTGTGTGTGTGGTTGTCTGTGTGTGTGTGTGTGGCTGTGTGTGTGGCGGTCTGCCCAGTGGCGGATCCAGAGTCTGATCTCGGGAGGGGCACTTGTAGATTATTTAAATAAATAATCCAGGCACAATAACCACTACAGCTCAGTGTAGTAGTTATGGTGTCAGTAGTGCCAGGATTCCACCCCAGAGAAAGTAGTCATACCGTTTAAGAACAGTTTGACAACTTACCTGGGATCTGCTGGGATATAGGGTATAGGAGCAGTGGTGTGTGTTAAGGGTAAAAGTGTGTGAGTGCGGCAGTGTATGTCAGGGTTGTAGTGTGTGTTAGGGGGCAGTGTATGTATGGGGGCACTGTATGTGTTTTTGGGGCAGTGTGTGTATGGGGGACAGTGTGTGTATGGGGACAGTGTGTGTATGGGGCAGTGTGTGTGTGTATGGGGGCAGTGTTTATGGGACAGTGTGTGTGTTTGTGGGGCAGTGTGTGTGGAGTGTTTGTGGGGCAGTGTGTGTATGGGGGGCAGTGTGTGTGTATGGGGGCAGTGTTGGTGGGGCAGTGTGTGTATGGGGGACAGTGTTTGTGGGGCAGTGTGTGTGTGTGTGTGTGTATGGGGGCAGTGTGTGTTTGTGGGGCAGTGTGTGTGTATGGGGACAGTGTTTGTGGGGCGGTGTGTGTATGGGGGGCAGTGTGTGTATGGGGACAGTGTTTGTGGGGCAGAATATTTATTTTATTAAATAAAATACAAAATTATTATTAAAAAGCCTCCTCCCCCCCCCCATTACACACACTGCCCCATTACAAACACAGTGCCCCACAAACACTGTCCCCATACACACACACTGTCCCCATACACACACTGTCCCACAAACACTGTCCCCATACACACACACTGTCCCCATACACACACAGCCCCCCATACACACACACTGCCCCCCTGTAATGGGGCAATGTGTGTAATGGGGGGGGGAAGGAGGCTTTTTAATAATACATTTTTTATTTTATTTAATAAAATAAATATTCTATGTCCCCCCTCCCTTCTTACCTTTATTTAGGAGGAGGGGGACATTTCCCTGGTGGTCCGGTGGGCGATTCATTGGTGGTCAGGTGGCAGACTGAGCTCCGGGTCCTCCCTCTCACTCCCTCCCTCCCTGCCGGCCGCCAGCACGGTGCCTGCGGACCGGGGAGGGAGATCTCTGATCTTCCTCCCCGGTCCGCAGGCACATTGCAAGGCTGGCACTTGGGCAATGCCAGCCCTGCGTTAGCCGGCAGGGGGGAATCTCGGGGGGGGGGGCAATTGCCCCGTTGCCCCCCCCCTGGATCCGCCAAAGGGTCTGCCTGCCTTTGTGTGTGTGTGTGTGTGTGTATGGTTGTCTGCCCTTGTTAGTGTGTGACTGTCTGCCTCTGTGTGTGTGGATGTCTTCCTGTGTGTGTGTGTGTGTGTCACTGCCTGCCTGTGTGTGTGTGTGTGTGTGTGCGCATCTGCTAGTGAGTGAGTAAGCTTCTGTGTGTGTGTGCATCTGCTAGTGAGTGAGTGTCTGTGTATGTGACTGCCCAGACTGTGTATGTGTGTGACTCTCTGTGTGTGTGTGACTGCCTGTGTGTGTGAGTGTATTGTATGTGTTTATTGGTTGTGTTCCAAAACCCTGTGGGTGGTACTAATGTGTATATAAGAACAATAAACCCACAGCTCTGTCTGTTCACTGCTTGACCCTCAAAACAGAGCTTTGTCTCGTTCTTGGGGTGGATTTATTGTATGCTGTTCCAGTTCAACTGCTAGGAGTGTAAACCTATTCGGATGGTTTTTCTTATTCAGCTGCTTACGGCATTCATATGGTTTCCTGTTCGGCGGATTGGTGTTCTGCAGTAGCTGTGCCTGTGTCTCTGGAAGGGGAAGATCTACTAAATGGCGGTTTAACCCTTTTATGCCTGGGGGTGCCGTTACAGTTGGTTCCCACATTTAAAGGGACAGTGCTGTCGCAGGACAGCACCCCTTCATGTCCTTACAGAATGATCTGACCACTTGGAACCAGCAGAGAATAATGTCTAGGATCACGATGGATAACATTGTTGGTATTAACGCTGATTCACAGCAAGCGTATGCTCTCATTAAGACTTGTTGTAATCAGTTAAGACAAATTCAGCGGTAGATTGGAAAGGCCTCTAATTTATGCTTGTCTACTATAGACGTCTCCTGTCAAATCCAGAAATCTGTATAATGTAGATTGATCAATTTTCACAAAAATATATGTGACTTGTTGCTTTCTCAGTTACCTGATTGCAATAAATGGTTGAGAAAGCCTCCTGTGATAAGTAGGGTGTATACACTTATCCGTATGTCTCTTAAAGAGATATCACATAAAAAATCTGTCATAGTTGCAGAAACAAGTAAGAGTAATGCACAATAATTTTGTTGCCTTATTACCCGAATTTCAATTTCTTATTGATCTTGTACAAGAAAGAATGACTGTCTTCATGCCTGTTAATGATGATGGTATTCCCTTTTCTGATGTACATAGCATAACTAATCCTCCTGACTCTGACTTGGGCAAATGGCTTGTTGGTCCTCCCGCCTGCAAAACCGAAGTTCCTCATGAATTAAAAGCTGAAAGCTTTTCATCCCAAACTGAAGAAGACGATATGGAGGGGTTGTATAGCACGGGTGATTGCCTCATGGACCAGATCTTCAATGATATTGGTGCTCGCTGTATAGCAGCTCTGGATGACGAGCAGCCTGAACATGAACGCTGTACCAGTACGCAGTTTTCAAATATTGTCTTGGTACCAGAGACCCACAATGCCACCGTCTCTTTTCTGCAAGATCCACTCGCCTATTCCCAGAGTGAGAATACCGACTCCCAAGATGAGCGATCTGGACACCGTTCAGGAGGGTACTAGTCTGGTCAGAAAGTGTCTCAAGCAAAGTCTGCCCAGCCATGAAGCAGAAACACTCACCTGAGACAACAACCAGAGAAACTAATTCCTCAATCACAGTGACAATTGAGGAGACCACCAGTAACCTTGACCAGGTAACTGGATCTGATCTGGATATCAGTCCCGCAAAGGAGAATGCAGTTCATGCTCCAAGGGACAGTACTGAATCTATAGAATCAGAAGTTCCAATTTCTACACCTCTTCCCGAGTCATCTAATACTGGAGACTCGAAACTGGGAGAGTCACCTATAAAAGTTGCTTTGGGCGATGCAATTGACAACAAGGTTGGGCCACTTAAGTTGGAAGCTAATCTCGTAGAAGATGATCCTCCTGTCAAAAGGCCACCACGTAGGAAACGTGGTAAACAACATACTTCTTCCAAAACACTGTCTGAGAAGGCTGAGAAACTTAAGGTGGAAGCTTCAGAGCAATCAGTGGAAGAGGAAGTTATTGTCCCAAAGGCAGCTCACGACTTTGATATGGAGAGGTTGGATGATACCAATTCTAACCCTTCTGCCTCTGGGGGTTCGAGGATTGGCACCTCTCTTGCAACCACAACTGTAAAAGATAAATTGACACCAAGTAAAGAAGACTGTCATCCTCAAGTGGAATTCAAAGAGTCAAACTTGGTGCAACGTGACAAACACGAAATGGATCAAGCCCAAGAAAAGGATCTGAATGAGACAGGACTTGTTCAGAACCCACAGTCAAAAGAATCTACAGTTATAGGCAAGTCTAACCCCATTCTTCAAATTACAAGCCCTGGTAGGATAATTTCCCTGCTGCAAGAGGAAACACAAACTACCAAACTTGTACCTGAACAAAACATTGAAGACTTCTAATCAGCAGTTTAACCAAACTCCAAACAAAGAGAATGCTCTAAGTGACCAGGTATCTCTATCTATTACAGAATTATATCAGTTTGAGAGAGAGTCATCCCTGCTTCGGCTGGCCTCATGCTCCGAGAGATTGGGGGAGCCGTCCCTTGATGCATTTCTGCGGTCTGAGGAGGAGGGTTCGCAGAGTGCTCCTGATCCTGTACTCATTAATCTAGGGGATTCTTTTCAATTGATTCCAGTGGCACCTACCCAAGCTGACTCTGAGACTGTTCTCCCGTGGCCTTTATTCAGAGGAACTAACAAGCCAGACACCAAGTCAGACCCAGGACCTCTGAGTGATGCTCCTGTTTCTAGCGATAGCCCCAGGTCTAGTAGGAGGACACGTTTGTTAATCACTGGTAATGAGAGTTCCTTATCGTATTTATCCTTGATTTCTGTTTACGTGTCTACCCTCCTGGTGTATCATGATTCTCTATGGTCCTTATTTTTCTATGCTCCTACCCTGCCTCGTTGGTTTCTTCCTTGGGACTTTCCATTTGTCATTCCTCCTAAGCCTCCTCCTTGTTTTCCTTACTTGGTTGGGTGACCCGGGTTCTCTTCTGTCACCTGCAGGGGGTCTTGGAGGTTTGGAGCGCCAGGAGATGCTCCTTAAGGGGGGGTGAGGGGGGTACTGTCACAACACTCCTTAGTTAATATGCCCTCGTGCAGTACTCACATTCACCACTGTTT